>CABPRJ010000031.1:0-421948 GCA_902439185.1 Cinara cedri
TATAATAAATATGTATAGATTTTTTTCATCCCCTGGTGTGTTTTTATTCATAGGTACCTATTTAAATTAATTTGATTTTGATGATATGGTTGCTTTGTAAACTGCAGTGAATAGAAAACAGGGATGTTATAACTAATTAAAAACATATAAATCCATTCAACTTGTATATATTTTAACAAATTTATTTTATAAAAGTAAAATCATTAAAATTAATTTACATTGATTTGAAAAATAGAATGTTTTCATTTACAATTTTTCTGTCATTGGGTACGATTATCTAATAAGGTTGGAGCTTGATTTGGTGTGCATATGTCAAAGTGGTATGATTAGTGAACTATAAGCATTGCTAATAGTCAACCCTATTTTTAAATGTAATATTAAGCTTGTTTTCAGTTTTTTAACAAATATGAAAACGGTTTCCTCTATCAAAAAAATAAAGAGACCAAGTTCTTCAAATAAAATTTTATTTTATTGGACACTGCTACTACAATGTAGTTTTCTGTGTACCACAATGTTGCCTACTTCATACCACAATTTGAGAACTGTTGAATTACTGTATTGTACTCATACTTTACATATTAAAAGTGGACCATCTACTTTTAATGCTATTAGTTTACTAATCACGTCACTTTGACAGCAGAGATGTTTATACAGCAAAGTACTGAGCTCTAACCTTAATAGATAATGGGAATATTATAATGTATTATGTAATATGAAAAAAAAAATATTAATCATAATTATATATTTTACCAAAATAAAACAATGCATTTTATAAATAGAATTATAACTAAAAATATTAAAATAATTTACTAATTAATTATTTAATTTACAATTATAAAACTTATTTCAGTTACATTACTTTCAACTACATTACTTTGGACAACTTATACGAATTATTTTGAAATTCGGTAGATACCTTATGTCACCATCCCAGGTACGCAAATACAATAGTTGACTGGCATCAAATAGGTTTGGCACTTCTATAAAAATAATTTAAATCAATGTAGTTATTCATTTTGTGTTTACATCATTAAAAGGACAGTACAATGAAGTATAACAGTCAACAGTCAGATTATATTAAATTGTATTGTAATGTAAATGTATTAAAATTAAATCTATTATTAGATTACTTTTAACTTAAATTACTTTCATAGATTGAATACAGAAAAATAGACTTAACATGGATTAAATTGATATAAAATATATTTAATGTAATATATAAACATTATGTGTGTATGTTTACATGTATGCAAATATTATAAAAAATAACAATATTATACCTAGATTAAAAAAACTGATATTTATATATCATTAAAGTGAAATTTGTATTTATGAGTTTCAATAATACAAATGTTTTCAAATTAACAATTATTATTTAATTATAATATACATTATTTGAGACATTAATTAATTATTGAAAGAATCCTTTCAAGACCCAATCAATAGATATTGGAATTTGTTTATTTTTCTTTATGTTAACTATAGCGGTTAATTAACTGTGTATACAATAATTATTATTAGCATCACTTCAAAATGTAACTATTTGGTAAAGTTGGATATACTGATAATTGATGATTACTTAAGAATTATGTAACATTAGGGAAAATGCACAACAATGTGTTTGTGTGAAATTTGTTTTTCATTCAAAGAAAGGTAGAAATAAGATTAAGCATTCACAGTAGCAAGCAGTAAACCATACTGAATATTGTATTGCAGTCTGACATATTAGTCATAACAATCGAATCAATTGGTGAAATAACAATATAAAATAAAAACAAATGAAACTTCTTCATTCATAGACAGTTGCAAAAGGAATGATAGTAGTCACACTTCAAAAAAAAAGAAAATAATAATAATTGAAAAATTTATTATTAATTTATTTTTGTAAAAAGGTATGCAAGTTGTATTGGTGACATGAGTGTTTATTTATTTTTGATATTTTAATATAATTTTGGACTGAACACCATTGACAACACATTTACTGAAGATAACACTGTAAACCATAACTAACTATTTTACTTATTTATTTACAACAAAAAAAAGAAAGAAATAAATGCATATCTTTAACAAACTTACCTATACCAGCAGTATTATATTCTTCTCTTTCTCGTTCCATTGTATGTCTAATGATATCCTCTCGACTAGCAAATCGCCTGTTATTCTTATCTTTATGTCTTCCTTTGATTATACTCATTTCATGTTCAAAACGTTTAAGATATCTAAAATATACATTATATATATTGTAAATGTTTCAAGATTCAAAATAATTTACATAAGTACTTGGAATAAAGTATTTTTTACTTTTTTTAAACAAGCAAAATAAGTTTCTGTAATTTATTATTGAAAATGTATTTATTAAGTAAAATATACTACACACTATAAATGTATGTTTAATTTTAGAATCAGAACCAAAATAGGAAATTATTAATTTGTCTCGGCAATTTTATTTTGGAAAAAATAGATCATTGAATACAAATAGTGTCTTAATCATTTAAAAATTATTATATTATTATTAATATAAGATTAATACAAGGTAATATAAGTTTTGGACTAAGTATATTGCATTTTTAAATGAATAACAATTATGAGTTGATAACAGGGTTGATGACAATTAACATGTACTAGAATTGAAAGAGTACAACAGTTCTACAACATTTGATTTTTCATATTGAATACAAATTATTATGAATGGGGTTAACCGTGGAAAAGTAAATGATAAATATATTGTTGTATTGTTTGTTTTACATAGGAATATTTGTAAAATTGCAAAGCTGAGTTTAGCAATGCAGTCAGTGCACACTGTTCACTTAAATTCAGAATTAAATTGAATGTCATACAGTGTACACATTTATCGAGTTTTTACACTCATTAATTAGTAATTATTAATTACCTAGTGCATAATTATTAAATATTATAAGTTTAATATGATTTTAAAAGTTATAATACATACTTTTCAATTAATAATATAAATGTATCCTGTGTGTATTCTTCAATGGTGTTATCAACATTATCCCTAAACCAAATTAATTTTTCACACAATAAACTCGGCTTAGCTAAATTTACAAGCTTCTTTTTGTCTCGAAATGCAATGCTAAAACATATATATATTTTTTAAAATATGTATATAAACAACAAACATGTTTTTTTTAAGATAATAATGAATTGTAGCATTGGGGCAGTTTAGTACCTACTCATTTTTTGATTTTTTTTTTTTTAATATGTGAGCACTAAATCTCTAAATATACTAATTCTGAAAATGATAGAAAATTATTGCTTTTATTTTAGAAGTTATACTAAAAAACCAGTTGAAAAACATGAGAAATTCACCCTATTAAATAACAATAACAATATGATTTTACCACATTATACATCTATAATTAGTAATTATTAGAAGGCATGTAGTTCAAGGTAATATTCATTCAGTTTAATGGCATAAATTTAAAAAAAAAAAAATCATTGGCTTGCACTCTAAATAGGGGAAACCAGAAGCTTTTTTTTATATAGATAATTTGTACTAAAAAATTGGAAAGGGGAAATAGACAAGTTTTAAAACTATTTTAAATTGCAAATATGTATAGTGAGTAGTAAAGTATAATTTGTGTCGTGGTACAGTACTCAGTGTGTTAATAATGCACCACTACTCTTCTCCAACACAAACTTAAAAGTGGAATATCTAGTCAACAGATTGACGGAAATCAAAAGTTTCAACAATAAATTTATTTTAATTAATACTCCATCTATTTATCGAATTTTAAATAAAGGTTACCATTTGAAAATCAAAAGTAGGTAATGGTTTTACCCCAAAAAATAAGGGTGAAAAAAAAAATAACATAAATATAAAATTGTAGAGCTGCTTGTTTCTTAAATGTTCTAGAAATCAAATTCTGAAAAGAAGTTAATACTTTCCAAGATAATGAATGTACCCATTTAGATGGGTCACCTGTTGCTACTGGACTTTCGGTTATTTTTTCAACCGGAAGTGTACTATACGTTAAACGCACAATGTAATGTTGTTCAACGTTTGTATTACTACAAAAAATTTAAAAAAAAACTTAAAAACAAGGTCATATTATTTTTTTCAAAGATTATAAATTTTAATAAAAGGTATATTAACACATTTATGATAAAAGGTATATAGTATATTACTTGTGTTTAGTTTTAATCAACTGTTTTGTTTTCCTACTATTTGGATGATTCACATTCAGCACAGATGGCTTTGGTTTACCCTAAAATTTAAAATTAAAAACACAAGATTAATTACAATTTCAATTTATATTATGAACATAACTAATACCTATACAAAATATAGTGCCCGTGCCAACCAATTTTTCATTTTTTTTTTTACCTTTATTCTTGTTTTGATTTGCCCGTATAAGTGTATTGAACGGAAAAAAAATAGGTGGAATGTAGGTCAGTGATGAACTAAAAGTGTTCTAAAATTATGAGGACATTATAGTATTATAGTAATGTAATGTTGTCACTGTACCAAAAAATACAAAGATTCAAAGATGATGTTTTATGTGTTTTCACTTTTCACTTAACCACCCTCTACAGCACATAGTAAATAATAGGCAAATAATAGGCAGGCAGACAGTCAGATAGACCCTTTATTTTAAATTGTTATGGCATTTTTATTTCTGTTTATTATTTATTTAATCTGTATAACAATAGTAACCCATAATTCAACAAAAATAATATAATTTTCATACCAAAAATAGATACCTAAGAACCTTTTATACCCCATTGCACCTACTTCTAAGTTATTAATCGAGATGAAGACTACGCTAACTTTTAAGTTGGATCGAATCACTCACATTGAGTATTATCTTATCAAAATCGATCGAAGAGTTTTAAAGTGGATCACACTTAAATTCGTCGTACGCGTGATTTCTACGTATTATAATATTTAAAATGTAGGTATTTTACAGAAATAAAATCAAATCAATTTACCATTATTATTTGAAAGAACAATAAATTCTTCTGATATTAGTGAATTGTAGAATGCCTGATAATTCACTATAAAAATTGTACAAGTTTTACAAATTCACATAGTAACAAAAAATAACATTAATTATGGACATTATTTCATTATTCGAAAGTTTGGTATAATCATAGTAGGATATTACAAAACACAAATTACAAATTACAATGCACGTGGTTTAGTGGTTTCATTTACTTGATTAGAGTCTTGAATTATTATCATTTGGTTCATGATAAAAGATGTTTTCATTTGATAACTATTTGATATAGATTGAAGTACTAGATGGCGCTAGCAAAACTTGATTATTAAAAACTAAATATTGTATATTGTTTTAAAAATGATTTTCCAGTAGATTGTGTTCGATTAAAAACAACGGTAGATAATAGACATTATCATTTTTAATTACAGCCTACCTAGGCATAGGTAAGTATCACGGATTAAGATATATCAATTCGTGGTAGGTATATAGTTTTTAGATTCTGAGTGAAGTGAAGAACCTTATGGTTTTACAAAATGTTTATTTTATTTTATTTTTTTTTCTCTGAATAACTTTTTTACCAGAAAGTTTGCTCCGATTTATGATAGCACTTTTTTCAAAAGAAAATCAGTGTTGGGAGGTACTTTAAGAAGGTCATTTTTATTAAGAGTTTTGTCATCAATTGTGAAAAACCGAAAAAAACGGAGGAAAAACGGAAAAATGTACGAAATGTAGGTACTTGTAGGTATCAGCTATCTATAATGCATCAGAATATACTCGTACTATCATTCTCGATATTTAGCTCTCGTATAATTTTATTTACTTGTGAAATTTACGTTATTTAAACATTATTTATACATTAATACTTTGATACTTACCTATAATATTTTTAACTAATTTAGCATCTATAGGTATTTTGTTAGTAAAATAATATAATATAGTGATTTTTACCATCTGTTTTTAGTGAAGTGAATATGTATATACTTAACTGTAAGAAAGTATTTAAACTAAGGCGTAAGCATATGGGTATTAACTATTAGCTATACCTACTTATGGTTTTTTAACGTTAAAGATAATTCATGCGGATGAAATACGTTTACATTATTATCTATAATATAAATAATACAAGATTTTGTATGTATTAGGAGGATTAAATAGCAATAATTCCGACATTTATCCGAGTAGTGTAAGTACACTTATACACTTTGCCTTCAATGTATAATATTATTATAGTGCTGGATTTGTACACTTATATATCAGCAGATAATGTCTTATTTAACAACCAGTAATCGGTCAACTTATGATTATTAATAATCGTATAATATATAATATGCATATATTTTTTTTATATTGAAATATCATGTTTCGAAGAAAACTCGATAAGATTAACAAAAAAAAAAAAAAAAAAAATGAAAATCTTTAAAAGCATATTCTAAAAACCTCCGAAATCTAATACGTATTATACATATAACTTATAGTTATATATAGTTATAAGTATATTGTATTGTTCAAGTATACATTTAATCTTGCGTAATACATTAACTCAAAGCGGATACGATCGATAAAACCCAAATTTAAATTTAAAAAACCGGGTATACCTCGAAAGTTTAGAAGAAACTCGACATTTTAAGAAAAAAATTATATTTGTTTTTTCTGGACGTGGTGAAATTTTCAAAACATTTGCACCATTTTTGAGCTATATAGCTTTGTGTATGTAATTGTTAGAAAAAACAGAAATGCTTGAAAATTTGACAGGTTTATTATAAGCCATAATACTCGGTAATAATAATAAAACAAATTTAATGTAAAGTATATTTTTTTTTATTAGTATTAAAATCAAATTTTAACGAAAATTGTAAATATTACGGTCTTTCAAAACATGTCTGACTGAACTTCGCTCCGAATCGTTTTTCCTTAGTAATGGTTTATCTTTGGTTACTGCAGGTATAAATTAAATAACTATATGCATTCCGCCTTTCCAACTAGCCACCTACAAAAGTGGCTACACCCGTTCCTAGTATCAGCGCTCTTTTTAGATTCCGAGCATAGCGATCGAGCCGTTGGTTTTACTAAGATGTTTATTTTTTCTTCTTTTTTCTAAAAATGTTAACCTTTGCAGTGTGCGCTAGTACAATAAAATTTACATTTCTTTAAATGAAAACATAAGAGAGGTCTAGTTCCAAAGCGTACAGTCTCCAGTTTTCATGAAAAATCAAATTAATGTCGTTTCATATGCAATTTTCAGCGCTGAATTCGAATAGCTCAGTATTTTAAAGCTAAATGGTCAAACTGTATTTTAGATTCCGAACGTAGCGATGGCGCTATTAGTTTTACAATGTTGTTTTTTTTTCTGAAGTTCAAGTTGTCTAGATTGTACTTTAGAGAGGTAATTTTTTGATTCTCGACGTCTTTTATTAAATAAAAGAACTTAAGTGAGAAAAAAAACGAAGAAAACGCATAATTTAACGATTTCATTATTTTATAAAAACACGGACAACGTTTTCTACCAGAAAAAAATGATTTAATCGAAAAATCACAAGACACTTTATTTGTTGCTCTTTTGATTTACTTTCTTACAGTATTATTGCTAAAACTTTTGAGCCACTTTTGAGCTTTTAAGGAATTTTAATTTTTGGGAGTTTTTGTGCTGTAATTCGGTTATAAATACACGAAGAGACTTGAAACTTGATAAAAATACATATATTGGACTTATCTAGACGTGGCAAAATTTCCAAAATCATCGGATGACTTTTTTATTTTTAATAAGCGTTTTGAAATCAAATTTAAACGAAAATCGCTAGAAAAAAAAATACAGAACTTCAAATTATGTGTTACTGAACTGCGCTCGAAATCGTCTTTCTTTAAGCAATGGTTTATCATTACTTATAGATAAAAATGAAATAACCTTATGTATCCTACCTTTCCAACTTCTCGCATACAACAGTGGCCGCTTTCATCCCCAGTATCAGCTTTTTTTTTCTAATATTATAATATATATAGGGAACAGAGTTGTTATTCCGTCTCGTGTGGTCAAACAAATTTGTAAACGTTATCCAAAAGAGAACGGATTATATATAATGTTGGTTTTTGAAATCTGTTATTAATATAATTTATTTTATATTTTATTATAGTGCATGAAATATTCAAGTCGTTAGTTTTATAGTCGTATATCCTACTTATTCTGGTTCAAAATCTATTCAATTTTATGTACCTACCTTTATTTGAATTTATATATTTAATTGTGAAGTGTTTTTACACATTTATTTGTTTTCTTACATTATAAATGATAATACCTATTACAGTTATTTCAGATTTAAATAACAGAGTACGATATTATTTATTTTTGATATTTTGTATATTTGTATTATTATCCGTTCCTATAAACTACCCTAAAATAAATTTTAATACTATGGAAAGTACAATCATCAGAAGAAATATACATAAACTTTTTATAAATGCAATTTGATAACTTATACTTTAAATCAATTTTCCTTTGTGTAGTTATAATTATAAAATTGTATATACCATGCATGTATTTTAGATACACGGTGTGATTTTATGTTATCATGCGTAAAACGTAATTTATATTTATAAACCGAAGCAATAATATTGTCAGTCAACAAAAATTTTTAAACCACCAAAATTATTATTTTTTTAAAGCACTATATTTTCATACGAAAAAAAACATTGGTTCTTTTGTTCTATAGTCCTTTAATTCTATTACACCGTCGGTTTTCAATTTAATTAAATTGATTGTATTTGGTATAGATATAGTCTATATATATCTTACATATAAAAATTATGCATGCGACGAGTTTGGATGCGACGCACTTTGAAACTTCTCAACCGATTTTGATAAGATAATACTTAACGTGTGTGATTTGGTTCAACTTGAAAGATAGGATAGTTTTCATCTCGATTCGTGACCTAGAAGGGGATGCTATGGGGGATGGAAATGTTTTTAGTTATTTTTGGTATGACAATTAAATTATTTTTGTTGAATTATGGGTAATCTTAGTTACACGAATGAAATGAAAAATAATTTAAAATAAATAATAATAAACAGAAATAAAAATGTCATAATAACTATAAAAACTTAAATTAAAGAGTCTATCTGATTGTCTGCCGACCTATTATTGGCTTGAAATAGGATGAGTCAACTTGATAAAATGGATGAAAAAAAAACAAACAATTTTGCACTCTACACCTGTACTGCAAGGAGGTTAAGTGAAAAGCAAAAACACGTAAAACATCATCTTTGAATTGTTTTATATTTTAGTATAGTGACAATATTACCCTACTACAGTACTATTACGTTCTCATAATTTTAGCGTTATTATAGTCTATATATAGTTTAATCCCGGTGCTGTACGGGTTATATCTTACATATCTATGGTAACACGGATGAAAAAAATTATGACACACTAGAACACTTTTAGTTCACCACTGACCCACTTTCCACCTACTTTTTTTCGTTAAGTATATTGATACGGGCAAAGTAAAACGGGAATAAAAGTAAAAAAGATTAAAAGATTGGCATGGGTGACGCCGAGAGCGGAACAGCTAGTATATATATATATATATATATAATAACATGTCCTAACTGACTGATTCATCATCGCACAGCCTATACGATTGGACGGATTGGGCTGAAATTTGGCACGCGGATGGCTATTATAACTTAGGCATTCGCTAAGAAATGATTTTTGAACCTAAGTAAATGGTTAAAATAGAGGTTTTTGATATTTTTCGTATGAAAATCTAATTGTTTCTTGATTGTTTATTGTTTTTTTATTTGTTTATTTTTGTTTATTCATGGGTTAGGTACCTTAATGACATAGATGACAATTTGGTTGTCACGGACAAGAAAACTATTGTATTGTATTGTTAGTAGTATTAATATTATTACTAACTGCCCCACCTGGAATTGCACATGCTATTTTTGTGTTAATTTGTTTTGTTTTACCCATATTCTTTTGTGGTTTTGACTGTCAGTATTCAATGAAAACAAATAGGTGTAAAGTGGGTAGACCACCTTCGGACTAAAAGTGTTATGCTGTTACATTTTTTCATGATTTTCATAACAAAAATATCTAAACACCGACATTTAGAGGGGGTTGGGTTTCAAAGGAAGTGAAGCCTAATCTAACTTATCGGGGAGTGGGGATGCTCTATATTGGGAGAGCGCGTGAACCGTATACTATATAGTTGTCGCTCGCAGACGGAACGGCGTTCCTTTTATACCTTTAAATGCATATTTCTCGGCAATTAATAAATTAATATAAAATTTAAAACTCGATAATTAATCTATAATCTATATATAATATTATACATATATATATGAACATAAATAAATCGATATTTTTTGGTGACATCATAACTTGAATACCATCCAAGTGTCCAACTTTTTCGGTAGATTTTCTAAACATTTTCTTTCATACAAACTTTTATTTTTATTTGTCATCAATTTTCTGTTGTTATTGAAAAATTTGACAGCAGAATTGAACGTCAATTACCGAATTATTTTTGTTGATTTACGAGTTACCTTGGTGATACGAATGAAATTTATAAAAGAATATTGAGATTTTCTTAGACAAATACTATTCAAATTTACGACTTATCTGGCGAATTTTTCAAGAATTTGGTTTTATTAAAACCTTGACAATTACGATCACAAAAAAAAAAAAAAAATTCAGCCAAATCGGTCCATCACCCGTTTTCAAGTTTGGCTTTATTGCCGGGTTAGCTAGTAGTAGACTATCTAACGAATATCAATTTTTTGAAATAATATAATCACTTTGTATAACCGTCCCAAACATAGTATTTATGTTAGTCTACGTCCAAGGTTATCTAATAAACTTGATGTATGTATCTATAGTACATCTATGTTACTCTATGTTACACAGAGGTTAAATTTTCGTTTTAAAAATACCTAAAACCGAATTTTTAGAGTTTGTTTTCAATGAGTTTAGGAAAAAACTGCTAAGCATTTATTGATTTCAACTTCATGCCTATCTGGAGGATGATTATGTTCTTTATTAATTATTGATATTTCAGTAGGATTTTCTTTCGATGTTTTTGATTTCCCTGGACACTTAAGACTTGACACCTTAGAACATCTCCATTCTCCAAATATCATATATTAACGTACTGTAATGTTTCAGATATATGTGGCCATTATAACAAAATTGTTTAGTATTGTTGTTTTATTTTATTATTTGTGGTGAAATTTTAATCAGTTAAAATAATAATGATAATTAAAATATTAATTTAAAAAGAAGTAGAAAAAAGATTGAATTTTTGTACTATAAAAATGAACGTGATTATCTAGCGCGTAAATGTAGACTGTAATAATCACGTAGCTTTGAACAAAAGTACAGTAGAGATATTATAAATGGATAATTTTTGTAATCTACGATCGGTGTGTGATTTGGAAATCCAAGTTATCGAATAGTCATTATCAAGGGTGCAGCGATAACGATGCCGGCGTATGCTATTTTAAGTTTATTTGTATACATTTTGTATTTATACTACAATAGTAGTCGGTTAAATTTTTAAACATTTCTGTTTGGTCTAAAAATTTTATTCACAGAGTACCTATTAAATAAAAATTACGTAAAATTCATTAATATAATGCCATAAGAAACGGTAAAAGTCAGATTTACTCGAGTATTTTTTGCTTCGACCTAAAGGTTTTCCAGTTTAAGCATATCGGTGTTTCTTTTGAAGATGATGTTAAATTAGACGCATTTTAAGTGCAGTCAAAGATATAGGTTTGTGTTCCTCCCTCTATAACACCTTATATTATAATTAGCATGCGGCTGTAGTATAGTTGAGGAAGGGATGATTTGTAGCATTATAGTCGTCAACCATGTCAATTTTTAGTATTTTTTTTTAAGATTCTGAGATAGGAATATATTGTGGTAATCAATATATTATGTATTTTTCTTCTTTTTGTCTGTCTATTAATATCTTTTTTTTTCGGTAATTTTGCATCGATCATCAACTTCAGGATGATTTCTGGTAGAAAATCTTGTCTAGCTGATGCATTTATGAGTTATATTTTCGATATATTCAATATTTCTCGTAGTTTTTTTTTAATAATTATAGAAACCCAGGAAACAAGTAGGAAAAATGGGAAATTTACACAATATTAACTGTTCTGTTGTTCGATTTTATTGGTTTGTTATACGAGTATATTTAAAAATAATTGTAGAGACCTGAATTATTTACAGAATATTTGTATTAGCCTTTTCTAAAACATTTTGTCGATTTTTTTCAAATTTATTATTTTATCCCTTATGCCTCTTTATTTTGGTCTTTTTCTATACATTATGTTTATTTATTTGTACGATAATATATTTTATAATATGTATTTATTTTTTAAAATATTCGATAGATAAATTATGTATACACATATTGTAACTATAGGTGGTTTTCACAAAATTTTCGAATATAAAAAAAAATTATTAGAGTTCACTTCAAGTCAATAATTTAGAAGTAGTTATTATAGTCTCGTGTTGTTACCTATATTATAAGAATTATTTGTTATGTAATTTAAACGATAGAAATTTAGAACAATTAGGAAAGAACTTTATCTATACTATAGCGTGCTTATATTTTTCATAGCACTACCCATGTACCCAATATTTTTAATAAGTGAAAAAAATCAAGAAAACCTTATGTCTGCAAACAGACGATTATACGCCTATATTGAAATTGTAAATTTCTGTGCCTAACCAAAATAATAACCAAGTTTTAGTGGTGATAAATTTCTTCCATTGTGAAAATCTGGTAATTGCGCTATAAATTAATATGATTCAAGAAAATGTATCCCACGCAAAACAGTTTTTACGATCGAATTACGGGTAGATAGCATGCGTCTTTTTAATGCGTTATTTGTTAAAGTTTAAATTTTGAATCGAAAAAAAAATAGGCATGTTCGCGTACATTTCTCGAAACAACAATAACGATTTTTAATTTATTTGTAGGCATATGTATAATGTATAGAAACCAAAACATGTTCTCGGACAAGTCGCACTGCAGACCACAAAAGTAAGAACATATAGGTAATATTCATTTTTTACAAAATAATAATGCCGTGAATGAAATGCGTTTCTTAGAAAAAAAATAAATTACTATAGGTATATAATATATACTACAAGAAGCCAGTTTGACTTGTATACATTTTACGTGGCATTGCAACCGCACAATGGCTATTTAACCTGTCATAAAAAAAAAAAATCGACTTCCCCTAAGCGACTCTAAACCGCTGAGTTTAGGTGACAGCCACAATTATATACCTACTGGATCTAGAACGAATAGCATATTAAAAAGTAAATAATTATTAAGATAATTTACCGAAAGTTACGTAAATTATCCAATATTATTAAGAGAACGTCACATCCGCATTTACTGCAATCTCCATTTTACAAACACGCAATACAGCAAATTTGCGTTCAGTAGGATAAATCTTGTGCCATTAGTTTTAATATTAAAGCGAATCGACCTAGCTGTTATCAAACTTAAAGCCAAGAAGATTATCTGTGCTATAGTATTGATGTTTAATCGATATTTTAATTTTTAAGAGAGTATTTAGTATGTGAAATATCGCAATTAAAAAATGATTATATCTTGCTTAAAAATCAAAATATCGAAAAAACATCAACGCTAGGGGTACATATAATTGTTTTACCTTTAGTTTGGTAAATTGTCAATTTGCTTTAATATTCAAACTAACAGTACAAAATGTGTCCTACATGAACGCAAATTTGCTGTCTCGCGTTTATAAGACGGAAACGGTAGATGTCGGTGTGGCGTTCATACATTTGTCCGTGTATCTATCTATCCGTCTGGCATTATGCGCTCTAATTCTCATACGGTTGAAAGTCTTTGAAGTCGGTTTTCATTAAACCGTAGATTTTTAGTCCGATCGATGAAAAACAAGTTGTTTTACGCTACTTAGATACTCCGGTTTATATCGGTTTATTATTATTTTAATAATACGAGTATCATAATGATAAATGATGGAAACATTATATTATGATATTATAGAATTGTGTGTTAATAACACCTAAACATATTTATGTACCCATTTATGAGATTTTTAAATTTTTTTATGACATAAAAAATTGTACGACCTCGAAAAAACACCGTAAGATGTTTGTGAATTCAACATCGTATAAGTATAATTAAACTGTTCATGAATTGGAAATCCATTTCATAGAATTTATCAAAAAGTATAAGACGTCTTAAGGTTATGTAATAGACACAAACTTTATCCACTACATGAAACAGAAACCAAATTTATGTACATAATTTGTGTAAATTAAATATTCTGAGAGCTAGGAATGACGTATAGGAATGACGAATATATATTTTAACCGTGGTGTGCTTTTTGCATGTCTATAAACAAATTTTTGTTCTAAAGACTTACTTTAATTTTCAATTCAGTCAATTTTGCCTACATTATTGTTGCATTAAGAAGATAGATTTTTGATATTATTTGTACTTGTCTTAACTATTACTATGTTTATTGCCGTGTTAGTATAAGTATAAACGTATATCCGAGAGAGGAGTCTGATGGGGCTGCAGACCCCTATCGCGGAATTTCAGGAAATCTTAAATTATCGTTGCAAATATAGTTTATACAATAGATCTATCGATTTTTAAATACTTAATTTGCGTAATGTAGACACGAGACGCAACTAATGTGTCTCCCCCTCCCCCTCTCTCGCCCCCGGAACAGATTTCCGGATACGCCCCTTTATTCGGATTACAGCGTTTTCGGCCGCTTGACAACGGGTTTCGGGGATTTCGGTGTACCGCGCGACGACGACGGCCATATTCCGAAATATTATACCCGCGCAATACTGCGCGGGTGCGGTGCACATATGGTACGGTATTTTAATAACCGCGCGCGCGCGCGCGGACCAACGACGAGTCGGTATCGTCGACGGCGACGGGCCCCCTCGTCTGTTCGTATATATAATAAATATATTATACAATATAATAAAGTGTCACCGCACACGCACCGGGAGTCGGGACGTCGCCGCCGCTGCGGAACACAATGGCCCGAAAGTGCGCACGTCGGGCGGAGACGTGTCATAAATGAAATTTGATTGAACCGCGGGGGCTTTTGTGACGGCGCAGCACTCGTCGCAGTCGTCGCCGTCCCGCGTTCCGCAGTCCGTCAAGGCGCGTACACGCACGAGAGCATATTATACTATTATGTTATTATATTTTGTGCGACCGCGCGCTGGCGTTCGGACGGATTCCCGTCCGTTCGCGCGTACGGAATGCACGCCGCGCGCCGAACAATATAATTTACCAGTTCGCCGTTACCCCGGACGTCCAGCTATGTCGAACGTCTCTAATAATTTTTTAGTTGTTCGCACGGCGTTTATATGACGGCCGTCGTAAAAAATAATCAGGGTAGATATTATACAATGAAAAAAACTACAATTATATTGAAATGCGACGAAATTATTTACAAATAGAATTTGATGAGTTGAGATGACAATGTTATAATCGTATGTTGATTGCTGTATTGCCGTTCCAGTTTTTCAATAATAATGAAATTTTATTCGTATCAAAATTAAATAACTTATTATTTATATACATTATTAACAACTAAAATATAATATAGGCGTGTATTTAATGTATTTTTTTTTTAGGGGCTTATTGGGTCACCATAAAACCAACCCGTCGCACAAACAAATTCTCCAACCATCCCTATCTAGAACCAAATTCTTCCAGTTTTGATCCGTCTACCAATGCTTGCACGTCCTAACTGTATCCCCCTCCAACTCAATCTGGGTCTTCACAAAGGTCTTTTCCTTACCGGTTCCTGTTCCAACACCGCTTTTAGTAGAGAATTCTGACTTCTCACTGCATGTCCTGCCCGGCGCAGTCTTACCTTCTTGATAGTCTTTATACTCCACTCGATAGTGTGGGAATTAATAATCATGAAAACTAATAAAATTACTAAGATACATAATACCAGCTAGTTCACAAAGTTATGCGTGCATTGAATGTGATAGTATACGTCATTTTAACAAATCGGCGTTGATTTAATTATATATTTTAAAATGGCGCCCGGATATGTTTTATGAGTCGACATTACCCAATTAATTGTCTGCGTTTAAATACGCCGTTTTACCAGTTTGTGGTTCTGAATTTTCCGATTTTTTTTTTTTTGATACCAAAAACGTATTTTCGTTGTTAAAACACCATATCGATATTATTATGTCGCCAGCCGGCCGCCTTCGTTTTTGCTGTGTTGTATTACTTTGAAACTGTTGTCGTACGAATTTATCGTAACGTCGGACGAAACGCCTGCGTAACAATTCTGGCGAAATCCGTCGTCGGCGGAGGCACGGGGACGTGACCTATTCGGCGCACGTTGACGAACGGATCCGAACACGCTCGCGCGCGCACGCGTCTACGCGAACGCGTTCGCGGCTATTCCGTTCGTTCGCGTGTACGCGCCCCTTTAGAGCATTTACAACACATACCGCACACGCGCACACGCGCATTCCCGCGTTATATATTATACACCGTTTATAATATTACTTGTATATACATCACGGTTTCGCCGGTCGGCGTCCCGGGGGCCCGTCTCTCGTTATTATTGACGTTGTGCGGCCGCGGCGGCGGCGTGGCGTATTATAATAAAATAATAATATATAATGTATATTAATATTCCCGCGACGGCGACGTATTTCGGGTTATTAACTCCCCGACAAAACGGTACGGCGGCGGCGGCGGCGGCGGGAGCGCACAATAAAATACGCGTTTACTATTCGGTCGGTGCGTCGCCGCGCATCCGGTGGCACGGTCGCTCGTTACGTACGTACAATAATTATCAAGTTAATACGACGGTGTACCGCGGAGAGCTCGGCTCCCGTTGTCGGCCGTACATTACGATAATATTCGACGATTTCGACCGTTCCAGTAATATAATACGTTACGAAGAGTCGGCGTGTTCAGTGGCGTAAGCCAGGATTTTCTCAACAACGGGGTGTTTTTATGTCGGGTTTAGACGTGCGCGTCCAACACACATAGCACAATGCGCTTATAATCTACGCGGCAATAGCAGACCGAAAATAGACCAGGACGGTTTGGGCGGGTTATGCGGCGAGAGGAATCTCAAAGCAGTAAGAATTGTAATGAAAACAAACGCGCGGGGAACGCATTGGCGGAGAGGAAAACCGAGAAATGGGGGATTAGATGCGATCGAGGATAACATGAGAACAGCCGGTGTATGCGAGGTGGAAGTTCGGGTCAAGTGGAAGTTTAGAACGAGGGTAGTCGACCTCAAATAGCTGGGATGATGACGAAGGAAAAGAAGAAGATATTATAAAAAAAATAGGAGGAATCCATTTTGAACAATTTTTTTTTGATCCCTTGTTTGATTTTTATGGCGTAATTACAAGGCATTCAAATGAAATCTATTTCAACATTTTCTATTCCCATTTTTAATTTTTCTCAAAATGTATTATTACGCTTCAAAACGCATAGGTACCAATTCGTATACACCGGAAATATTTAAAGAACCGATATGTTATATCATACATTTTACAGCATACAACTCATGTGCTATAAAATATTCAATTTCCGATTATTTTTCCAAAGCGTGTTTAAATAAAATATTAGTGTTATATGAACCTCGTAATTGACTTTCAAGTATTTTTGTACGGTCAAACAGTTGGTTTTTTCGGTCGAGAAAAAATATAATTAAAAAATAACACAGAGTATATACCCGTTCGAATCTGATACTAAAATTGGTTGTTTCTAATTTAAGGAAATTTAATTTTTACTGTGCACCACACCACGCGAGTCGACATTTTGAAATATTGTTTTACTAGTTGTATTGAATCTTCGACTCACTCACACATATTATGGTTTTCCTAAAAAATTATATTTCCATCTGAATCCGTTCGGCTGAAATATTTCGTTTGAAACCTTCTGTATAATACGAGTGTACCTATAATATTATATTATACACACATATATTTTCGACGACGGAGGTCCCCGCGTTATTATTCAAAGTGAGTTAACGACCGTCGACGAACATCCGATTGAGATTATCATGCAAATGAAATATGGGCGTGGGGTCTAAAAGGGTTGTCACCGCCGTCGATCCGGCATCAGGCGAAACTCATCGTCGAGTGCCTACACAAAATAACATAATATTATATTATATTCATGACTTATTTCTGCCATTATCGTATACATTTTATACTTGGTATACGCGAAATACAATATTAAAATATTTTTCTTTACCTGAAATTTCTCTCCGATTTTCAAGTGTAACAACTTTTTTGAAAGAAAATTTATAATTTTTGGATTTTCCCAGGGTTTTCCTAATAAATGGGAAAAACCGGGGAAAAATGTGGGTATAAAACGGGAAAATTTACTAAATATATTTTCAAATCGTAAATATTAAGACCTCAAGAATCGGTTCTTCGTTAGAAATGATTTATCGTTGCTTACAGATATAAATCAAATAATTTTATATATCCTTCCTTCGAAACTTCCTCTCTACTACTCATTAGGAGTATCGACTTTTTTTTTGTAATTCATGATATATATATCTATAAATATTCACATATATTATTATACTATTTTAGATTCCGAGTGTAGCGAGAATGTATTGGTTTTACAAAGATGTTTATTTCTTTTTTTTTTTTTTTTTATACTGTGTATAAAAATTCTACCAGAAATTTTGTTCCGATATATACGATGTAGACCCTTTTTAGAACGGAATTTTTTTTGGGGTGGTGCTTTAGGGAGATCATTTTATAATTTTTCCAATGTAAGGGTAAAAGAGAGAAAAAACGTAAAGAAAACGGGAAATTTACGAAAAAAATACTTTATTACTTTTTCAGTTTTGTTATTTGTTGCAATTCAGTTTAAAATATAAATATTTGTAGAGACTTCAAATTTAGAAAGAAAACTTATACTTACCTTTTGTAGACTTGGTAAAATGTTCAAAACATTTGAGCCATTTTAAAGCTTTTTATACAAATTTTAATATTTTTGTTGAAATTCTATTAAAAATATCCGTATCGACTCTATGGACTTAAAATGTGTACAGAAAACTTATATTCACTTTTTCTAGACGTGGTAAAATTTTCAAAAAATGTAAGCTATTTTTGAGCTATTTATACATTTTAATTTTGTGAGTTTCGTACGTAATTTTAATTTGGTAAGTACTCTGTGGTCAAATTGTTAGACTGAACAGAAATGCTTGAAAATTATTAGGAAGTTTATTAAAGTCTTACTTTGTGGTTAAAAAGAAAATGTAAGTTCAGTATAGTATTTTTTTTTATAAAGACATTTTATTATCAAATTTTGACGAAATTCGTTTGAGTAAAAAATTATGTGGAACAAATCTAATTTTTCAATTTATTATTTTGAGCATAGCCGATTTAAGAACGATGATAAAGTCAGAAATGATTTGACTGACTAAGTTTAAAAATTATAGCTGTTTGAAGTTCTAATATTATGCGGATATTATATTCTATGTTAAATAACTAGCTATATTGTCTAACCTTAAATTGAATTGTAGAATATGGAAATAAATTCTATATTTTAAATAATTTGTATACTTCACGCAGATTAAATTTTTTTTTCTTCAGAATCATAGATCTTTGTAAGTAACTGGTTAATTCTTCGTAACGAAGTGTACGAAGTATAGACACCAAATCATCAAACGGACTGATTAGATAGACGAATCTAATTATTTTTGTTGATTTCTGGGTTACCTCGCAAGCAATAAGGAAAAAAATACTTGTAATATCTTTCTAGTTTATCGAGCTCCGCTTAGAATTTTGTTCTTTTATTGCAATCATTTATTATTTATTTTAGTATATAAACTAAATCATCCTATATTTTATGTCTTCCAAACTTGCTATCTACAACAGTGAGACCACATACTGCGAAATATGCCCGGCTTTTTGATTTATATAATATGTATATAAAAAAGCCTAATATAATAATAATTTTTCTACAATACAATATAACTTTTTGAAAAAAGACGGGTGCAGCTACTGTTGTAGGTAGCTTGTTGGGAAGGTAGGATACATGAAGTTTTTTAATTTTTTCATATGTGTATGTATATATAAATTATTGCTAACGAAAAACGATTCAGAGCGAAGTTCGATAATACATATTTTTATCCAAATCAATAAACCATAATAATTTACGAATGATTGGTAAAATAGTGAAACAAATTATTTAAGGAAATTGGGGGTACTAATTTAAAGCTTGGGGGTGTAAACACCTCTAGCACCCTCTATGCGGAATGTGTGCCTATGCCACTAAGTACAATTTGTAATACTTGTGTTTAATTTTCTAGCATTTAAAAATTAAAAAGCCGGACATACTTCTCACTACAGGTTTTATATGTGGGAATTTGGGAAAAGTATAGCGTACACAATAAATCATTGCAAACGAAAAACGCGATTCTGAATGAAGTGCGGTTAAACATGTTTTGATGAATTTATATAGAAAATACTTTATTGATACATCATCTATGTAAAATACTGTAGTTCAACTATATACAAAATAAATTACCATTGTTTTCCCCCGATTTTAGTATAAATTAGAACACAAAACGGCGGTAAATTTGTGAAATATTTGTCGGTGTTATCTTATTATTAAGAAAATTGTAAGGGAAAAAAAATGACCTCGATGCACTGCGAATATAATCGCGTAGAACATTCTTACTTAACACTCCCGATGATAATATCATTCACGGAGCGCAAGAATAAAAAATAAAGCAATTAAAGTAGGGTGCTATATACGTCCTGTTTTTTGCAGGGTTGTTCTTTTTTCAGCTTTTTGTCCTGTTGTTCTGACAAACTTCTTTCAGGACGCTTTCGTCTTGTTTTTTATGTCGATACTAATCATTCCATATTAATTTTTATTTGATTTAATTAGATATTACGATTGTATTCATGAAAAATAATAACCACAAGAATCGATAACGCGAGTGATAATACACCTGCATTAACGGGTGCATTTAAAATAGATAATAATATAGGCACATAATTGTGAAAAATTAACAAAAAAAAAAAAACAAACTAATAATTAATAACTATGTTACTTTGAATGTATTACTGAAATTATTTTGTCCCGTTTTTTTAATATGGTCAATCTAAGTATTAAAGCCCGCACTCTTGCAGTGTGCGGTTTGTCGGAAACTCCCCGGATATTGTTCTCCGGATCGACGGCACCTATAAAATATAAATGATACGCGTATTTACGAGTGTATAGGTATACCGTGAACGCGCGCACTCATTTAAACGTGTATATTACGCAGTCCGCGTAATATTATATTACGACGTACATATATACCTGTAAACAGGAACTATGAGGGGATATTGTGAAAAATAAAAAATAATAATAATTTATACGCGCGATACAACGCTGCAATAATAATAATAATAATAATAATAATAATAATAATAGTAATAATAATAGTAATAATAATACATATACCGCCGTCGCGTATTTTACGAGACGACGATGATTAAAATGCACAATAGCGGCGGCGGCGGCGGATTTTTGTGTCGCGTTATTATTATTTCCGGGCGAGGGATTGTGCAGTGTCGTCGCGCGCGTAGAGAGTTTAGTCCCGACCGCGCGGCGGGGTGGGCGGTGATCGGTGATCGGGGAGGGGGGGGGAGAGGATCGGTCGACGCCATTTTATTTACGGGTCCGCTTTTGTTAAGCGGCGGCGGCGGTCCCCCGGGGACGCGGCGCGTATTCTCCCGCCGCCGCCGCCGCCGCCGCCGGGCCCGGCTCATTCGGTATTCTCGCCGCGGCAAACGTTCGCTCGTTCCCCGGGCCGCGCAGCACTCCATTACGGCAATGGGTTTTTCTCGCGCCGCTTTGTTATGCGCTTTTTATCGCCTCTCCGTCCCGTCGTCCCGGTTCGAAAAAGTATATAATATTATAGTGTATGTATATATATATATATATATTTATATGTGTATTGTATACACCGCGTTTCATTCGAACGATAATGCGACGTATTTCGACCGGACGGATACGTAGATACATACATACATATATATATATATATACACGTAGTAATGGGCTTTTTTTTTTACCGCCCTTTTTATAAAGATCGGGGGTTCCGAAATACACGCGTTTCGAGGCTATTTTTTTAAAACGTTAACTCCGGTCGCGGCGGGTCGCGCGCGCGATAAACTGTACATTTTCTCAAACGCAAACATCTATAGGCAAATGCTGTTTTTAACATCATTTGCAGATTCGAAAAATACTATCCTTTCCCCTCCCCTTCCAAATCAATTTTTTATCACCTCGAAAATTACCCGACACACGGCACAATATCAGTGATATTATTGGAAATATTGTAAATATAAGATCAACTTAAAGTCGAACGGTTTTTTTATAATAATAATCGTGATTGTAAAAATCGCCAATGTTTTAATAATTGTACGTTCTAAATTATATTATTGTGTTCTTATTTAAGGTTATTTTTTGGGGGTGAGCAATATCGGCATGAGTTATTTTTCGACAAAAAGGCGCTCAGTTTAATAAACACGTTACTATCTTCATTATGATAATATGTTTTATATAATATATATAATATGTATTTAATTATATTGGTAAAAATTGGATATCGGAGTTTTTTAAGCTATCGGATAATTGAAAAATAGGCTCATGATTTCAAAAAATTATCGGATCGGTTTTATATTGGTAACAAATATTTAAATATCGGATATCAGAAAAAAGTCATATCGACTCACGACTACTCATTTCAATAAAGTTCAATAACCGTTTTGATTTTTATTTGTTCGTCGAGAGTTTCAAATATTTTTATCGCGATAAATCAATATAATGTACGTTATCATAGACGAGTGTTCATTTGTACACATGAACAAAAATATATCTTAATTTTTATTTAAATAAATGACGGTTTAATAATTGTTGAACACGAAACTCTTGATAATCACGTTGTAGTTAAATATAAGTAAGTTTTTTTTTAAATTTGATTATGTATTTTTACATCTACATTCGATATAGTATTTAGGTACAGTTATTAATGTATTTATGGTATTGGCATGTAAATCTTGATTTTGCATAAAGGTTGTGTGATTGATGTAACAACTTAGCAATAAATGTTTAAAACCGCATATTAACGTAATATAAATACCTAGGCACTTAATTTATTATTTTTAATAAATACGAACTCATTAGAAATATCATACAATGAAAAGCAAAGGAAGCCAAATAAAAATGATTAGATAACCAATGTGTAGTAGTGGAAGAATATTTAAAAAGGGGAAGAAGTGATCTAGCTTTCGAGATTGTGAAAAAACTATTCTGCACAAGAATGGGAATACCCTGAAAATATCCTGACTATATCCTTCAATTAGAAAATGATTTCGCTACAGACAATTTAAAAAAAATAAAGCATGCGATACAGATGAAATCCCAGCATAACTAATAAAGTGTACCGGCGAAGGAATAAGTAAAGAACTTGGTAATGTATGTAACGATATGTACTTAAACGGGAGAATAATCGATGACTTCAGGAAAGACATTAAAATAATAATTCCTTAAAAAAAAGTAAACATTGAATTGTGAGGAATGTAGAACTTTAAACCTCAACACGCATGCCTCAAAAATATTAACTAGAGTAATAAAGAATAAAATAGAAAAAACAATAGATGCAAACCTATGAAGCGTAGCGCTCTTTGGATGCGAAATCTGGACATTAAACTCAATGAAGAAAAATAGACTAGAAGCTTTTGAGATCTGATGCTTCAGGAAAACGCTTACAGTACCATGGGCCGAGAGGGTAACGAATAAGGAGGTACTAGATCAAATAAAGAAACAACGACCACTATGGACAAATATTCAATCCAGAAGAGGAAAGATGATAGGAATCTTATTAAGGCATGGAAGTTTATAAAAGAAAATAATTAAAGGAGATGTTGAAGGACACATTGCAAGAGGAAGATCAAGGGTAGAATACACGAGACAGATAGTGCAGGGTACGAATAAAGGAAATTATAAAAATCTGAAAAAATTGTGCTACGATAGAGAAGCACGGAGAGCCGCAACAAACAAATTTACGGATTTATAACTAAAAAAAAAGAAAATGTATAAATCACGATTTATCTAGACGATTCAAATACCTATCTTAGATAATGGTTCAAATAATTAATTTCTCATTTACCTAGTTATTAGTCAAGATGAAAGATTGAAAGATAAAAATATACTTACATCTATTCTGATAAAACACAATATTGTGTATTATTATATATTATTATGTATACGTTAGTCCGGGGATTATTTTTAGGGGAGAGGGCCGAGGGGTGAACGGTTCGTAAGTGTGGCGACGGTGGCCGTCCCGCCGGATTTATATAATACTATATTGACGCGGCGGAGAAGAGCTCGACGGGCTATCAAGAGGCTCTCGAGAAAACGGAGGTAGGTATAGCAGGAGACGCTTTTGACGTTGACGCCACCGACTCGCACACTCAGTATATACACAGTGGTATTGGTGGTAGTAATGGTACACGAACACGACGTATTACATTATTGTACGTATACAGGGTGATTTTATTTTAAACGCGATCAAGCTATTTTTAATTAAATTCGATCTATGTTTTTTCAACCGTTGCAGTGGAGTTTTTAAACTTATTCGCAATTTACCGTTATTTTTAAATGTTTACCTCTACCCTTTAAATATCTTAAACAATTTTGATTTTAATATGACAACTTCTTTATTTCCAACGCAAATTCGAAAAAATAATATTTGTCTGTATATTTTGATGCGCATTAGTAATGCTAATAGCGGATATATACCATTTAAGAGTTATAAAGTAATACATTTAATATCCATTTTTAGATATTTAGTTTGTTTTTAAATGGTAAATACAATGTTACAGCGGCTACGCATATCAACATTTTTAGAAGAATATTCAGTTTTCGGTTTGAAAACAGATGAGTGGGTAGATTTTGAAAATCAAATTTTGATATGCATTTATGGTGTGTGGAATTTTGAAAATAAGATCGTTAATTGATTCCGTATAACGACCTGCGAAACAACCCAAATCAATTTTGATAAATACATATTCGTAGATAATCGTAAATAAAAAAAATCACCCTGTATATTATAACCGAGCCAACAGATTTTTAACAGCTCCCGAGGGTGATTCAACGACTGAGCAGCAACAGCGCTGGCGGTCCCCCATCGAATGTGTTTCGCTAATGAGCGTACGTGCGAGGGGCTTAAAACCTGACTGTATAGTGTATACTCTCGCCTTTTCAGTATAAGTATATATATATATATATATATATTATGTATTCCCGGGCAAAATGGCCGAGATTTTTACGCGATACGATTATTATTATGGGAGGGGTTTTTTTTTTTTATCATCCGATTTCTCTCCCTTGCAAATCTCTAGGGTATTGCTCGCACCACCATCGTCGACGTTGAACGCTATTTTGAATAATCACGCGTTTGTCACTTAAAAATGACACTTTTTTTACAGCATCTATAATAGGTACTCCCGACGGCTGCGACGAAAATTTAACGGGCGTACGTAAGACGTGGCTTTTTTTCTAATTGAATTTGCATAATATTATAATGTTATACATTATAGGGAGAGGGAGTATCTGTCTATATAGTAGGTACATTTGTCTTGCTCGTCCTGCTAACCGTATTAATTGTCTATGCATATTATATTATATTATTATTAGTGAAGGTTATTTCTGAATAGTTTATATACTAATACTATCACGGTAGTTTTTGATTATTTAGATGAACTATCGAATATTTAGAAAAATAATTCGATAGTTTTTCTTACAACCGAATAGTTTTCAATCTATCGAATAGTTCGATACTATTCTGTTGTACCCATCACTATTTTATGTGTCTACTTATCTAGCGGAAAACGTCATTACGCGCACTGTAAACCACTATACAATTTAAGAAAATTCAGGCATAATACACACCCCGAATAGGTGGCTACTGTTTGTAGGATGGAAAGTTGGAAAAGTGTGGTGTAAATTACCGGCTAATAAACGGCATATTTGTCATAATGCGATCGTTTGAATAAAATATCATGTTCACGTAACATCGTAATAATATTTTATTTTATTATAAATATAAATATCGTATATATTAATACAAATGTTTGTGATTGTATTAATAATGCGAAGAACGAACAAATAAATATTTAATAAAAAGCAAAATAAAGAGTAAAAAAAAATTAAAACTACATATAACGAACGGGGTGACATTATATTTTTACCTTAATAAATTTAAATAATAAATTCGCTAATGGAGTTTTCGGCTTGCATAACTGAGAGATGTCCGTGATTTTGGGTTTCACGGTTTTCGCTTTTGTTGTTTACACAAATGAATATGAATAAAAGTCCGATGAAAATTATGTGTGCATATACTAGGATCTAAACTCACATTGAGCAATATACGAGAACGATTTGAACGGATATTATTTATTTTCAACAATGTTTTTAATACCATGACGATACAACAAAATCATATTCGCGATCAGACCGCAGAGTATAATATGAGTTGATTAAAATCAAACTTGCATGTTCCGAAAAATGGTAAAATGAGATCACGACAATGTTTAATAAGGTTTATGAGATAGATAAGCAGAACAGATTCTGAACAAAGTGAGTAATATATTGATTTTACAATGATAATTTTTTTTTTCTTATATACAGCGTGTAGACAATTTCTACCAGATATCTTGCTCGGTATTTTAAATGTAGCACTTTTTCTGAAAGGAAATTTATCGACTTGGTACTTTGAGATGGTCATTTTTTGATCTTTCTAGCAGTTTTCATAGTAATTGTGAAAAATTAGAAAAAACGGAAAATTTACGAAAATAATGTTGTTATTATTTTTAATTTTGTTTTTTTGTTGTAATTCAGTTAAAAATATTCGTAGAAACTTGAAATTTGAACGAAAAACTTATATTTGCCTTTTCTAGACGTGGTAAAATCTAAAAACATTTGAACAATTTTTGAGCTATACATGTTTTAATTTTATGAGTTTTTTATGTAATTTTTATTCTGTAGGTACTCTGGATAAAATTGTTGGGCCAAATTGAAATGCTTGACAATTTAACTGGAGGTTCATTATAAATTGTACTCAATAGTCCATAAGAACAATTTCATTTTAATTCAGTATTTTTTTTTTATAAGAATTTGAACATCAAAATTTTGACGAAAATCGTAAATTTTACCATATTTTAATAAATCATTTAAAATCTAAAGTTGCTCAAAATCGTGTTTCGTGAATAATGGTTTATTATTGTTTACAAATAAAGGTATTCTACTTTTCTAACTTTCTATTTACAAACAGTGACACACTCAACAACAGAATCGGCTATTTTTTAAAAACGTAATTCCAATAATTTTATGTTGCTTATCGGATTATTATCATTATCAATACATTTTTACTATATTATACGGAAGCATTAAGTATTAAAGTATTAATATTAATTAAAAAGAAAAAGAACTCTTGCACGAAGGAAAAATAATTCAAAATTGTATGATAAAGTTATAAACGAATTTGCGAAACAAGAAAGATGAATATATTTTATCTATAAATAATTTGTTTTAAAGTTCAGCTTGAAATTGTGTTTTAGCGCTTACTCAATATAAAATATTACTGCACGCTATTGGTTTGCAGGAATATTACGTTGAAATTTAGATTAAATATTTGTATAGCTTGTTTGTACAGTTTTAGCTGCACTACAAAATGTAATACTTAAATTATATTTTTTCAATGGAAAATATAATTATAAAGCGCCTAAAAAAATAATTATTCAAAAATTGTTATCGTAGCACAACTATAAGTCTTAGATTATCCTATTAAGTTCTTATAGTCCCACAAATATTTTTGTTTTAGTCCACTCCAAATAATATATATTTTTTTTTAAGAACTACGAGTTTAAAACATTGATTATATTTATTAAAAAAACAAACCCGTATAAAAATACGTAATACGTTGACAAATTTTCGAGGGGAAGGGGATAGGAATTATGAGAACTACAGCCCCCAAAATTTTACTTGTGCAGTTACGCCAATGCATGTTAATATGTATAGTAGAGCCGATCAATCAAATCTGAGCCGTTAAAATACATTCAAAAACCATAGCTTTACACATTATAATAATATACACGGGTACATGCGCGGTTACCATCAGTAACCACAGTAGTCAGTAGTTCTTTATTCTCGGAACGAACTAGTGATGCTGGTCAAATCGGACGTACGATCTAAAGTATTGTTCCGTGTAGCTACCTGCAAGTATCCATAATAATAACGACAACACTACACGGATATAATATTATACACGTATATACTTAACCCTAATACCGCAGCTGCTCCTCCGGTCGCAGTGTATATACGTACTAATATGATGCACAATATTTTATTATTGGATCACGTTGCCGTCTAAAGTATCTCGTATGTGTGTATAATATAATTTTTCGACACATTAGTGTATAGTCCGATCGAAAGAGATGAGATACGCCATTCAGCATTACCCCAGTGTACCAATGCCTGCAACGGGGCATCACGCACGTTTCGAAATAACAACCCGAACAACATCCAACAACAATAATCGTACATAACAAAGACACGTGTCCCACTTAGATATCAGCCATACAGTGTGTATTATGACACGGTTCCAGCTCGACGGGTACCTACCTAGGTATACTACTTAATTCGATAACGTTATCATCTCTAGTTTCCATCGCCCGATTCTATATATATATATGCATGTATGTTTTACCTCTGGAACATGTCATCGACGTACATTATATTATATATATTATATTAAAATAACAATAATAATACAATACGAGACCACATTTTGAATGAATGCTGAATACAGAGAATCGCGTGTGGACGACACACAATAATATGCTTTACGGATTTATTATGTAGCGACTGTGCCGGCGGCTGTGACATCTCCCGCAGCAGCACTATACACCGATCGCTTCCATAATATCGAAATGCGGTTTCCCATCGTCTACCCTTCTCCCCCTAAGACCGAACCTTATCCGAGCTAAAAGAGAAAGAAGGGAGAGGGGAGGGGGGTTGACAGTGAATAAGAATCAAATTTTGTGTCGAGTTTAAGTATAGAAACGCGCTCTTGCAGCAATAGCAGCTACAGTATAAGGTGACAACACCGATTACGATCGCTGGCACACACATAATAATATTATTATAATACATTATATCGACCGTGTTTAATACATTATATATAATAATAATATTATTATACTTATACGACATCGGGAATAAGAATGAAATTTTTGTGTAACTGGATCTCTGCACCGTCGTCGTTGTCGCCTTCGTGGACGATTGACAACTTACACACACACACATACACACATACGCATACGGGTGCAGGTATCGGGATAATGAGATTTTGGATTTTTCTTTCTTCCATCGTCATTTCTCTTGGTTTTCTATCAGTAATTTTTTTTTATTTTTTAATAGTGTACAGTCGTGAATGAAATGCGAAACTTTGGTATTCCGCGAAATATAACGCCTATACAATATTATATAGGTATAATCATATATAATATTATAACTATAAGCGACCGCGTTCGAAATATTCTTATATTATACTATATTATATAGCAGTGATGTATAAATAATATTATAATCCATTCACAAAAAAAAAAAAAATAAAAAAATAAAAAAAAAAAATTATATCTTATTCACGGGTTTACTAAAAATTCTACGAGACAGCAACCTTATTATAATAATACTATGCCTCACGCATTAGGTTTGTATTTTAACCTACCTATATATTATAATATAAACGCGTCGTCATAATATCGGTTTACATATACATATATTTTGTATAATATACATTAATATTAATTATATATGTATATGTCTACTGCAAGTGATTTCAACGTTACAAAAATACCCGTATTAATATATTGAAGCAAAGAAAAATATATATATTTTGTTTGTATTTCTTTTATTAAAAATATAGATGTATGACGTATACCTACACTGTGTTATTAACGATAATATTATTATATTTTAATATTTTTTTGTCAATTTAAAATTCTTATATATTCTGGTTAACTATTGATAATATAGGTGGGTGTTAAACCAAAACTTAAAATTATTTTAGGATATAAATACTATGTAAAGTTACAATATGTATAGCGTACCCATTATCATATACAGTATACTTGCTATAGTATTATGCTCTAAAAATAATGTTAAATATGTAAAATATTAGGTATATAAAGTATAATAAGCAGAATGATAAAATATGGCGTATTTGTTTAAATCGGAATAAAATATTATGTGAAACGAAAATACCTACTGGCTACTCCTCTTACAAAATATTTTTTTGATAGACAAAACAAATTGTAAAATTCAATAAAATATTCTACATTTTAACGTGACTATACGTCAGCCGATTATTATAATACGTACCTATATATAATAGTACCAATCAGATTAATAATTTTCATTTTACTTTTAAGCTTAAACTCTATATAATGTCGTGTCATACAAAATCCCGAAGAATATAATATGACGAAGATCAATTCGGTAGCCGAATAAGACGATATCTATATAATATTACAATATTCATAATAGGTATAGGTATTATATTATTCGTTTTATTAATATTAAATATTATAACCCGCGAGACTTTTTGAATTATTCATCATTGTACTGATGTATATTTAATAGGTATACATGTACCTGTAGCTATTTTATAACCTATCGGCTACTTTGATGTATTTTTAATGTATATCAATATGAATAAATTACAGTGGATTTAAATGATATTACATGATAATGTGTAAAGTGTAATAGCCAATACCTATACCTAACTATATAGTATGTTACATAATATTGGTACTCACTAGAGATTAAATGATAATACGATCATATAAGTATTATGAAGTAAATTTTTAGTTCAGTTATTTAAAGGGAGTGCCTTAAATTCTTTGAATAATAGATATTTGAAACTACATTTTTGGAATCGAAAAAAATTGGAATCGGTAAACTTGTTGAAATGTACATTTGTAGAATTGACAAAATTGGAATGTATATAGATATTTAAAATCATCTTATCTCATGTTATCATCAATATTGTATCTCCTTATGAAAGAATGGATTACCTTAAATCATATCCGTACAGGATATGGTAGATGTGACTACTTCATGCACAAGTGGAATGTGGCGCCAATCCCGAACTGCGACTGCAGTTTCCTACACAGACAATATCACATATACTAACTGAATGTTCCATCAGGAAATTCAACAGCGAACTTAAAAATATGTTCATTGCATCCCCGGAAGTTATAAATTGGACAAAGAACCTCGACATCAAACTATATAGTTAGCCACCAAAAGGATTAAAACATTCCACTAAACGTACCATATCCTAGTAAAATTCTATATTATATTATAATTTTATCCTACAATTCGTAGAATTTTTATAATTATCATTATCATTATTACTGGTTTTTTGTTTTGTTTCTCATACAAATTAATAATAAATAAACGATATTGTGTGTGTTATATCTCGAGTGTTGTATACGTTTAACTTACAGTGTAGCTTCCTCTTAATCATTCCAATTAATGTTGGTTCCAATTTTGTTGATTCTAAAAATGTAGACTTAAAATAATGTCGGTTTAAATTATTGGAGTTTCAAAGATCCTCAGATTTTAAAAAATTGTCCAATTAAAATGATATCATCCAACGTTTCTCTACACTACCCTTTAAAGTAAATATTGTGCATATATAGTTATTTCATAATATATATTACGTTTCACTTAAATGGTAACACGAAGTATTTTAACCGGATAAGAACTTATTTTAGAAATATCCAAAAGGAACAAAGTACACATGTTGAGCCAATTTTTTAAACTTTAACCCTATACGCAAAATAATAATTACATTTTCCTTAACAGAAACATCTAATATTTTTGATTCTCGTTATTTTTCCCGAATCCTTTTATCCGAATATTATTTTTCGAAATGGTATATTCCCCGGTTGGTATATTTTCCAAATAGTATTTAACCAAAAAAAAAGAGTTATTCGATTTTCATAGGCATATAAAGTATCACCATAGAACAACCTTTAATGACTTGTACTCGACTTAAAATATCGGTTTGTAAATAATAATTTATGCAATTTGAGATAATTGTTAAAGTTGTATAATAAATAGCTAGGAAATATAAAACATACCATTCGACAGTCAACTTTTTTATTTTTAAAGTTATATGTAAAAACGTATAGTGTAATCTAAAATAATACATAGATACGTCGAATGTTACTTATTTAAATTCGCTATTTTCAAAGCATGACATATTATATTAACAGTGACTTATTCGTACCTATATCGCGGGAATCCAATACAATGTTATTATGTAATAGCAACAGAAACGGAAACTACTCGAGTCAACTCGAGTACCTAGTTTCTGAATATATTGATATAGGTATACTGTATAGGTAAACATCACCGCGTTGCGTATTACGCCGATTACATGTAGGTAACTATATTTTTTCTCTTTATATCGAAAACATACTATACTAGTACACATACGAACATTATACTAATATTTATTGTAATAACATTAATGGATCCTGTTTTTTTCCACCCGTTGTAGTGAATACACGGCAAGCATACGTTTACACTATACACACAATGGCAGCCGTATAAATATATACGTATATATTATATTATATATATATACACGAAAAAAAACTCGGGCAAACTTCATTCCGCCTTGTGCAAACAACTCTGTCTGGTTAAATTACATGGTAAGAATGTAATATGTAATTTGTCCGATGGGAAATGTAAAACCGGGGGACTACTATTAAAAACTAAAAAAATAATCATAATCATAATATAAAAAGAGAGAGAAAACGAGAAAATGGGGTGCGGAGACGCCCTATACGAAAATTAATTATACGTTTTCCCCCTGCTCTCCCTTATATTTCTTTCGTTTTTTTTTTTTTGGCGTGTACTCATCTGACAATTGACGTCAATGGGGTCATCGGTTATAATAACGTTTCCACGGGTGGAGAGGGATGGTAGGTGGGGGGAGGTTGGTATAGGAAAAAAAACGAGGGTTGGCATTTTCCCGCCCTTTTGTATTATGTCACGAACACTGAATTGGCCGCCATTAAAGGGGGGAGTCACGCGGATAGAGAAATTAACCGTTATACGTGCTGTGCGTTATATAATAATAACGAAAAACCTCTGGACGCCGCCGCCGAGTTGTTAACCCCGAGGCACAATAACTACCGCAGCGATTGTGATTTCCCGCTTATATATTTATATACCTACTGCACGATGGCATAATAATATGATTATATTATGTATGACGTATAGAGCTGCTACGTACGTATAACATTATAATATACCCTGCCGTATACTCACTATACATGCCACTCGAGAATCGAGCAAATAGTATACACATATAAGTATATACTTTGTAAGTCAAACAAGAGAGAGAGAGAGAGAGGGAGTGAGTGAGATAGAGAGATTTAGCACGTAGACGTACTTATAATAAATTCAGCACACCCGGTGTTTTCAACTACTAGCTACATGTATAAATATATATATATATATAGCAGCAGTAAGGGTAAAAATATTTTAAACGATTTCGACAGACATATAGGTTCATATACGCATTATATTATAATATGTACCCCGATTTATTATACTTAACTGTAGTGGTCGTATATTAACCATGTCAAATCCATCATTTTCCATTAATATATTAGGTATTTTGTAAATAGTAGGCTTTGGACAAGTTAACGTACGTTAAGTTATAATTGAACAAAAGTCAAAGACCGAGTACGTTAAAAGTAATATTATCTATTATTATATATAAATAATAATAATATTATATATTAAGTAATATTTTATTTATCGACTTATATTAGTTAAGCTTCAGACAGTTATTTTCAAAATTGAATTAATTTATTATCTTCGTTGTCGTCTTGGAGGAAATTTTATGTTAAAAAATTCCTTTAAGCGTTACATTGTTGTTATTATTATTTTTATTAATACCTTAGCAGTTGCGTAGCGAACTGTGGTTTTTAGAAGCGGGTGCTTCTGAATTTTATAGGGTGGGTGGGTGGTTTTTGTGAAATTCGAATGATTATGAGGAACATTTTGCTAAACGTATATAATGTAGCTATTATAGCCGCGGTTAAATAGGTATAGTACAAATTGCTGGATTGGGGTGGACAGTAGTTGTAAAAGAATGATTTGCTCCTACATTATTATTACTGTTCGCGATACCACTGTATCTTCGTGTAAATTCTAAATTATTTTTTTTATACTCTTAATTTGAAAATATTAATATTTAATTTGCGTTTGAAATATAAAAAATACAATGTATTTCATTTTTTTAATGAAGAAAGATATTTCTGGTTGAAAATTTAGTCCTAGACACAATAAAATAAATACAAAAAGAAATTTCACATCATAGAGAACTAATCAATTTTTCGCTGAGCTCAGAATCTAAAAATAAATAAAAAACAAAATGGATTAAAAGAGATTAAAGACTAAAAACTAAATAAAAAGTAAAAATTGACTTAATTTTAAAAACTGGTCAACAGCTATAGTGCCCATCAGCTTTATATTTTGCACAGATTTTAAATAAAAAGAAATATTACCTAAAAAAATGAAAATCCTATAGTGTACCTTTACTTTATAGGGAAAATAGTTAACAAGAATTTAACAGTACCCTAATATACAGTATAATATCAAAAAGATGATCCACGGAAAGATTCATTTTATATAATATAAGTAATAGCTAGTCTTATTAAATTGTATACAATTTAATTATTATTTATATATTTTTATAATATATCATTTATTAATATTTGCATACTATTATTATTATGATTATATATTTACTCTGTACCTAATACTACCAAGACATAATATTTTAGATTAAACTTGATATTCATCATAAAATACGTTTTTAAAATATTATTATAGTTTTATAGTTTTACAGTTTTACTGAAAAAAAAAATAAAAATGTTTAATAAAACAAAAGTTTCTGTTATATATTGATGATACGTACATAAATCCCGCAATAACCCATATCAAAAGTATTTCCTATGAATGTCACAGTAAACACAATAATACACATTTTTCGTTGGGATTTAAAACGTCAACAATATAAAGTAAAAAAAAAAAAAAAAGTAATAATAACTGTCAGATGGAAAAGATTTATAAAATAATGACGTTAAGACGACAAAGAAGTAGGTATTTATTGATGAATAGTAAACGTGATTTTTTAATAAATTCAGAGATATACCTATTATATGTAAATTAAAATAATGAATCGATTTAATACTTATTCAATTTGTGTTTTATAAATTAAAATTTTATTGCGTTAGTAAAGGTTAATATTTTGAAAATAGTCTTTCAATATGTATTTTGGTATCACTGATCTTTCTAAAAGAATTCTATTTCAATCTATTCGTGTTTAAATGAAACAGCTTATGCATAAATGGATATTTTTATTTTACATTGAAAATAAATTTAAACGGCTTGTAAATATAAACGTATATATTGTTAACAAAGCCAATTAAATAATATTAATATGTGTGTGCACATTTTTAATTGTCCATCAATAAAAAACCCCAAAAATTAATTGAACCAATTATATTTATTACATCGACATGTTTCCATCACTACGAGTAGTTAAGTATTTGAGACTATAGTAATTATTCGTACATCGGCTTTTTATAAGATAATATTGTATTGGAATTTTATACAGTTTTATTTGAAAAGTTTAGTTTTTTTTAAAAATTTCACGTTTACGTTTTTGTGAAATTTCTTTTTAATCTGTCGAATTATTGTAAAAAAAACACAATTTTTTCTTACGTCTAATCTTTTTTATATTTAAATAATATTGATTTTTATGAAAATTAAAATTATGACATATATATATAGGTATGTTTATCGTAATTTAAAAAAAAAAATCTTTTACGTATTAATTAGTAATGGATAATTGTTTTTCAACTTGTTATACCCTACTATAAGCTCGTTTTTTAAGGCAACATCATCCAAATTTATTTTATCTATAAATTAGCTTATTCCAAATGTTTTTAATAAATAAATAATAATTATAATTAGGCCGAGAGGATTATGCACTAAAAATGAATGCATATGTACTTATGCACTAAATTGAGAAAACAAATGATTTGTCAATACTTCTAAAAAAAAAAAAAAAGAAAGAGAAAGAACAATAAAACACATATAAAATTGTTTTGTTTTTAAATAAAATTTATGTTAATTTTTAAATTTATACTTCGGCTATTTTTCGTGTACATTGAAGTTATTTTATTAATTGTGTACTGCATAAACATCCCAACACTAAATAGTAATAATATACACTGATACATTTTCTGTGAAAATCATTCGATCTATAAAGTACAAGCTTTTTTGATACTCTCAAATATTATTTTATTTATTGTTTGAATAATTTATCGCGAATTCGGAATAACTATAATGTATGAAACCACTAATCATCAACTACGCGTATTTTATAAATCTAAATCATAATTGAGGTATGTATTATTATGATTATATAAAAGTAACACGCGTACAGTGGATATATTTTTGTCTAGAAACCCATATTATAATAAAAAAAAAAACGCAGATAATTATCCTAGTTAAAGAAAAAAAATTTTGATTACCAATTAGTTGTCATCTATAGGTTTGTTTTGTCTATATGTCGTCTATTATATTATGTTCTTAATATTTTAACGATTGAAAAATACACAGAGTCCGAGTCCCCGTCGATTTTGCCGCATGACTATATTATTCATATTTATATACGATGTATGTATTACTGCTAGGTACTTGCAGTCTTAATATCGGTATACAGTGAATATTCGGCACAAACGAAGTTGTTTGGCTGCTCGGTTAATCCCATAAAACGCGTGGCAGAGCCGGTTCCGGTGATGGAGACGAGCGCTTGTATAGCGCAACGTATTGCGTTAAGCGATCACTAATATTAATTCATTTTTTTTTTTTTTTATTAAGCTTAATATACACTATACACTGAAAATATGTACGTTGATAGTTTTTTTCCACGGTTTTTTTGTCATTAAAAATATATTAATTTTTTTAATATAGTTTCATAAATCCGTGTTGCACGAAAAGTGTGTCTAGAAATGGGAAAATTAAAAGATATTAATGAATTTCGACGTTAGCTTTACTTTTATTTTATTTTTTAAAGTATTACAATTTTGATTTTTGATAAGAAAAAAAAATGTCTCAATTATGAGTTATTATTACAATAGTTTATAAATTTCAATATAAATAACACGAACATATTTATTAGGTATTTAATACTGCAATACCCGTGCGTTCATTTGGGAAAATGTAGTACTAATTAAAATAAAAACCTTGTTTATAAGTTGAATTTCCTATGCAATACCTATATTTCACAGATTTCTTTAAAATATTTCAACTGGATGGACTAAAATTCTAATAAGATTGTTTTAAGAAAACCGAGCGAGTACTGAAATAAATAATTTGAGCCAACTTTCAAAATTGTTTAGCTCTTGTGGTGTTTGCATTGGCTTTATCTTTCATTTCATTTTTTGAAAATAGAAACATCTATTTTTATCGGTAGGTTCGGATAGGTTTTAATTTTATCAAGCAACTTTGAGAAATCAATTGTTTTCTATCGCAAAAATGGCTTGAGATACTGCGATCGAAATTTTATATATAAAAAAAAAAAAAAAAATACGATATACATCTATTTAAATCTGTAGATAAAAGTAGGTATTTCATTATTTTAAGTTTTATTGCGCATGCGCACACCGTATATAAGCTATAATGGTTCAAATGTTGAAAATAGGTTCACTAGAATCGTGTTTCAACGTGCATGTTGTGGTCCTCACGATTTTCCCAAAATTAACCCATTTCGATCTGAATTTCCATTCGCCTGAAATATTTCCTGTTATTATTTGAGTGAAACACACTGTATATATCATGTTGTGGGCATGTGTTGTCGTGTATGTATGAAAGTGCCTCTACAACACTGTACTTACACGTATCTACACGAGTGATATCGAAACCAGTGCTGCTCGGGAATAGGTACCTATATATTATATTAAACCTGCTACTATATAATAATAATATTATTATATACTTTATACTGTATTATATTATGATGCTATACCCACGTCTTTATCGCCGAAAACCATCTACCTATACCGATGACAGCCGAACGGTAATTACCGATGGCGGACATGGACGTACCTATTGGTACCTAATACCTATATATGACTACGTGGTATGGACCACGGTAGCCGGGTATAAACCGCGGCGTGTACCGGGTGTTATGACAGCCCGAGTTTTGATGCACAGTCATCGCGGCTAATGACTCCGGTGGCGTCTTATTCATCTCTATAGCGTCGTCTCTCCTTTTTCTACTTCTCGCAGCCATATAATATAATATTATATCCGTTGTTTATCCTCTTTATACTTACATACACATCATGTATAGGTACATCGTCGTGCAGTGTACTGTATATAATATAATATGTATATATAGTGATGTATTACACAAAGTATATATATATATATGTATACCTATCCTATCGCACTCACGTATATATATATATATTATATAGACGTATTTCGAGTGATGGAATGAGACGGAGGAGGAAAGAGGTACGAATAAAAAAGGAAACTGAAAAAATAAAAAAAAATATCCCGAACATTTTTTGAACGGGCGCCTCTACCGCTAGTGCAGCAGTCAACGAGCGCTGCTACCATTACTATTATTATTATCATTATTATTATGTTATGCGCTCACAGAAGTGGATTTTTAATATTAATATTATAATATCATTCCGGTTGCTCGACTTGTGTTATAACAATGACGTACACATGCATTATACGAGAAAAATACTCTACGCGCGTATCTAAATATATAAGTACCTACTAATATTTCAGATTCTGAGTTTAACGAAGAAAATATTAATTTTAAAACTAATAATTGTTTTTTTTTTCTCTTGAAAAACACTCTTACGGTTAGTAAAAATTCTTTGATATTTGTATGCCATATATAGGTACCACAAACGTACTTTTTGCCTGATGGTACTTAAATAGGAAATTTGTTTTGGTTTGGCAAATGCTTCAATTTTCTTACACAGTACTTCGAAAGTTGCGGAATTTTTGGCCGGTAGTACTTTATTCGGAACATTTATCGAAATGTTCAGCAGTTCATTCCATAGGTAAGACCGGATTAAGAGTTTACAGAATCTAGAGCTCGATATTCTTAAGGACCCTTACACTATTAATTAACAACAACTGAATTTTATTTCTTTAAAAAAATTATACAAATAAAATGACTATACGAAAAAACTTCTTCATAAATGTTTAATAGTTTAATATGTTAGGTGTCTGTTATGACGGTTGTTTTTCATTATATACAATAAAATCAATATTTAAATGTAAAAATAAAAATAAGATTTAGATTTGAAAATTTTTAATAAACGTTAAAATATTATTACGAATTTGGTGTTTCTTTGGTACTTTCAATATTTCTGAGCTGAAACCCGGACTTCTAAGCTTCGTGTTTAATCCATCCCTGTCCCTATGAGTTCTTGTTTTTATTGATTTTTGGGTTATCTTAGTTATATTTTCATTGAAAAACACGACTAATAATACTCCATTTAGAATTAATTTTTTAATGATTTCTCGTTAATACATAAATTAAATTACCCCGTATATGCTATTCGTCCCCAACTGTCCACCAACAACAGTGGCTTGTCCGTAAGCAGTATTAACTTTTTTTTTATACCAATATTTAAAAGCATACAACACGTTTATAGGTACGTCCTTGCCCATTATTAGTATATTTTTACTGTAATTTAGTCGAGTGATGTCTGACCGCCTGGAACGCTTATTCGGAGTTATCTCTTCCTCGAGGACTCTCGATAATATTCTACTTATATACTATAATTTATAACGTATCATACGCTGTGTGTGTAACAAGTATTATAAATAATTATAATAATATACTTTATAATATTTATATACTAATGTTATAGTATAAATCTCAAGGTCGTAAGCGTCAATGTCAAAATCCGAAGGCTAGGTCATCGTCGAATTACGACTCGGTGTGGCAGGAATATTATAATGCGATGAGAGGCGAAAGAGAAACATTAAAGAAGAAGAAGATAAATAATATTATAAAGATGTGTTGTTTACATATTATATAAAATAAGCGCTGTGAACCAACGGCAGTGACGTGTAGAACAATTTTTGTTTTGTCTGAGGCCCAGCAATTTTCGATAATACGAATTTTCTCGAGTACTTATACCACCATCACCGTTACCACTTTTATGAACCTTTCAGTATATCTAATTGTATGATTATATAGTTATTACATCGAATTCACTGTCGTACGTCGCCAACCTACAATCCTATGACGCACTACGACACCCGACAATTTCGGTTAGAGCATCACAGTCCTCGAAAACTGCAGTCTTCGCCAGGCCACTGCTATGGTGTGAACTTTAACGGACGATCCCGCGACAACAATCCCGTACACCGCGTACAGGATATCAATACTGTTATAATGCGACGTTATGTGTATTTATTTTGTCTGTAAGTAATATTGTAACAGTATACTTGTATAGGTACACGATTATAATATAGAAATTAGAAGGTGTACCTACGAGAAGTCCGATCATGCGTAAATGTAAATAACGAGTTTATACTACGAGTCTACAACACCGCCGCCGTGTTCACGATAATGACGTACGACGACGGCTACCGTATAATCGTGTAAGTTATAGAAAACTTAAGAAGACCGAAAAAAAAAAAAACAAATGTTAATTATAGGTTTACGTGCGCGTATTGTGTTACGGCATACGGATTTTTAATCACGACCGAATCACGCATCGGGTTATTAAAAGGTATATATATATATAATATTATACTTATCCACGTAATATAATTCGGTAAACGACATTAATATTATTATAATGTATTATGTTTAAGTAGTAGCTGGTATGTATACCTTGTAGGTTTTCGGAAACTCCGTGTGTTGTCCGCGCGACGAGATCCGTTATCCGTGATTTTGTTATCCGTTGTTCGTTAATTCTCGTCGGGTATAAGTCGTTGAAAATATGATTTTAGGTACCCATAATAATATTATAATATAGGTAATGTCGGCCACACAACACGGTGACAATGGATAGATTCTGAAATGCTTCGTGGTTTGAGATTCTAAGCGCAGCGAGAAACGTATTGGTTTTACCATGATGTTGATAATATCATTAAATTATTATGTTATGTGCTTTTTATTTTTTTTGCGTCTTTCTGTAAACAACGTTTTCACCAGAAATCTTTCTCCGATTTTTAAGTGTTTCATCTTTTCCGAAAGCGAATTTCATCTAATTGGAGTGTTGAGGAGGTAATATTTTGATTCCTTTTGCCGTTATCTTAATAATCAAGAAAAACCGACAAGAAATGTAGGAAAATATCGTAAAATAGTTGTGAAAAAACATGGTTATTAAACTATGTAGGTATTTGGAGCTTTTCTAGTTTTTAGTTTTTATAAACTAAGGTTCGTCTTAAATTTATTTAGCGGTGAAAAAAATGTGTGCGTAATGTACGAGGTATTTATTTAAAAGCTTTTTTAAATTCAAATGTTGATAAAAATTGTAAAATCACCGAATTTCAAAATATTTTTCAATGAACTTATCACAGAATTGCAATGATTTATCGGTATCGTACTATATATCGTTGTATAATATGTTTATTATATTCTTTACTCTTACCTACAACTCCAATAGTACAATCAAGAACATTATTAGCTCTTTTCGTGCATTTTTTCGTATCTTACTAGATGAGGGTTCTGTATAGGTACGAAATTCATTTGACCCAAGAATCGTAATATATGTCTGCTGTATAGGAACTACGGTATTTTATTTATTATTTTTTATTACATTTTGAGCATATAGAAAAATATATTGGGTTTACAATAATGTACGCTTTTTGTTTCCGATCTTTGGTCAATTTTTCTACCAGAAATCTTGCTCTAATCAAAAAAACGACAAAAGACTTATTGTTTTGAACTTTGGGCCTAGTCGATGTAATAGGATGATTACTTTTTGATTTTCTAAGCAGTTTTCACAATGATTAGGAAAAAACGTATATTATTACGATTTCGGTTTTCTACCAGAGATATCTTAGTTTAATTTTTTAAAGAAAATTTGTCCTTTTTGGTGTTTAAAAAAATCATTTTCTGATTTTCTGAATCGTTTTCTTAATAAATGGGGAAACCGGGAAAAAACTTAGGAAAGTCTGGCATTACTGGTTTCATTATTTTCATTATTTTATAAATCGATTAAAAGTAATTGTAGACAGAATACTGCTTATATTTAACTTTTTTAGACGTATTAAAATGTTTAAAACACTATGGGGATTTTTATTTATAGATATTTGAAATTTAATATGAGGTTCATTATAAATAGTCCTTTTTGGTGAAAAAAAAAAAAGTTGAGCGTAATGTAGTAGTTTTTTTTATAAGACGTTTTACGAATATCATACAAATTACGGCATGTAAAAACATGATTACCGAATTTTGCTCAGGATCGTTTTTCGATAGCAATGGTTTATTGTTAAGTTTTTTTTTTTTAGAGTTTTATGCAAGTTTAGAACCCTGGCAATAATTAAGAATAATTTCCAAGGTGTAGGATATTATACTCGGATAATGAATATGTAATATCTATTGGAACATATTTATCGTATCATTTTTAGAAATAATTCTAAGGTATCAAAAAAAAATAAAAAATAAATCTTTTCTTTCAAGCGCTCTCTCTTGAACAATATAATAATATGAAATTCACGTTTTTCACTTAATACATATATATATATATATGCTATAATATGCAGACGAGACGATCCCAGTGGCGGAGAACACCGCAGAAAGTCATTCGGGTCAATAATGGAGTAGAAAATTATAATAATAATAATAACAATAGTATTAACTATATATGGGTGGTGGTAATTTGCGGAGCTCGATAGGCGTTCCATTTATTTCCGAAGAGGCCGGCCCATCGCGTGACGGGATCCTTTTTTCCGGCTCGACGGATAGATCGCGCACTGATTACCGATGCCTTACAATAGTATTCTACGTTAGCATTATTTTTGTCAATCGTCCAGAAATATTGCTCAAATAGTAAAATAACAAGACTTCTTTTTTAATCTACATTTTTTAAGCTGCATTTTTAATCTAGTTGGTGAGTAGGAAAGGAATTTTTCGGTTTTCCTTGTAGTTTTTTAATAATTAAATAAAACCGAAAAATATGTAGATAGAACGGGAAAATTTACGAAAATAATTCTTTTAGCATTTTCAATATTGTTTCTGTAATGTAATTCATTTGAAAATATTCTTTGAGGCTGGAAATTTTAACGAAAAAACCTATATTTGCTTTTTCTCTCGGTGAAATTTTAAAAACATTTAAGCTATTTTTGAGTTATTCATTGACATTTTAATTTTGCGAGTTTTTTTACGTAACTTTTATTTGGTAGGTTGTAGGTACTCTGTGAATAAAATTGTTAGACTAAATAGAAATGCTTGACAATTTGACAAAAGGGTCATTTTAAGTCATAATGAGTCAAAAAAAAAGCAAAATAAAAAAATATAATTTAACATAGTTTTTTTTTAATAAGGGTTTTACTATCCAATTTTGACGAAAATCGAAAATATTACAGCCTTTCAAAACATGTATAACCAAATTTCACTACGAATCATTTTTCCTTAGCAATGGTTTATCGTTGCCTACAGATATAAATTAAATAACTTTATATATCCTACCTTCTCAAAAATAAAACAAAACAAAACAAAAAAAATTTAAAATTGATCCTTTAAATTATTAGACACTACGTTCACATCATATTATTTAATCGAAAAATCGATACAAATTAATTAATCAAACGTTGTTTTAATGTATTAACAATATATCTACTATTATAGTATTGTAAATGATCGGTTGCTCATGTTCAGGCGTTTCTTATGTGAAACTCCTACTCATTATTGTTCAGTTTCTTATTTTATATTCCACTCATTTATTTATACTTGCATATATAAATTGTAAATTTTCATTAAATAAACGATTTAAAAAATAGATACCTACTAAAAAGTAAATAGGTATTTTTAAAACAATTTTAAATTTGTGAATCATACATAATAAATTATTTCAGTTTTTTATGAAGCTATCAAGTTGTGCACCTAATTCATCTTAAGCGTCTTTTTTTCAATTTTTCAGACACCTATTTATTTTCTGGATACCTACTTATTTAACAGTTTAAATTCATAGTTGATCTAAGTTATTTTTTGATATATTATTTCAGTCTAATTTGTAAAAATATCAATTCTACTTCTACCTACGAAGACCTAACAGGAGGTTCAGACTATTAAGATTATTTATATTAATTTATCCAAAAGAGAATATTTAAAGGGTGACATTTAAAATCCAAATGGGAACATATTTCCAACGATACATATTAAAAAAATTATATTTTTAATGAATTTTGTCATTAGAATTATTTTCATCATATATACATAATATGTTTCATAAAAACTATAACATACAAATATTATTGAACAAATATTTTATTACCTTAACCGATAGTAGAAAGTTTAAAATAAATGCGAGTTTTATTAAATGCTATTCACTTTCTAGAACTAATACAGATGTAGATGTAAAAAAAAGAATGAGCCCGGATATAATTTGGGGCTTTATCTTTGAGATATTTAATATTACTTTGGAAATGTACTCATTCATTACAAAAATTGTTATCTAAATTGTCTTTATATATTTCATACCATTTTTCAGCATATTTAAAAACTTCCGAATCTAATAATGTATTTAGGTTTAAAAAAGAGGAATATTTTGATCTTAAATTATCATATGCTTCTTTTCGTTTGATTATTTCTGTATGTAAATTATCTAAAATTACATTATATTTATTTATCATAAAATGTTTTCCACAAAAATTTTGTTTATTTTGTTTGCTATGTAATTTTGCTATGTAATATCATTAAAAAGTATAAAAGCTATTGAACTACACTCTATGATTATAAATAAATTTAATGTTATAAGGTAAATAAACAGACATCTATATTATAATATAGATATCTATGGGTAAATATGTCATGCCATATTCGAAAATTCATTTTAATTATAGTAATTCAACTCTTATCGAATTTACCTATTTTGATGTCACAAGCCACTATTCAAAATTCAAAATTCTATAATTTGCTGAAACAGTGGATGTAATTAAACAAATTATATTTAGGTAAATTAAATAATTATAAGACTTAAATAATAATAATATAATAATATTTTACTCAATGCGTGTTATAAACCATGATTTCATCAATACAGTTACTGAGTTACATAATATTATCATTTATCAACTATCAGTTGTAACATGAGACATGCAGTACGGTCGGTAAATATAAGTATACTTATATTTACGGAAGCTAGCTGCAAGACCATAAAGTTACTCTATGTGCAAGACGAACCCGTATCGCTCGTATCAATAGACTATGTGATAATGGGAGGAATAGATAATAAATTATTATCCATGGTGTCGTAAGAAAAACTATCAATTATAATCTAATCTAAATCTCGATGGATGTTATTGAATGTAAAATAAAAATAAAAAAATAAAGCCGCCCCCTTATAATTAGCCGCCCGGGACAACAGCTCCCTGTTGCCTCCCTAAATACAGCCCTGCTTGTTTTACTTATAGTAAGTATACATTTTTGTTCACAATCGTTTTGTCTATTTAATATAACGATAAACGCGGATTCTTTTCAAAGAAAAAACTTCGGTTCAAATTATATTGAATAGAAACGTTCGTTCTGTAAGCCCTTCTTTTGGCGTATTATAGACATCCAATCGGTATGTATTTTAAATCTGGGAGAAACGTGTAGTGTTTTTGACGGAAAGAGGATAGACCTGATTTAAGATTTGGCGGGATAGCAATATTATTATATATTGTGTAAACACACATCGGGACGTAGCAAACTCGCGGATTGTTGCTTCATCGGGATTAGTATGTGCGCGTGATGTGTGTACTTATATATAAGACAGAGGAGATTGAAACTTGAAAGCAAAGAGGGTTCGCTCTCTCTTTTTCTCTCTCAATATATATATATATATATGTATAAGTACTATATGTGTGAACAACAGGCAGGCACGCGACATCATCGCTATTCACGCGCGGCGCAAACGAGCAAACATCGCGACGGGAAAGAAGTTATTTCGGATGATTGATAAACGGCGGGTCGTACGTGTATATGCAAACGATCGAGTGAGAATATGACGTGTTGCCGAATTATAAATCTTTTTTTCTTGTCGTTTTCAAAGGGACCCGTGAATCTGCAAAGGCGGCTATATTGTATATATATATATATATATATATAGTTGATTGACGGCTACGCGTCTCGAGTATATATATATATAAAAAAAATAAAAATAATAATAAAAAACGTACACAATATACATGTGGCGCAATCGAGTCAAACGAGCGACACAGCGTTAAAGGTAATGCGCCCGAAAAATTGCCGGCGTTATTCTACTTTCCTTATATACTACACCGGGAACCCGTCGTTATACCTTATTTTACAATAGTAGGGTGTATAGTAATTTAAATTCGCAATATCAATATTATTTCAATAGATAATATTAATGTTTACGTTATTATGATAAGCACGGCCGTTATTTTTGTCGAATTTACTTCGTTATAGTACTGCATTATGTTTGTTATATACAAGATGATTTACTAAGCGTGCTCACCTAATTTGTTTGGTTAAATTTTGCATATATTCAAATTCTGATTTTTGGAATTTTTTAGTGTAGTTAAAGCTGATGATTTTGAATATTTAGATTTTTTACAATATCTAAGGAGTATTCTGTGACGATACCAACTTAGGTTTTTCAAATAAGAACTTATATATTAAAAATTCCATAAATAGACGAAGTATTACTTTAAATAAAATATGTTGATGTTTCAACATTATTGATTTCCATCAACGGGTTGGTATCGCTACAGGATACTCTTGTTGTTTATGTTGTGAAAATTCTAAGTATTCAAAAATATCAGCTTAAACTATATTTAAAAATTCCGAAAATCAGAATTTTTTAATGTATCAAAATTTAACCAAACAAATAAGGTGAACACGCTTAGTGAATCAATATATATATATATCTTTCCCGTTACTTTATTGAATATTTTTAGTGGCTCTATATAAACGAATTTATTTCAACGTCTGAGATGTTTTAAAGGTGGATTGAAGTGATATTGATTTCACCATATTATTGTGAGAGGAAGGTATTTTCTTTGAGCTTGGTACAACCCTATATCCTTATATGAAGTCAGGAGAATGAAATTGTATATATGCGTGATGTATCAAGGATGTGTCTTTTAGAGGTTTTAACTTTTAATCCCCTCCCTAAATTGGTTTATTTAGGTAACTATACATTCACAGATTTGTTATCAGATTTTGAATGATACGTTTTAGAAATGAATTAATATTTTATTTCTTTTATTATTTACTTATTTTAATTTTTTACATTTGGAAATTGTCCTGTGGGATGTCCAAAACCTTTTAAGTTAAATTTCACCCATCATGGTTCCAATTTCAAGTTTTAGACATTTTTAAAAGATAATTGGGGGAACTACCAAAATTGTAAATCTTAAAAAATAGACCATTTGGCCATTTCTTGACGATGTCATTTTCGATGAACAAACTAAATACCATTTTATTTTATCGATATAAAATATAATAATATTGTTTAGCAAAGCATATAACCTTTAAACTAAAACTTTCGTAGATACCACAAGCAATTACATTTCAGATAGGTATTTGTAAGAGTTTTTAATTATATATTTTAATAAATCAAATAGATATTATTATGTATTATTACATATTAATTATTAAAAATAACTTAGCTTTAAAATCGTATCTAATTTTAAATTTATATATTTGGATATTTATCAATGAATATAATATATTTAAAAAAAATAAATAAAATATATTTTAAACTATTATCTACAATGTAATATATGACTAATGCATATTAGTCATACGAACACACAGTTAAATATTTTTTAAATGATAATAATGTATTTGTTAAAATATATGAATGTGTATTTAACGTGGCAAGCAAATTTTAGAATTAGGTACGTTTTCAAATTGGATAAATCAAGTATTTAATTAATGTTATTAGTTGAAAATACGTATAAGTTGATTGGGTTGCATAATAGGGTGTATGCAAGGGGCACATAAATATGGCTTCTTTTTTAAATAAATATTACAAGTATCGTTTTGTGCGTTAGCATCATGACATTTAGGAACTGCATAATTTAAAAAAAATCGCCTGATTAAAAAATATATAATATAAGGTATACAGAGTTTTTTTTTGTTTTTTAAAAAAAAATACTATAATCTAGAAAATTCTTTTAAATATAATACCACTGACAAAAAAATCTGTTAAGATATGACACGAACAATTAAATAAAATTAAACTGCTAAAAAGAAGTTTTTCAAGAAAAAAATACCAAAAGACAGATTCAAGCGTGTAATGTTGAAAATTAAAAAATAATGTCTCAAGTTATGTATATTGCCGGTTGGATAATCCGCATCTTCAAAGGTAGATAATGCATGAACAAATCTGAGCATTTTTATTACGTGAAATAGTATTTTCCGAGAAAAAAAATAATACACCTTAGTAAAACTAATTATATAGCTTCTTCAATACACTCGAGATAAAAAGAAAAAAGTCGTAATTTCCTCCAAATTTTTTATCCGCATGCATTAAAACGGTTTGCCATGCCAACCTTACATAATATTATTATTGTCTAACCTATACAAATTTAAAACTCCGTCCGCCACTGTCGTCTGCGAAATAAATATAATATTTTTTTATTGTTCGTCAAGTCATTGCAATGTATATTATATTAATGATATTATCGCCAAAACGACGACAATGAGACATAATTCATGTGGCGGCGGTGGCCGACAAAAACCGCAACTGATGACCTTTGCCACCGTCGCGACCGCAAACACAGTCGAGACCGGACAACGGTAATAATATTTTTATATTATACCTCGGTTAACTGATTGGCGTGACAACTATTTAAGTAATTTGTCGTCGCCCCTTCTCGGGCTCTCCCTCCCTCCGTATAACTGAGGGAACTTAGGAAATAAATAAAAAGTCCAGTATAATGTACGTAAATGGTATAATCGCGTGAAAGTTTTGGAACGTTTTTATTATAATGAAATGTGTCCCTTTACCAGAATGGTAATTCGAAATAATACCGCAGCCGGTCGGAATAAAATCAAAGTTGGATTTTTATTTTTATTATTATTTTTTTTTTTGGAAAATGTAGGAGGCACCAATAAATACATATATTAAACCAATTTTAAATATGTTAACTCTTGCGGTGCGCGCCAGCGCAATAAAATTTACATTTCTTTAAATGAAAACATATTATATATTTGGGTTTTATCGCGAAAAAATTATCTGAAACAGAGAATTCAAAGTGTAGACATTTTACTATACTGTTTCATAATGAAAAACTAATTATTTAAAAATAGAATTACATAATAGTACATTTTTTGAAAAATTGAGAAAAATAATACTTTTTAAACTCTTGATGGATTGTATCTCAGTCGGTTAGGCAATTGTTGAAAAGAAAAAGAAAAAAAATCGTACAGTTAACAGTTACTAGAAAAATTTAAATTATTCTTATCTGGTGTTAAACATAATGTTTTTTAAAGTTTATGAGTACGCCGAAATATTGGAAATTAGTTTTAAATGTTTATTATATATTTCTAAAAAAAAACCAATTTTAATTCTGGCGAAATTTATTGTTGCCATTTTAGTGAAACACACACGTGTATAATATCCGAAAAAGTTATTTCCGTGAAAAACAACATAATTTACTATAATAGTTTCTTCGTTATTGTAGACACGGAACATAAAATACGATTTTATATACATATATAGATAGTGATTTTAATATGCTTAGTGAGAAATTAGTGACATATACACTACATAGGTATCTAAACTTATAAGTTTAAATTTGTTTGTACCGTGAAAACAACCGAGACAGCGTGTTAGATTAAATACCTTTAACATTAGTGTAGGTTTAAGTATAGAATTATAGTGGTTTTAAACATGTGAACTAGGTATATGTATTAGTTCGTTGCGCACTGTTAAAAACATGTTTACTGCGGTTTATATACGAATATAATTTTAAAAGCTCGCCAGAGTTGCAGATAGTTAATTGTATTATGCGTTTATGTTAATCACGGTGGTGTTTATTCAGATTAAATTTAAATATTATTCCCTATAAAACGAGAAAATGCTTTCGAAATAACCATTACAACCCTAAAACAAATATCCTTAACTATATAATATAAATGCCGTTGTTTTGAATAGTGTTGGAGAAAAGAACGAGATTTAACATAAGTTAAAAGTTACTGTTGTCTGTTAACAATTATTTTCTTTACTATTATTTATAGTGTATATGCTAAGTTAACTTTGAAATAAAAGTAACTAAAAATATGTTATAATTTTCTAATAAGCAATAAAAAAGAAACTTCTAAGGTACTATATACGTATTACGTATTATTATAAGTGACGTGGTAAGTCAACTGAGTGAGAATTCGGGGGTAGGATCGGAGCTTAGCTGCTCGCGGATGTTTTTTTCAGTTTTTATAGAGTCTTCTTACGATCTTATCAGTAATATTTTTAACATTTTACTTAAAATGGTACTTGTAGCCGCTGTCTACCGACTTGTCACTATAATTTTTTGTCTTGATCTGCTGGACCTATTTGAGAAGTAAAATTGAGTAATTTAACTTTTAATAGATTTATATTTCTATTTTTGTGGATAAATGTTAAATAGGGTTTTTATAAAATTACCTTATAAACTATGGAAATGATAACAAGTATATCAGGCAACATCATTTCCTAACTGTAAGTACACTAAGAATAATTATTATAATAATTTCCTAAACTTATTTCCGTTAACATAATTTATAATTTTAAAAAACGATTTAAATTACGTTTTAGGGTGCCTGAGAATTATCCAAGCATATTTTACAAACAATATATCGTATATTAGGTCGTATTTATATGAATGATGTGAATTACCAAATTAACACGAGTATCTATATTCTTTAAACATTATAATAAAGTTAAATAATATACGTTTTTTTTTCTTCAATCAATATAATACAAAATTTTACTACCTACATTGTAAACGTTAAATTTAAAATATTATTGATGATATTATCTATAATAATAAAACAGTGACCTCCAGTTGAAAAATCACCCATTTTTGTTTTTATTCCATCGGTTTTTTCTCTGCACATAAATCTGAAACGATTACTCTACCCGACTACTTTTCCATTTTCCAGAATAGTCTTTCCTCTTTTTTCGTTGTAAGTCAAACAAACAAGTTTATCCATTTTCATCATAGATATTATCTATTTGAAAAAAATGAAAATTGTAAAAATAAGTAATTTTTTAAATTTATTTAAATTTTTTAAAATAATAATGGTTTAATGAAGTTTGTAAATTTATTTGGAAGCAGCAGCTATTTGTTTCATACGATTTAATGCGCTGCCTGCTTTAAACCAATCAATCTGTTGTTCATTAAATGTATGGTTCAACATGATTTCATCTTTGCTTCCATCAGTGTGAGATAAGATGCACTTCAATGGCTTACCGGGGACAAATTTGTTCAGTTCTACTAAAGATACTTTATCAGTTGGTTGAACTTTATCGTAATCTTGAGCTTTTGCAAACGTAAGAGCTAATACTCCTTGTTTCTTCAAATTTGTTTCATGGATACGTGTAAAAGACTTTATAATAATTGCGACTCCTAGTAAATGACGTGGTTCTAAAGCAGCATGTTCCCTGCTACTTCCCTCGCCGTAATTATCATCATCATATACTACCCACGATACACCTTTTGCTTTATAAGCCCTGGCTGTATCTGGTACTGCGCCCCACTCACCGGTTACTTGATTCTTTACCTTATTCATTTCATTGTTGTCGGAGTTAGTTGCGGTCAAGAACATGTTATTGNTTGAACTTTATCATAATCCTGAGCTTTTGCAAACGTAAGAGCTAATACTCCTTGTTTCTTCAAATTTGTTTCATGAATACGTGCAAAAGACTTCACAATAATTGCTACTCCTCCCAAATGACGTGGTTCTAAAGCAGCATGTTCCCTGCTACTTCCCTCGCCGTAATTATCATCACCAAATACTACCCATGATACACCCCTTTCTTCATAATCCCTGGCTGTATCTGGTACTGCGCCCCACTCACCGGTTATTTGATTCTTTATCTTATTCATTTTATTGTTTTCGGAATTAGTTGCGGTCAAGAACATATTATTGGATATATTGTCTAAATGACCTCTATATTTCAACCATGGTCCAGCAGCAGAAATATGATCAGTAGTACATTTTCCTTTAATTTTAATAAGGATTGTTAGATTTTCTAAATCTTTTCCATCCCAAACTTTGAAAGGTTCCAACAACTGAAGACGTTTGGAATTTGGATCCACTACAACATTCACAGATGATCCATCGGCAGGTGGAGCTTGATAAGTATTTTGACCAGGATCAAATCCTATAGCGGGTAGTTCAGTGCCAAAGGGATTGTTCAATTTAAATTCTTTACCATCAGATCCCTTAATTGAATCAACTGTAGGGTCAAAGTTTAAGCTACCTTCAATGGCCAATGCGGTAGTCAGCTCAGGGGATGTGACAAATGCATGAGTCGCTGGATTAGCATCATTTCGTCCAGTGAAATTCCTATTGTATGAACTGACAATTGTATTTTTTTCACCTTTTTTGACATCTTTACGATTCCATTGACCAATGCAAGGACCACACGCATTAGCTAATACAGTACCGCCAAAATCTCTCAATATTTGTGCAATCCCATCTCTTTCAATTGTTGCCCTGATTTGTTCAGATCCAGGCGTTACATTAAATGGAATTTTTGATTTGCGTCCATGAGCTAAGGCTTCTTTTGCTATAGAAGCACACCTTGACATGTCTTCATAACTTGAGTTAGTGCAACTTCCAATTAGACAAACTTTGATTTCAAGGGGCCAATTATTTTTTGTGGCGTTGTCACCAAGTTTGGAAATAGGATGAGCCAGATCGGGTGTAAAAAATCCATTGACATGAGGTTCCAATGTGTTTAAATCAAGTTCGATTAACTGATCATAGTTGCTGCCTCGGTCAGGTGTCAATAAGGACTTACTGTACTTGGCAGCTTCTTCAGCGATATCTGGACGTGAAGTAGCCTTCAAATAATCAGCAATACGACGATTGAAAGGGAACAATGAAGTAGTCGCACCAATTTCAGCACNTGTGTTTAAATCAAGTTCGATTAACTGATCATAGTTGCTGCCTTGGTCAGGTGTCAATAAGGACTTACTGTACTTGGCAGCTTCTTTAGCTATATAAGAACGTGATGTAGTCTTCAAATAATCGGCCATACGACGATTGAAAGGGAACAATGAAGTAGTTGCACCAATTTCAGCACCCATATTACAAATCGTAGCCATACCAGTACACGATATATTGTCAACTCCAGGTCCATGATACTCAATTACAGCACCAATACCTCCTTTGACAGTTAAGATATCAGCCACTTTCAAGATAACATCTTTTGGTGTAGTCCAACCAGACATTTTTCCACTTAGATGAACTCCAATAATTTTTGGGCATTTCAGTTCCCATGGAATGTCAGCCATAACATCAACAGCATCCGCCCCACCAACTCCAATACACAAACCGCCGAGACCACCACCATTAGGTGTATGAGAGTCGGTACCAATCATTAATAATCCAGGAAGTTTACTTCGTACATTACCCATATATTTCTTCTTGATAAAGTTTAAACCTGAAATCTTTGTTTAAAAAAAAAATGTAAACAACTATAAATGGTAGACAAATTAGTGAAATAACGGTATTTTAGAGTATGGGGCAAATTTTATTTTGTGACCATGAATTTATGGTATAAACTAAAAAGTGTGTAATGTACGAAATATAACAAAAAATTGGCCCTGGTAATACTTACAAGTTTATACACCTTAGTACAATTAATTTGCACGCCTATAGTTTATATACTTAGTGTATAATATACAGACAAATAGTCATCGTATGAATACAGAAATAATCATATTTAACACATAAGGTAAACTGTTAGACATAACAATATCAAATATAATAACAATTTTATAAAACTATTATGAAATACTATACTTACAATGGTACAACTGTGTAAAGTGAAAAAATTGACTGGTGTTAAAAAAAAAAGAGCCAATACTGCTGATGGATTTGCTACTGTTGTAGATGTGGAAGATAGGAAAAAAAATAAAATAACTTAATTTATTATTCACTGTGCTACTGCTCTACAGCGTCTAATGGCATTGATGGAAGATTCGGGTTTGGCAATAACATTTTTCAATGGATTTATACCATTTCTGCAAAAACTGTTTTGTCGTGACGTTAGTCTGATTATGCCATTAGACGGCTAATGTAGTAATATATTTATGGGGAATTTATAATTCGATATGGATGCCACTTCAGTCGAAATCTTATTTTCGTCTATCGGCGGTGACTGTGGCGATGGCTTGGTATCAATTCATAAAACCAAATATAAGAACTGTTGCTTTTTCAAAATATTTTATAGTAAAACGCAGCTCCGTACGGATTGTTTATGTTCAATAATTTGCTAGACGTTAATTTGTTTTATAGTCTCTCTTCTTTTATTTAATTCGAGAACTGTTTGACTATACGTTATTTTCCATCATTAGATGAAAGGTAATGTTTTCGATTTTATGAATAGTACGTATGTTACAATGGGTGAAAATTTATGCAATGAACCTAGTTTAATAATCATCTAGTTTTTTTTAAAAAACTAGTCCCGAGACTTTGGATACAATTACGCGTGAATACCACTATGTATACTGTAATACACTAACCGATAAAATTGACATACTCAAGAGCGGTGAGGTGGAATTTTATATACGTTTAAAAACCCTGCAGCATAATCTTTGTACATATCAAAGACGGATAACTACGTTAAAAAAGCTTCTTAAATTGTGATAATACTGTATTACTATATTATATTGTAAGTTTGTATTAAAATTATTTGTTTCACCGATTTCATTACGGCCCACTGTTAGGGGTTGAATCCCTTTCCCTTCACCCCGTCACTATCGTAAATAAAAATGTTGTCAGGTTCGCTATCTATGGAAAATAAGTTATTACAGACGAGGTCACCACAGTATGGAATCGCGTCGTCGTCAGTGTATATCGGAGATCACGTGTGCGTTACAATATTATACATATTACACGTATACGCATACGTTATACAGGGTGGGCGTAAACGCGTGGAGATCTTTGAACGAAAAGAATCGACTCTTGTCGAGATAAGGACATCGTAAGCGAGAAACACTTACAGAATAAAAAAAAAAACATAATAATATTATATAGTATTTTAAACACTGCGTACCAATAATATAGCATTACACCTATATAATACGTAACACAACGCTGCTGTATTTTATTATTATTATTGTTATTTTATTTTTTGTTTTTGTCCATGATGAATTGCTCGCACGCCTCTCCGTTGTCCGGTCGCCGCTTCCTGTGTTTCGGCAACACCTACCCGCGCGTTTTATACAGGTACCACGTATACACGGTTGTGATACAGGTATACGTATACCTATACCTTACTTACAGTAATAAATCGTCCGGACCCGGTAAATTATAATATTATCGCGCCGTTATATACCTAATATATTATATCGTTCAGATATATAGGTACAAGTAGGTACGCGTATACATACATACCCTTTTCATTTTACCACGTGATACCATCGGCGCCTCCAGGATTACACGCTATTATTATTATTATTATTGTTATTATCGCTATATCGTTGTTTTCGTATTATTTATACACGGAGAACTGCTCGGATCTCGTATATTATACGAGTATATATGCATATATATCTAACTATATAAAACGCGCGCGCGCGAGGTGATTCACCCGAACGCCTGTAAATAATTATATTGTAATACGTATACCTACCTATACAGCCGTAAATTCGTACAATAATACTGTATTTTATTATTCTAGTCGTATATTATTATCATAACTACAGTGGAAATCCGTGCGAACTTTTCGTACACAATTAAAAAAATAAAATAAAATAAAGAACCACCATCAGACGCACTATATTGGATACCTTTTATTTAGACATTTCATTTTTAAAATGATATAATACAACTGAAAACTATAATAGTATTCTGCGGGGGTGTTCTATTTAAATCTAAAAAACACCCCCTTGGGTAAGAATATGTTTAAATTCGTATTTCAATTCAATTCAACTTTCATCATTTAAATCCGTCTATAAATCAACTTTAATTCCCGAATTTGAAACCATTTGGTCCAGAAGCAACTGCTAGACGTGTCCGTAAATTGTAGAGGAAAAACACAATATAGTTTACTAGCATATTTTCGAAGAAAATTCGATAATAATGAACACTCCGGTTAGATAAAATCTGTTACCGGAAATTACCTCTGATACTTATTGATGATTGAAACAAGTTTTCTGATCGGAAAATTGTTCGCAGAAAAAAAAACACATTACAGTAAAACTATACGAAATTGATCGAATCTCAAATCCTATGAATGATCATTTTTTCGATAAAAACAAAACAAAAATTGTGCAAGGTATACATACTTATGTGTACCTATTTAATGTTTAAGTGTTTCTTGAATTAAAAACGTTTTACGAGTATAAATGATATCATTAGTTTTGGAAAAAAAAATATAAAAAGTTATGCATTTATAAGGATAAAGTATTTTTTGTTTTTTATGGTACAAAATACTTACTAGAAACGGATTTTTTTTTAAGTTTAATTTTTTTGACTCGCAATTAATCTCCCGTGTAAATAATTCATTCAAATAACGTCGTCGTCGTATAAATTCAGCAACGGTTCAATTAAGCCCCGCCGTTTCCTCATTTGAATACGGGAAATAATTGACTGCAACATTGTGTTTTATATACATTTTACGGACTAATATAAATAAAAATGGTAATGAGATGTTGATTTTTTTTTCAACCCTCCTTTAAAATACGCGTATTGTTTGGAAATCGTTCAGGGTTAAGATTATCAGTACTTTTCCGTCCCGAGATAACGATAGTTATTATTGTACATATTATATAAAAACGGTAGGTAAATATTGGTAACTCGAAGAAACGAGTGCGAATTTTTTGTTAATCGAGACATTGGATTTCAATCCTGTTGGATTGTTTTTTACTATACATTAGATAGTATATAATAATTATTATACTGCAGCAGTTAAGTAACCATTTCATAAAATAATTATTGTGATGCATTCCGACGCCGCGTATTTATCATAAACCGACGATTTTCTCAGAGAATTTCATGTGTATTCGATTTCTGTTTGGGTTTTTCTTTTCAATAATTATGGAATTGCTTAAGCTTTATCTTAACACTAATTTCTTATTCTTCTTATTTGTATACCTTCAATGGTTTTGTTTTTAATTCCAATTTTGAGCAGGGCTGGCACTAGGGGAGGGGGAGGCAGGGAGGCATCTTCAAGCGTAAAATATTCCTGTATTCGCGTATTTGTATGTTACGTATATTTAAGTAAAGATACTTCTTTAATTTAATTTTTCAGTGTTTTAATGGACTATAGGATAAAGCGTATATTTTATGAACAACGTACAAGGTATGAACAGTATTTCTTATTTATGTATTTACAGTAACTTTTACTTACTATTCTGTTTAGCTACTTATTTTTATACAGATTATTTGCTAAATACTACCTTATTTTCAAATTAGGTTTATATAAAAAGAAGAAAACATTATCATAGATAGCGTCCCGGAAGCACACACATGCCGTATATAATTTATATACTTTAAAGAGTATTTTTAGTAAATATCCACTCTTAATAAATTTCTATGAGCAGATATACGAAACATTCTCATTAACTTTTGGATTTTCTTCGATAGTTTTCCACCTGATATGTGTTGTTGTTATAGTTATTGTTTATATTATTATGTCACGTTATCTGTATGGCTTAGTACCTAATTAGATTATCATTATCATAGTATTACCTACATGATGTCGTTACTGTCCAGGAAATAGAGGAGTTGTATATCGATTAAGCAACTTTGTGTCTTTGTGTCTATGTTAATGTCTTTCATGCGTACCTAGTTTAATTCACCGCCAATGAGGGTGATTCTTATTTAAAATATAATATTTTGTCTCAAAATTAGATTTGCTAATTCGTAATTTACTATTTATTTTCTAGTGGACACATTATACATAGTAAGCAATATCTTATTCAACTGTTACACTTACTCTATAGTCCAATAGACTGTAATATGTATCCATTTTTGGACACAGAAAACTTCCTAAAAAAAATGCTCTGAGAGTAATAAAGTCCAATACTTTATCTCTGAATCCGTTTATCTTCAATTTCTAAGGACATTAAGGCCCGTCATCATTGCTCTGTTCTTTTCGATTATTGTTTGCCTTTTTCTTTCGGATTATTGACTCTTAATATAGTTTGGAGGTTTTGCTTTACTATAGGTAATACAGTTACGCTATATAAGAGCATATAATATTACGATGAGTTTGTATTCGTGTAAAACTGCGACTGTTTGCTGTTTGTTGACTGTCTATATGTGATAATATAATATTATATCGTGGAAAACAAAACGACGACGCGACGTTATTAAATCTCGGCCGCGTATAAAACCCCCGGCGGACCTTATAGTTTACACACAAAATACACACAGACACACATGTATAACGTGTACTTATAAATATAATAATAAAATATCTTCGGAAACGTCATGCACGAAAGGGTTAAATGCCATGAACCCGAGGCTATTCTAAAGCACACACGCACGATGTTGTCGTCGCAGAATCACTCATCCTTTTTGACCTACGCACATCAATATAATATAATCACCGCGAAATGAACACGTACACTACACTCCGAAAAGGCTATTATTATTAATATTAATGGTAAAATTCCCCGTGTGCGCGTGCACGTGTTTGCCGTAGGAATAAATGGTACGATTTTACCACAATTTGACTGGAGGAAGTCTTCCCCTCCATCACATTTAGCGATACCACCTCTTCAATTCATCTCTAGACATAATTATTATGGCCAAATTATATCGATATATTTTGTTAATTAAATATGGATCATATATAATCCATGGGTTTATAGTAAACAGAATGGTGAAGTTGCAAATAACCTCATTGGTACAACCCAAACCCATAATAATTAGAACTCCAGGAGCTGTAAATAAGGTTACTAGATAATATGTTCTTGTACTTAATCTTTTTGTTAACATAAGGTGTCTAAATATTATCACAATATCATTCATTATCAAACAATTAATTTATATATTTTTTTATTTACAAAAATGTAACGTACTTGCTATATATTCAAAAAAAAAACGGTACCAATACTTATTAAAAATCTGAGATATTAGCAATAATTATAAATTGGTAGACATTATAATCAATAGTATTACTATATTACGAGCACTTAATACCTTAATAGCGTATAAAGCATAGATTAAATACGCAGACTGAAATTTAATCTATATACAATAATTACTACAATATATAAATCTACCTTGTTACAATATTAGTGCCATCACGTAATTAGTTCATTAGGGAAAGTAACGTTATAGTATTTGAATTAATATTAATACTATTTTGATATAGACAAATATGTTTTTGATAGTTAACCGAAGATTTATATTATTATTTTTAAAATATATCAAATATCGATACAATGTATCGGATATATAATATAATAATACCTATATAGGCCGGTATATTTGTTTTACCTTGTTTACTCGTCTCTCGCTACAATAAACCACCACGATGTGTTTATAGACTTATAAGGTCGGTTACATTATGTAGGATTGATAATATACGCAATATTAAGTCGTTGGCGGTTAGTTTGAAAACATATATTTTTTTTAAATAACACAGGGAACTCAGGGAAAAAGCAATTGAAAAAAGTACGGGTTGCAAGTCTAATATAATAATATACACAGGCCTGTATTTGTGGGAGCCTCAGAGGGACAATTGCACTTAAGTGGTAGAAATTTGAGGGGTGGCAATTTTAGAAAATTATTGAATTTGAAAATTATTCAGCTCACAATGATTGGGCCACTATAGTAAGTGGATGTTAAAAAGGTTAGGTTTACATTTTTTTTAAATGCTGAGATAAAAATGGTGGGTACTTACTTATTTTCAAATAAACTTTGCATGGCTGTATTTATCGGACGATTTTCGAGGTAGAAGAAATTGTATTATTTAAAGTTGTTTGAAAAAACAATACTATTTGAACCCGCTGATGATAAAAATGAAAAGTAGCAGTTGTTTCCCTTTAAGGTAATGTGAGTTTCATCGCGTACTGCAGGGGTTAAAATTATGAAAATAGCATTATATAGCTACCTACTTGTATATTTTAGAACCCCGGACCTTCCGAAAGAAATAAAAAAAAGAACACCCCATTTCAATCCGAGTCCATCCGGCTGAAATATTTCGTGTTACTATTTGAGTGAAACACTGTATTTATAAATTATAATACAATATTATAATATACTTTAACGACATACGCCGCTCACAATGCACCGACGTCGATACGCTCTTTTATCAAAATAATTGAACACCTCGGGGGTCTTTTCTCGATTTGTATACGCACAAGCATACACATACACGACTCGACGTTTATTCGTTAACTATATTCGGAAAACGTCAACCGGAAACATATTATTGCGTAATGAGTACCTATATAATATTATTATTATATATATTATATTATGTACACCAATTCGTATAATATATATTGCAATAAAATATATAATAGGTACTCCAAAAATCCGGACGTCTACCTACTTCACACCGTGTAGGGTGGGTATAGTCGATTCGCATTAAATTCGATTCGAAACTCTTTTTTGTTATTATTTTTTTTTTGTTTTTTGGAAGTCATCCAATGTACCGAAATTGTTAAAATGTGATATTTTTGATTTGCATACCCTGCGCCTAACAATCGCGGACAGTTTAAATATAGGGTTTGATTTAAAACGATAAATCATTTTACTGTCGTGTAAACTAAGAAAACCACTAGAATAAAAAAAATTAAATTATCATCATGGTTTCCCTGTAATAATATAACGTATTAAACAAAATATGACTGGAAATCTAATCAAATCTAACTACCATAGTTAAAAAAAAACAACTAATACTGCTAATGGGTTATTTTAGATGTTGTTATAGATGAGAAGTTGGGAAGGGAAAATAATATACAAAGCTACAATAACGTTAAACCATTGCTAATAAAATAAGATTCTGTACAAAGTTCGGTTACACATGTTTTGAGATGCTGATTTTTTAAATTTTAAAATTAGTTTTAAATCTCCTATAAAAAAACCTACTACATTAAGCCCAATATATTTTTTTACCACCAAGTTACTAATTAAATTTTCAAGCACTTTTGTTTGGCCAAATAATTTTTTTAACCACACTAAATCCAAATAAAACTAGAAAAAGTCAAATGAATGTATAACAATTAAAAATGTATTGTTTTGAACCATGTCTACAAAAAAAGAATATTAGTATTTTGTACAAATCTGCAATTTAGTTTCTCGTTTTGGAAATATACGTTTTAAGTTTGGAGAAGTCACATAATATGTTAAAAATATAGATATTACCCTCAGTGACACATGGATTGTAACAAGATGACCATAAACTACACCAATTATTGATAAAATGTATTTACTGACACCTCTCTTTATAAGATGACTAACATAGAGAGATACATATAGATAAATTACTAGAGGCATCATATGCATAGACAGACAGCTACAACCTAACCCCTCTCAAAGCAGGATGAATCTGTTAAAGGATAAAACAGAGATCAGAAGATGGGTAGAATCAGCAAAACATTTACCTCTAAGATACGAGTACAATGGAAGACATGCAATAAATTAAGAATGGGAGTTAATATGAGTAGATTTACAGATAACGTGTTGAGAATATGAGGGTTACTTAATGACTTGAATGCATTTTGTCACAGTGGAATATTATAGACGATAGCACATCTATTGGTATATCCAATAGATGAGGGACTCTGTGTCCAAAAAGACAGCACTGTGGCCAGTCAGAAAGCCACGGACACCGTCTAATATTGAGTAACTACAAATATATCTTGTCAATATATTGTCTCACATTTTATTTTTTATAATTTATATTGTCTTATGTCCAGTTTACAATTTAATAGCTTACCAATATGATGCCTGACACACACACACACAAAAAAAAATGTTCCTTAAAAAAGAAAGCACCTATTAGTATTGAGTTGTAAGAAAATTTAAGGACTTGTAATTTTACATTATCCATGTTATTTATTATTTTACCATTAAATTCAGTTATGCTGCAAATGAAAATGGTACAGACTTTGGATTTTCAATTTAATAACAACGTATATTACAAATACACTGAAATGTATCATTAAAATACCTTTTTATAATTTTCATCAATCCATGGCAATTTTTAAGTTTGGTATTCTATGCTATACAATTTAGATAACAATACACTCTTTACAGATAAATATATCAAAAAAATATATTATGGTGCTCTCACTGTATTATATACTATCCAATGTATTTTTAGGCAAATACATCATCATATTTTATGTAGTTTTTATAATTTACAACAAATTTGATATTAGTGTTATGTATATTAACATTTTTAGGAACAATTTTCTTTATGTGAATCTGTGTTTAAGATGGGACGGTTCCTATTTTAAAATTAAAAGTGTGTACTCATTTAAGATACAATAAGTACAGGTAAAAAATTTGAAAATATAGAGTTAAAATAAAACTTAAATTATTTTATGATAATTGAAAAAATCACAAATCAAGTTTATTTAAAATACTTAACAATACATTTTTGGTTCATAGCAAATGGATTACCCAGTATAATAGTGAGTGTTTTTATAATAATATAATAAACTTAATAGAATATACTGTTAAAAATATATATATCTGTATTTATACTCATTGGTCGTTATAGATTATATTTACGACAGCAGTTTCACCACTGAACAGATTTCAGTTAAAAATCAAATAAATAGTTGACAATAACAAACAATAATAACTTATTTTTCATATTAATAATAAAAAAAAAAAAAAAAACAAAACATTCAACTAATATTGTAGTGTATATTGTTATAGGTATAATATGGAAATGATCATCACAAATATTAACAAGAGACAAAATCTTAAATGATAACAATGTGTTAGGTCTAGACAAGAGGCCTAATTATTTAAAAAAAGGCTTACATTACCTATTTTACAATCGCTAAATATTTTCAATATTAAAAGTCAAATAATTCGTGGTTTGAGTATTTTCGTGATTAATATTACTAATATTTCATTATCCTTGTTACAAATTGGTTTTTGTATGTATACTTACCTAAATATTATAATAAGCTATAATTATTGTGGTTTATTTTATCATCGTATTAATATTTCATTATGTGTTTTACATGAGTTACTAAATGGTGAAAAATCATTAAAAAAAAAAAATGTCTATGTTTAATAAGGTTAATAGGCAAAACAAATAAAATAGGCCTATCATCTCGTAGAGTCAAGAATAAAAATCCCTAACAGTTGGTTTATCTTGAGGGTGTTAAGATAAAAATAATAATAATAATAATAGAAAAAATAAAAATAGAATTTTAAAATTTTTGAATAAAAAAAGAATGAAAATAAAAAAAAAATTGAAAGTAAGAAAATAAATGCATGTTATTGGCGGCGTGTTGCATAGTCATCTTTGTTCATCACTGGGTGGCAACTTCGTCGGCAGAGGTCAGTATCATGTGCCCGGTGGTGTGCATGGTGGATGGTGGTGGACGGCCCTGTCTAGCAGTGATCATCTTTGCGGCACGCTCGTCGTCCATGGCCAGTGCTAGGTCAAGCGCTGTGAGGCTTTTGTACCGGATGGACGTCTGACAGCGGGACGACGACAGGAGAACAGATGCCATCCGGTATTGCCTATGCCGGACAGCAGCGTGAAGGGGCGTGCCACCGTAAGTTTTGGTTATTGCGTTGGGCGTCACGCCGCACGCCAGCAGGAACGCCACGGCGTCCGTGTCGTTCCGGACCACGGCCTTGGCCAATCTGTCCGAGTGGATTAAATGGGTGGTGACGGTGGACTGATGACCGTGCGTGTGCAACGCCAAATCGAGAGGCCGGCAGCCGGTTCCACTGTTGTTCCGTGCGTCAATGCAGGCTCCTGCGTTCAGCAACTGGTCAACCAGCATTGCGTTACCGGTCCGTGCAGCCACGTGTAATGCTGTCTCGCCAAAGAGGCCAGCGAGCGTGTTCACGTTTATGTCCATAGCCAACAGCATGTCCACAGCAAGTCCGTGGCCTTTAGCGGCAGCTAACAATAAAGGTGGTCTTTCCTGATTGAATCTGTGCAGGGCCTTAAGCGAATTCTCGTTCGTATACGCTAACAAGCACTTCAACATATCCACATCACCTGAAAACGGCGCGAAAAAATAGTACAGAAATTCAGTACAGGAAATTATCGGGGAATGGCCGCGTCATGTAGATTCGATCCAAGAACAACAAACATTTTATGTTTCCCGGGGTTTTCGTTTTTTAGGGTGTATTGATACAATTATTGATTATAGAATAGACTATCCTATTCTATATTCAATGGTACAATACATTAGATTTATCAATAACAGTAATTTGTTTTTTATTTTTTCAAAACTGTTCTAAAACTGAAAAAATGACTAAAAATCTTTAAAATATTTCATTGAATAATATTTTTCTTTTTTACGAATATATTATTTTGTTGGAAAAACAAATTTTGTCTTCAAAAATATTAAAAAATTATCCCTGTTTGTGTGCGAATCATGTTAATTTTAATAAACCGGAATATCACATATTTAATATTTTTTAATGCATTGGTGGTTTTATTATGTGTGCTTTTTTTTGTTTAAAATGTTATCTAGTTAGTGCACTGAGAATGTTATTCTTTGATTTTCTGTGTATTTTATCAGTGAAAAACTCAGAAAATGTATGTAACATTTTAATACTATTGAGCAATTATACTATTATACATGTAATTATGTTTTTATTATTTGCTTTATATTTACTTCTTATTTTGTTCAAACTATTTTCCTGGTTTAAAAACGGAAAACTAAAATACATATTATGTTATAATACTAACCGGACTCACAAACCAAATGGATGACTGTACGATTCAAGTCACCATTCAGGTCGACAACGATGGAACCATGTGCTAACATATGCTGGGCTAACACCAAGTCATTAGGAGAGCAACGGGCAACAACTGCTTGCAAGGGTGTTATGGAAGCCGGTAAGCTTGGTATGCGGCCCATATCGGCACCTGAGCTCACCAATAGCGCAGCCACGGCGTCTTTGTGGCCGGAAATGGCAGACAGCAGAGGCGTCCGGCCCTGGTGGTCAATTGCGTTTATCTGGGCACCGGCTCTCAGCAGCACAAACACTGCTGATAAGTTTCCACGTCTGGCAGCTAAGTGTAGTGCCGTCTCCTGCATGTCGGAAGTCCGGAACTCTACTATTTGTTTTAGTTTTCCACGGGTTTCTGAGTTTTTTAGTATCATCGAAAGTATCCACACAGGATATGAGTGGTGAACGGCGTAATGCAGACACGTCCACCTGCTGCGACAAATTTTTTTTTATCAAATAAGTATTCTTTAATTATCGAACTTGCAGTTTATTGAGTTCTGCTCAGAATCGTGTTTTAATTACAATGATTGAATATTGCATTTAGTTATTAAAATTAAAATATCTACAGCTATATCTTATATGACTATCAAATTTCCTACCTACAATAGTATCTTACTTATGGAGTGAAGTTACTGCTTGTACTCAGTGAGCCAGTAAAACTCGTTAGTTTTGATACTGAATCCTATTTAATCCCAGTAAAAAATCACTTAAAATTTTTTTTCTGAATTCACATGCTCCTTCCAAACTTCAACCAAAACAAAAATATAGATAACGACTCGAATGTAATTTTGCTTAAAATACGTAAAATAAATGTATTTTTGGATTATAAGAGTTTCGATATAAATATAAAAACTCATATAAATTGATAAAATCACTACCACAACACTTACATATCACTAAGTTGGTTCTATACCTATAGTTTTATCTACTAAATAGGTTACCTGGTCCAGTCGAATGCAGAGGGATCAGCACCTTTTTCTAACAGGAACTGTATGGATCTTAAATGCTTACACTTCATAGCCGCTAACAGGGCTGTGAAACCCGTCGCTGCGTTTTGTTGGTCTATGACTGCCCCGCGGTTCAGCAACTTATTCATTAGAATGGTATTTTCTCTGGCTGTGGCCTTGTAAAACGCTCTGTTCACCACACTTTTGGGCATTTCACAATCCAGTAGCACGTTTAAACATCGTCTAGAAAAAAAAAAAATTCACAATTTATAGTCTTAATTATTCTTATTGTAGGTAAATGAAAAAAAGGATAAAATATAGAATATTTTAATTTATATCTGCACGCAACGATAATGATTCTGAGAATTATTAGTTGCATAGGTAACCCAGATAATAACAAAAATTATACGAAAAATTGCCAGTTTTTCCCATTTATTAGAAAAACTACAAACAAATCAAAAATAAATTCCACAGGACACTAACCGGGTCAAAAATGCTACCAGATAGTTAATCTATAAAGTTTTCGATTGAAACAAAATATCTGGTAGAAAAGATGTTTACAGACACTAAAATACTAATATATTTTTTGTTCCTTTCGGAATCTAAAACAAGAAAATCATGTATGTACGTATACTTTTCGTTCATAAGAGTGGCAAGGTCCAGGGCAGTGTTGTTGGAACCGTCCACGGCGGCCGGATCAGCTCCATCGCCAAATAACATCCTGGCAACTCGGTCTTTGTGGTGCAGCACGGACAGGTGGGCGGGCGTCCGGTGGTGCGCGTTCCGGGCGTTTGGATCGGCACCCATGCTCAGCAGTAGTCCGACGATGAGCCGGTGGCCGACCCGTGCGGCCACGTGCACTGGGAGATCGGCCGTCCGGCCAGTTGGGCAGTGCACCAGATGCGGGTGACGTCCGATGGTCTGTTTAACCGTCGCGTAATCGCCCCACTCGATGGCTGTCCGCAGGTCCTTGGGGGCCCGCGCCCGTTTTCGGTAGTAGTACACGTGCATTTTCCGTGGCTGTGGCCTATTGGTGTTATGCTTGTGAATTATTATGACAGGCCAGCTGTACTATGTAACTGAAATCAAACAAGACATCAAAAAAATGTTTTATATAAACCGAAATGGGACAAGTTAAATGATTTTGTTGATTATAATTCAAATTATTCAAAAGAACAAATAAATAAATAAATAAATAAGCTAAGTTAATAGTTAAAGATAGCTTCAAAAAACAAAACAAAAAAAAAAATACTACAATCATAATCGAAATATTTCTGCCGATGAATTCAGACTGAAATGGGAGATTCTTTTAAAAACGGTTTTTTGGGGTACCTGCAAAATATTTGTTTTAAATTGTAGTAACTTGCCTAATATTATAAAACTAATGAAAATTAAAATTTTAACCCTTTAAAGTTGAGGTGCTTGCATATGCAATAAAACTCGTTTTATTAAATAGAAACAGCTTTTTAGCACATACTTTTAAAGCATGTTACTATATGTGAAATTGTATAATTATCCTTGTTTATAAACTTTTCCCTCATGAGTAATTAAATGTATTTATTTTTAAAATTATGCGTTTTAAACTTGTTAAAAAATCGAAAGAGAATCATATTTTTTTTAATAAACTAAGATTTATCTGGCGACTTCTAAGAGAAAAAAATTGTATTACTATTTGAAGATAATGCTAAATATAAGTGTTTTATGGATTTAAGAAAATGTGAATTTTATTGCGCATATCAATAAGGGTCAAAAATTTGAAAATTGCTCAAAATACGAGTATGTATTTTATCACAGATCTTCCGAAAAAAAAACCCTAATTTCAATCGGAGTTCATTATCCTAAAATATTTTGAATATTCTTGAATTTAGTATTTATTTTCACCGCTGATTTTATTGATTTTCAATTATAACCAGTCTGTAACATTATGATTATTCAGATGTTGTCAGATATACTTTTTGACTTATTTGAGTGGTTGGAAATTTCAGAACTCAAAAACCATTATGCAACCTAATGATAAATATTGCAGGTTGCTCATAGAATAAAACGTTTTTTTAAGTAGAAACATGACGGTGGAGATGACGTTAATGTGAATGCGAATGGGAAGTTACGGGAATTAGAACCTGAAGGTAATACCATTATAGACAAAAACAAATATGTTTAGTATTTTATTAAAACTGTACATTTGTAGCGTAAATAGGTTTTTTAAACTAAACCAGATGATTTTACAATTATAGTTGTAATTTAACATAATTTAACACATATAACTGAATCCCGTGCAGTTATACACTATAATACGCGGCTTGTGAAATATTATACAGGGTGTATACAGTGGCGTGTTGAACTGTGTTTACCTAAGGAGCCAATATATTTATATACCGCCCATTAGCTTAAGGTTAACTTATTTTATTTGAACGCATCTGCAAAAACCTGAATATAACACACACATATTAAAAACATTTATTCTGACATTATTATTATTATTATTTTTTAATTCTATTAAGTTGATACATTTTCAAAAATTATTATATATTACTAAAAAAACACAGACCTATCTTGTTTTATCCATATACTCACTTAAATTTATAGATGGAACTGGAATAATATTGTCAATACGCCACTGGGTGTAACACAAAGATCTGATGCCTGCACTAACTTTTTTTTTTTTAATGATATTGTGATTCTACGTTATATAGGTAGTTAAACTATTATTTTGAGCTTGACTTTTTTTTTTACTACACTAATTAAAATTGATTATGACCTTTATGTAACTTTAAGCATTTTTACTCGACCAAAACAATACTACTTTTGATTTTAATCGCATAAAATCAAATAAATTTAAAAAAAAACTCTAAAGAATCAAATGCATAGCTTAAAAATCACCAAAGTTTGTTGAAAATTGTATGACGTATAAAAAATGCTAGACAATTTTAAGTCTCTACGATTATTTTTAACCGGATTAAAATAAAAAGCAAAATCAAAAATAATGAAACATTATTGTTTTCAACCTTCTCGTTTCGTCCAATATTTTGTTTTCCAATAATTAGGAAAGTTGAGAGGAAAATCAAAAAAAGGTCTCTAAATGCAAAAATTAAATATAATTAATTTTCGGAAAAGATGGTACACTTGAAAATCGGAGCGAGATTTTAGACGGAAAAAATGTGTACATAATAAAAAAAAAAACCATATCATATAATACGTTATTCCTCTCTGCGCTCAGAATATAAAAGCAGAAAGCACACATCATTACCTACAGTAGAACCACTTAGCTTAGGTTATAATTTTCTCTGCAGAATTTGCAAAAGTATTAAGTATAAGTTTACCGTGAAAATGTAATGGTATTTTTTTTTATTTTTTATTTCACGTATAGCTGCGATGAAAAATAAAAAAAGAAAAGAAAAATGTTATTCAACGTTAATTAATATATTTCTTCGGAAACTGGTAATATTTTTCTTCACAATTTTGTTTCACAATACCATCACCTCCACCAGTATTCTTTAGTGAAAATCTTTTGATGCGTTTCATATTATAACTCTGTACAAAAATCTTGTAAATAAATCAAGAATATTATTCTAAAAAAAATCTTTTTTTTTTTTTTACTCATAGCCGGGGTAATTAAAAATAAAAGTAATTAATTCGTATAAAAATACCCCGAGTCCAGGGTCGTTCCGATCTACTTTATATAGGTATTATAATTAAACCTGTCACGAACAAAAATTTAAAATTACGTATATACATCTATGCGAAAATAATAAATAATTGGTATTTAAAAACATTTGTATTTAATTTCTTTTCGAATAATATTACTGTGATTTCTAAGACATACTTCGCAACCCGAATATTAGGCCACTATTGTATAGATGAAAATTTTAAAAGTTATACAATTTAAGGTGTAATTTAGTTTTTAATGCTATACTGGAAATAATGATAAATCATTACAAAATGAAAAACCATTCTAACAGCAGTTTGGACAAACATTTTCATAGTTGAAAATGTAATAATACATTCACACTTATTGTATGCCGGTCATACATGCCGCGTTACAGTAGATTTTATATTTAATTGCCATAGTAAATCAACAAAGCGTTTAGATAAATCACGGGACTTTTTATACATACGAATACCAGTATGCTCGTAGACTAAATTTACTATCAGCAACCATCACTAATGGTGACGATTGCAATTTTTTTTTACCAAGAAAAAGTTGTTTCAAGATAAGAAACCAAAAAATCAAAAATAAAAATCACACACATAATTTAGTAAAACCAGTTCGCTCGATTAGAATCTAAAAATTACTGTATACAACGCAGAATTTACTCGACGGAGGATCCTTCGTCGCACAGTGGTTTTAAATTGAAACTAATTTGACCGAAGCTAATAATGGTTCTTAAATTATATAGGTATACTATTACAAATCAAAAAGTATCGAATTATGAGTTTTAAAGGTCCTAGAAACCAAATCTGTCATTAATTATAAAATGTACCCTTATTTAAGGGATAAGCATTTATTTTGTAGGTATGTAATTTATGAAATGGCATATCGATATATCGCATCCTTGCGACTTTAACGACAAGTCAAAAAAGGTTTTTTTTCAAGAAAGAGAATTAGAACCTCAAAACAAAATATATTGCATGTGATTTCCTTTCAGAAAAAGTATTATCGTTAAGTCGGAGCAAAATTGCTGGTAGACAAGTTGTCCACAGAAAAAATAAAAATAAACATCATTGTAAAACTAATATATTCCTAGCTCCATTTATTATCTAAAATAAGGTTAAAATTGTCTTCGGACGAAACATAAATAGTAGACAATTTAAATTTAAAAAAATAATAATAATTAAAACTTGAGAACATTAAGGTAAAATTAAAAAATGCAGCAATTTAAATAAATGGACCATAGACGAATTTTGAACAGCTATTCAATACGTTTATTTTAATTATTATTATTATACATTATCATTAATTATTTCCTATTGTTATAATTTGTTTTTGTAGTAATAATACATTATAAAAAAAATAATAATATTTAATTGTTATATTAACCTGTATAGCTTATTTTGTGTATCTTTTGCTCCATGGACTTTTTCATCTGTGGTTATTTTAGTCAGAATTTTTTGTCCGTAGCTTTTTATCCGATTACCGAATGAAACTACCTATTCCTAATTGTAATTATCGGTATAAAATGGTAAAATATCGATTTAAGATTATGTCGATAAGTTATTTTATCGGTCTTTTTTATATTAACTACTAAGAACATATTTAAAAATAATTTCGGTCAGATTTTTACGAGTATATCCCATACTGTGTGCGCCGTGAGAAATAAAATTAGATTTTTTTTTTTTAAGTAATAGCCCGGCCCGACAATTATTAAACGTTTAATAATAATAACCGATATTTTTAATTCGACCTGCGTCCGGTCATTTATTAATTTAATTCGATAATAATAGAAACGCGTGCAGACGAAACAACGAATCGGAATCCACATCTTAATTGAAACGTGTGGAAAATATTATTATTATTTTTTACTATTAGGACGACAATAATAATATTGTATTCCATTATTATATCGGGACAGACAACGGCACAGTACGCACACATATTTAAGTCTGGACGGTCTAAAAATAATAAACGGAGGGGTCTGTTTGATATTATTGTTTAAGAAACGGGTTCATTGACGAGATAATAATAATATTATTATTATTATTATAAATGTTCATGTTGTTAAAATAGAAGTTATTAATCGATAACAATATTCGTTTGGCGAACGGCGGTTATGGAGATTAGACGAACTTTCATGGGTCGACATCCGCTGCTCCAGATATTATTAAAATAGATATAAATTTCCCCGTCGACATTTTAATCGGCTTCTAAATGTCCAATAATTTATTTTGTCAACAAATATATCATTATAACAAATACAAAATATATCGTGCGTTCCTAAGCAGATTGGTCAGCCGCTAGATTTTACTGTTTCTAAACTCAGCTGCTGACCAATCCGTTGGAGAGGAAGTGATCAATCGGATAAAGCAATCAGCAATCTGATATTTTGTGCATGGAATAGTGTTTAACTAGACGGATGTGATAAACACTACACTTTACGCGTTACAATTGAAACTAATTTACTAGCCTATATTTGACAAAAAAAAAAAAATATGATATGTTAAAATTTTTGTTTAATGTACAAACGTGTTTCCAAATTCCAATTCCAACACTCGACGTGTACAATACAATATAATGTTAATACGGTTTTTGTGCGCTGGAAATATTTTTATAAAACATTTAGATACTGACTCGATTTGTATATCATTTAATCCTAGTATGTATACCTATATTGTATTTAATTGTAACTTTTAATCAAATGTTTTATACTTAGTTCTCGATGAAAATAATGAAAAATGATAAGAATAAAATATTGGTGATTATGGCGTATAGGTAACCTTAAATAATGATATTAATAATATGTTCCAACTGATTAACAAAAAGTGTTCCTAAACTCTATCGATCTGCTAAGCAACTCACTGAATTAGCTCATTGATTAAGGAACACACGGATAAAGATAGGTAACTCCCGCGTAGTGGCGAAACGTTTTTGATATAAAAAAAAAAAAAAAGTAATTTTAATATTATTATCAATTATACCAATGATACCTAATAATGATGTATTACATTGTTAGTCACGAACTAAGAAAAATATTGACTGTCAACGACAAGGCAGGTAATATTTGGTAATGGTGCAGTCAAGTTTTGAGACAGGGAATATCTAAATTCAAAGCTTTTGGCGGTACTTTCTCGAACTATTAAGAATACTAAAGGGTGTAAAGGAAAGAACTATAGATTATAGTGGTGTGAATGAGTGTTGTGAGCGTTATACTCGTATAATTTATTTATTTTTATTTAATCTCTGTATTGCCTCCTCCATGAAAACTCTGTTAAGGAAACTTCAAAACGACAATAGTAATAAGTAATAGATACTAATAATATGTTATGTAAATAATTATATCGCATTTTTTTTTATTTTTATCACTTCGGAACACAGTCTTGGAAAATAAGATCCACAGTAATAATTTCTAATACCTAGAGATATTTTTCAACGAGCGTGAACGTGTTCACTATTTTAGTAAATGTTCCAATTAATACTGCGAAGGAGACTGTTAATACCAAAATAACAAATAAAATGTTAATGTTAAGTACATATTTTGAGGGCTGATTGAATTGTACATAACTCACACAAATATATTTATTTTGTTTTGGCCTGATTACACGTAATGAACAATGTGACACAATTAGTTATATTATCAAATACAATACATAATATTTTCCCTTGGGAATATCCTAAATACATCACAGTTTGAGTAATCGATTTAGAGATATTTTACTATTCATTACGCAAACCGAGCAGCTACTCGCTTAATTTTGAATTTAGAGTAATAGCGCCTATTTTATTAAACTAAAGAGAACAATATTCCAAAGTACATCACGACGCAATTTTACCATTATCCCGGAAATAATGATCAGTTTATTAATATCAACTATTTCAACAAAAATTCATTTTTTTTTTTTCAAAAATGTATCGTCATGTACTTCAGAATATCATCTTATTATTTTTGTTTTATAACGCGTATTATGAAACGTTTTACTAAGTCGACGTAAATATGTTTTTACTCTTGGATATCATCGGTATCACATTTTTTAAAGAAAAAAAACAAAGAAAATCCAAAAATAACCTCCCAAATGCACTAACCAGACAAAATTTGTTAACGAAAACCAGTAAAACCATTCTTGAAGTTGATGATCGGAGTAAGTTTTCTAGGTAGAAAAATTGTAAAACAGACATTAAAAAAGAACACATTTATGTAGTTTATAATCGGTAATTACACACATGCCATTGATCGCACGATACCCGAAAGGCTTATAGAAATTAATATTATAACTATCTAAATAACGGCAAATTGTTGACTTTTTTTTACTAAAAAAAGTAAAGAAATTCAAATTTAAAAGTCTCGTAGGTATAAATGATAGATTAAAAAAAAAAAAAATATGTACTATGGTTTTTATTTTTACAAAATAGTATCTAGGTGTACCTACACCGAAAAAATGAAAATATTACTGATTATCTCGGACCCTAGCGTAAAAGTTAAGAAAAAATTTAAATAATAAGTAACTACAGATAACATTAATATGAATATTAATTAGTACCTACAAAAATGCTAAAATTTAATAATCCAACTACAGAAATGTGGGTATATTGTATAATAGTTAAGAGGTGTCATTAGGAAGGCAAAAGGGTGCAAAGCCCTTCTGAATTGAACTAGGTATATAGCAACCACAAAACGTAACTTAACTTTTTTTTTCATACAAGTCTGTCCGCGATCGAAATTTTTGGACCTGTAACGATCGTTTGACGGTACCTACACACAATATTAAATACACATCACTTCTCGTTTAACTATATTATTGTCAATATTTGTATTTCACCAATAATAAAAATAATGATAATAATAATTAGATACCAAAGTATAATAACTTATACGCGGACGAATTGGAAAACCAATCGCCGGATTCGTTGGGTTACATAAATTACGATGGCCGGTACCAACACACGCGGGAGTAGGTAATAAGTAGGTTATAATACTAATAATGATAATTGCTTATTTTTGTAACCGATGAAAATAAAATAATATACAATCTAATGAAGGTAGATTATACATCACCTATAAGCATTAACTTGTAATGGTGATGTTGAGTTCGTACAAGATAAAATTGAAATTGTACAAAATAGTTAATAGATACGATTAGTGTAAACGTAAGTAATATTTAGATGTTAATGTACCGACAAAATATTTTATGCAATTTACATAGGTACTCACGAGTGTCGGTATAATATTATCTGTCTTAGGCCGCCTTCTTGTTACGCCGACGTGGTTTAGAGTTTTTGACGACTGACTAGCCGAATTACCGTGTCCATGTGCTAACGATCATGACGAGATAAACTGTATCAGCAATTTGCTGATAACAATGCGCGTTAAAAGTGCAGCGCCGCAGCGGCCTCGTACGTCACCCGGTTTGGCCGGTTTATACCATAGAGGAATTAAACATTTTCTCGAAGCACAAAAAATAAGAACTCTTGACAGACTAGCCACTTTCAGAAGAAAAAAATTATTGTACTCACTTTTACACGGAATCCAAAAGCGTATTTATTGTACATTTATTAGTTATTACATTTGTACATTTTTTATAGATAAGTAGTTGAGAATGTAGAATATAATTTATATAATTTATATCGGTATTATTATGTTTTGGAAAATAATAACTAAACAAAATTCAAATGTTTATATTATGGTTGGTATAATAGGGAACCAAGCAATGTAATTTTTTATCTACACTGCGACCAAGTTAAGACGATGACCGGGCGGCCGACGCGTTTTCGTTCGTTTCGGTCAGATCCCCGCCCTGCAATGCCTGTACAGTCATGCCACGCATCTGATTAGCTAACCAGTTTTCGGCGGTGACAAAAACGGCAGCATCTACAGCCACACACCAAATAACTACACTATACACCGTATTGTAGTCATCGGAGAACATTTGAGTTCTTGGTATACTTAAACAAAATAATAATGCATCTTCTATGAATCAGCTGAATTCTAGACCGCTGGTGCTCATGTAACGGGAATGTCTGTCTAATTAAGAAATGCTCTAAGAAAGAAGACACTCGACTGTAGCACGACTAGTGGTCTATAATCAATACGGCTATTGAATATGTGTATTAAAAAGCGCGCGTAAATTGAAATGTATATCGAATGAGATGATTATGAACCAATGGTTCTTTTGATGACAAAATAATGATACCATATTAACGATAACAATATCGACGTGCACACGTGTTTATTTTGTACTTAAATCTAATAGTGATAATTATCAATGTTACCTGTTCCACTATTGTTTTTATTTCGTAACCGTGATTCGATAATTATCAATATAACTCAAGGCAGTATCCAGACATTTTTTTCGGGCGGAGGAGTCTAAAACAAATTTTTTTTAACACTTATTGTAGTTTTATTAAATTTAGGTTTTGATAGTTGATTAAAAGTAAGAAAAAAAAATTAAGGTACAATAAAAATAAACAAAATTACTTAATGTCATTTTACGCTACACAAAACATGAAAAAAAAAAAAAATCATATTTTAAATCGATAATATGCTCCTATTTTTCTGAAGAGCAAACCGGTTTAAAATTTCTTCGGGATCAACCGTAACATCTTTATGGATACTAAATAGAACTAGTCTAGTTAGTCTTTCATGTCCCATAGAGTTTCGTAAACATTTATTGACGCGTTTTAATGTAGAAAAAGTTTGATGATTTTAGGTACCTATGTCATAATAATATTTATAACTTACACAATTAATTTTATTTTATTGTTGTTATTGTCGCTGATCGCCGACCGGCATCGACAGCGGTCGTTGTCCATCAATAATAAACCATCTATTATTAGATGCTATAATAATATAATATTATTTTAATACATTATTTGATACAAAACAGTGATAATTTATAACTGAAAATATTAATGTTGGTATTAAAAATAGTTATTTTAAACATTTGTAAAATATTGAAGACATTTCGGGGGGGGGGAGTCTGGACCCTTGGACCCCCTCTCAGATACTTTTGTTTTTGTTTTAACAGTTGTTTTACTGATTAGCAATTACCGTTAGCTCGCGATATTTGAAAACTATTGCGTTTTTTTTATAATAGCACGACGTTATTTTATTGTTAAAATATAAAAAAATAAATAAAACTTGAAACTTGTATTTTTGTTAAATACTCATTTGTGTTTAAATAATATATTACCCTATTTTCAATTTTTTTTGATAAATATCTAAAAAAAATCAACATTAAAAAGGTATGTTTAATTTCAAATCAATCGGGCTTTTGCAAAGTTCGAACGACACCGCATCCAAATTTTTGGCCACCAGTCGCGCTACAGTCGAGTTTCTAATTTCGTGAAACGCACGTTGTTGCTGTGAACTGCTGACAAACCTGTTTTTTCACCGCGTTAGGCCCATTTCACACGTACCCGGTAACCGTTTAATCGTTAATGAATATAGTTAGGTGTTAGGTGTTAGGTGTCTAGAGTTTTGTCTCAAAGTACGGGCTTTCTCATTTTTGTTCGGTGTTGTTGAATACGGGTCCGTACATTTTCTTAGAACTTTTCTTTCAAAAATACGTAATTTTTCATCGTCTCTCGTCGTTAACCATGTGCCATGTGGCATACGCATATGTCAAAACAGGGCGGATGTAACATATATATTATATTATATAGTCCTTACAAATAAATAATACAGTGCCCGAGTGCCATAGAAATATTATAATATACCTACCTAGTTAAAAGTTAAATGTTATTACTATATGTACAATAATGAAATCTCAATAATCGCATTCGTATATTCGCAATTCACCTTATAACATTAGATTCATTGCTAAAATAGACCTGTTTTTGGAAGTAAACCTATAGAATCTACAATATTTACAATAATATTGTGAATTATATTATTATATTTTCAATTATTCAAACTCAATAGTAGACAAAATTAGGCAGTTTGCAATTTTTATACCAAATTATGTTAGAATTATATTATTAATATAAATCGATAAAACGTAAATAGAACAATAATATTATAATATAATAAACCAATATCAATAGTTTGAATGCATTTTTAATTTTGTTGGCTGATCAGTGTTTATCATCTTTTCTTACTTTAAAATACGTCTAATTGGTAGCGCTTTTGCGGCAATATGGGAAACACTTTACTTATTTAAAGGAAATATTGTAATAGGCGGGAGAGTAGGAAGTTATCTGACCTTATCTTCTAAGACCGTGCTTTGGTTGATCACAGGTAAACTAAAATCGATCAGCTGATTGAGTGTTTATTCCATATTGTTTGTTGCTAATGGGCAGTATAACCAGTTATCAGTTCTGCCAGTCCGCTTTGCAGAATCATTTATAGATATTTATTTATCGGTTGCTTTCGTTCGTGGTGCTCACGGGCCAGCTATCGTGGCATCGATTGTATAGTATATTATAATCGCTGAACAATGATGTACTTAAAATACCCCATGTAAAACGATTTTATTATAATTATGTTCCACCGACAAAAAGGAAACAATAAAACACGTATTATAGCGTAATAGGTGTATAACGGGCGTAACGTGAACGTTGTCAGCTCGGATATTTCAAGTGCATTAGCGGGAAAGAAACGAACGAATTATGTCGGATGGCATCATACATCGTATACACGCAAAACTGCATATTATGTGTACCTATGTGTGCGTGCGTGTGTGCGTTTGCCTCGTATCCACCCTCCTGGATTTAACCAACCGTCGGATTATTGTGCACACATCGGTACAATACTAGCACTGCTGCCGCAGGTCCCTCCGGGCTCGTGTTCGCCGTTGCTCAAATAAATTGATAACGGACGACTCGACAACGGTGACGTTATAATATAGCGAGGGGACTTTGGCGGGACCAAAACAATAAAGATTGCCGAGTGATGTAAAGATTCGATTATTGTAATATTATTATTATTATTATTATTATTATTGTAATCAGACTATAATAACGTCGGTTACCCAGCAAAACCTCGTAAGTCGATTTTGTATTTATGTTTTGTAAATGTTTAAGTCTACGACAGTTTTTCGATTCTTTTCTAAAATCTAGTATATGTATACGTAGATATGTATTATGCTCTCGTATACTTTTTTAATATGACGTGTGCTTTTTATTTTTTTCCATCTATGAACAAGGTTTCGATTACAAGACTCGATCGTCTTAAACTGATCGTCCACATCGGATGGGGGTAGTTTCTGCGTAGTAAATACTAGATTTTTATGTTAGTTATTGCAATGGAGAGATCATTTTTTCAATTTTCCTTGTATACTTTTTTTAATAATAGTTATGGATAACCGGCAAAAATGTCAGAAATCAGTTTTTTTTTCATTGTCATTCAGCGAGAAATCTGGAATTTAAACTAATATTTGTAATAGCATTTCCTAAACATGGTATACATATTCTGACTGCTTTTGTATTATTTATAACTATTTATAAGATTTGTTTAGCTCCGTAAAAGTAATCAAAAATTGTATTCATCATTGTGTTATTGATTTTGTAAAAGCATTTAAACGAAGACATTCAAATCATAACATTGTGTGTACCATTACTTCTATCTATATTACTATTAAAATTATATTTTCTGTTTAAGTGAATAATAATTGTAATGACTAGTGAACTGGAGTGTCAAATAAAGTATATCCGGATAAAATCTAGATTTCTGTCTGTAATCAGTATCTCATAGATTTAGCTGTAATAGGTAAATTGGATGCTTTATAAAAAAAAGAAATACTTTTATAAATTAAGACCCAGATGGAACATCACTAACTGAAGCCACTAAATTTTCATGGACCTAAATTTATGTCTGATACTAAATTTGGCCGTTTGTTTACATTTGTTAAGAGTACCACATATTTATTAGAAAAATGGTAAGGAAATTGTATCTACAACAGCGTGCAGAAACACCAACATCGAATAAAAATCCACCACGTTTAAATCAGCTGCTGTTTTAAGAAACAGTTAGTGTTATAAAAGTGAAAACTAAAAACCTTTGGTCGTCTTCATTGAGATGGAAAAAGAAGAGAGGAGTGAATGAAAAATTTCGCGTTGGGTGTGCATATTTTAAAGTGGAAGTCATATGACTGTGTGATAATGCTTAACAACTATTATACAAGATTTCGGTATTATGAGATATTTACAGTGAATTTATTACAATTATTTTTGCACCCGATCCTCTAGATTTCTGACAACTAACAAATCCGGATTTATCCGGCCCTATCAATGTGTTTTTATTTATAATACTATATAAGAAGATAGGTAATATTATAAAGGTTATTAGGAATTAAAACGTTACAATATTATTTATGGTGGAGATATAATATTATAACATTGTGCATAACATTATTGCGTGACACATTGCAACTATTGCAGTAAAATAAAAAAAAACGAAACCAAAAACAAAACGGTTTTCGACGATCGCATTTCGAGCGAGTCATTTTTTTACGAGAGCCCGTTAAAATGACCATCAATAATAATAAAATAATATTATTATAGCGTTATTAACAACGCGCGCGACAGACGGCCCGGCGAAATTTACTGGTCCGTAGTTCATAACGGTATACATATAGGTAGGTAATATAATAATATGCACACGTACAGTGCTCGCACGGGCTGCAATAATAAGGTAATAAATATGATTAGGTCGTCTGCTTGAAAAAAAAAAAATAAAAATAAAAAACTCGTCGATATAGATACAGAAATGTAATATTATTGCGTTATAATAATGTACATATATAATACAGGGCATTTTTTTAAGGAGGTATTTACTGTGTCCAAATGGAAATACTGCAGTAAAATTTTGCTTACTGTGTGCCCACTAGAAAATAAACCGTAAATGATTAAATTAATAGATTTATAGCAACATATTATAGGAAATGCTATCACTGGTGAGTAGAGGGAGTCCAAAAAATAAGGGGAAAGTTTGGTATATATGCTCGTGGATCTTTTTTTAAGGGAAAAGGGAGTGAACATATATTGGATACTCTCTAAAAAAAAAACACCTTGGTATAAGAGGAGGATGAAAAATAGACGTTCTTCAACATAATATAACAAAATATTTATATTATACCTATACTAGCTACAGGGTAGCTCTAGTTATATAGGTTAAAAATTCATTTTTGTTTTTGTTCTATCTAGTCCTCTTAAATGTTGTTAATGTGTAAAATATTGTACACATTTTTGTACATTACCTATCAGATACCGAAATGGAATTAAAATAATTTAAACAAAATAGTGAATTAAAGAAAAAATGAAAGTTTAAGTCCAGTTTGGTATCTAATAACAGTAATAATTTACTGTTATCCTCACAATATACCTAAGTATATAATTACATTACATACAAAATACAATTTATCGTACTGTGCGTTTAGTAAAAATCCTATTTTCTTTTTGATTATGAGCGAGAAATGTATTGGTTTTAGTACTATTTATGTTATTTTCTTTTTTTTCTTTCTATAAGCAGTCTTTTAAAAAAATCTTCTTACAATCATTATTTATAGTAATTTATTAAATTTTTCGCGGACATTTTTAAGGTTTAAGCCCTTGACTTCCTAGGTCAGAATAAGTATATAATAACTTAACAACTCTATTAATAAGTGTTTTAACTATCCCCCTATTTCAAACAAAATAATAATGGGTGTCTTTCTGACAATTAATGTTCTACCCTTGACAAAATAGATGAGTATGATTAAAGTTTTTTGATACGTATAACTCGTTAAAATATTTCTTCAACACTTCACCAGCTATTACCGAAGTTCTCCATTTAGTATTGACTAATCATTATTTTAAGTATTCAAATACTTTAGAATTAGAAGTACTTTTGACATATGTATTTTGAATATTTTTTTAGAGAATATGAAATAGTTTTATTTATATAATAGGTTATTAAAATGTTATCGTATTTTATGATTTTGAATTTTAATTATTTTTAAAATAATATTTTATAATAGTTATACGAATTTTTTTGTAAAACGATTTTTTATTCAGTCAATAAGCTCATTTATTAATATAATTAAATAATATGCAACATTTGAAAATCTTGAATCTATTTGAATTAAATATCCGCAAAAGAGATTAATAGTGTTCATTAATAATTTGTTGAATATCAACAATTTTCTAAGCGTATCTAATGTAGCAATTAAAAAAATAAAAAAATGTTTAATATTTTTTTTTTTCAAAAGCATTTGTACTTTTATCCAAATACTTTATAAAAGAAAACGGATTTTGAATAAATTTGAAAAGTATTTTTAACAAGATTGGCTAACATTTCAAGCATTTCTGATGTAATGGATAACTACGATATAGGCTGAGTTTGGAAGAAATGTGAACATTGATGAAAACGTGACGCATTGCAGTAATCATACCTATATTTATTTTTGTCATGGTTCTATACCTAATGTAATTTTTTATGTAGCATATACTCATAATAAGTACGAAGACGATCGTGACGTGGTATACGTAAAGTATCGTACTCGTCATTTTTTTTTTGTAGAACACACCGCTCGGATGGTTTATGCAGACAGGAAATATAACATTAAAGAGAGAAACGGTTCTATTATTAAACGAAAAACAATATTACCTTTGGACGTCACATCGTTTCGTTACCTATATAGCCGCCGTTACCTATGCACATGACATAAAAAAATATGAAATGTATAATGTATATCTATAAATTGTTTTCCGGTACTACGTTTCCGTACACACGGTATAATAATAATATTATTTTGATGATGTTCTTTTTCGTTAATTTCCTACGCTACACGTTATAGCCGCCCACCTGCTGCATATTATATTATAGAGTCGTCACAGCCCACAGGTACCTTAAACCTAAATTAATACGTAACGCGCGCTGTACCAACGCATCAATAACATCAGAACATAATTTATAACACGTCGCGTACGATAGGTACTGAACTATAACACTTACCACCTACCTTACGATAAACGATTTTATTATTTTTCCGTTTAAACGGTTGCTGAATAATAACGTAACTGCCAGGGCTGGATTACGGTCATGTCTGAAGGGGAGGAGGCTATAATATTATACTCTTGGCTAAGTCCTTTAACCCAAACAATTTTTTTTTTTTAAATTCAGATTTATTAATTTTATTTAGTTCATATTTTTTTAGGCAATAATAATATTATTATATCAGTATTATACTGGTTTAATTATCGTATATTTAATAATCATATACTTGTATGTAGTTAAAAAATAAAAATAAAAGATCTAGGAGTGAATAAATTACTAACAATTTTGAAAATTTTTCAAAAACACGCTGGATAGAAATAAATAAGCGAGAGGGGGGATTGGAAAATGCAACGTTGTCGGGTAAGATACAATTTGAAGTAGCAAAAGGGTTCGGGAAACTCGGGTTGTCAATCACCATTCTAGACACATTGCATAGTGATGTGATCGATATAACTATGTTTATTCATCATATTATTGTTATTTAAACTCTGTTCAAATAAGTGACTTAAAAAGATACATAAAGTAATCAAATTAATACGTTTAAACTAGGACGGGTGTATACTCGTAGTATTATATGAATATATAATAATAGTACCTACTACTTATATACCTATTTTTAGTTTTTTTTTTCGATTTAAACCACGTTTTTTGGATGCATTCTATATTCTATATAATTCTATACGAATCATTAAGTAATTGAATTTTGAATAATTCAGGCGCCTAAGGTCGAGACTGCGTATTATAGAAACGCCCCTTAATCGGATGAGTCCATCCGTTGGTAGTAATCATGTTGGTAGTAAAGCATTTTAATATTATAGAGACTACGGTAAATATTCAATAATTTGGTTCGAGGCTGTGTGGGGTGGGGGACGTCTTTTTTTTCTTAAATCAACTTATAGCGACCGTTTTCAGTCCGTAAACACTTACTGTCCAAATCCACTTAAATAAAACATTTATAGACTCAGGTGGCTCTTTGGTTTTTGAGTTTTATTAAGATGTTTTTTTATTTAAAAAAAAAAAACAATTTTTTGGGATTAGTTAATATTAATTGAAATTTATTTATACCTTACTATATAGAAGACGTAGATTTTCCATTTGGCAGTACATTTTTTGATACATTTTTCTAGATTCTTAACAGTTTACTAAAAAACGACTTTTACGGTTTTTGTGGCGAACAAAGAGCTCCACTCATGATTATTTTTTTCAAATATTATACAGAACCTATTGTGTTTCTTATATAAAATGTATATACCTAATTAGGAGTTAAACATAATATTTTTGACTCGCTACATTGGACACTTCTATAAAACACATTGAGCCTATATATAGGCACTTCTATAGTGGTACCCTCTAGAGATTAGACTAAATGACTTCAACCTCGAGAATTACGGGTAGGTTCGATGAAATAAATATTCAGTCTTTATTATAAACATTATTTTTAAAAAAATTTGAAATAATATGTTAATATTTCAATAAAATCAAGTTGTGTAGGTAATAGTTACCTACATTTTTGACTTCGGATTCCAAAATTTGAAAATTTAAAACATGTTTCCTTTAATTGAAAAAAAAAACTTTTCTCGTTTTTTTCCAGTACCTACCCTTTATGCGATGTCCGTGCTTTTATAAATGTATACTTACATTTCTACTTCTAGTTTCTCAATAATCGCTCCACAGATGTTATAGATGATGACTTTGATGAGTTTTGTTTTTTTTAAATTAAGTTTTGTAAGCTCTTGAAATATTTACCTACGTATATATATATATGTGATTTTTACGCCCTACCTATTTTTTTTTTTTTTTGTATATTTATAAATACACAGGGACGTGTGAATATAATGACGTCAAATAATGATAAAAATAAAAACAAAAAAACAACCTAATAATAATAAAAGGGGAAAACAGTGGGATTTTATCGAGATTTCACCGGCATCCAATCTTCTCGGCGGCAGCGGTGGCGTACTATTATTTTTATTATATATACAAAATGTATTTTCTATATACTTACTGTACACATATATAACACGTGGTATATACGTGCAAGAGGGTCGAGATGACCCGGGACACGGTCGGTGAAAAGGAAGCGAAGACGATGGTGAAGAAAGGAAACGATTTTTTTTCACTCATCTCATCTGTACAAGTGTCGGACAACGCACCTCGTGTATTATTATATATAATGTATATTGGATTTGGAAAAATCTGTTTTGCCGTCGCATCTTAGGAATGGGGTGCAGTCCGTCGGAAATTGCGAAAAAAAAAATAAAATAAAATAACCGTCGTACTATCCTATGAATATAATAAAAGGACCGACATCTCTGACGGAGGATTTTTTCGAGGGCCGCGTTTTCTTCTGGTGCGCGCGGTAATTGTAATGTGCCAGAATCAATTTCGGCACAACGTTCGCACCGTGTTTCCGGGTGACAAAGGGTCACTTTTTCTCGTGACGAAACATCCGCACTCTGTATATTATTATATACTGAGTGTAGTGCAGCACATCTCACTTCAAGTCGTCTTCATTGCCGCTGCCGTACCGTCCGTCCGGTTTCTATAATCTGTTATTCGCCGTCGGATTTCAATTTTTTAGTGGTTTTATTCCCCTTTTATATGCGAAATTGGACCGTCTCCGCTACAATGCGGAGATCATACAATGCAGCTGACGTTGCCTCATATTGAATACACAGAAATAAATCTTAAAGCAATGTTTGGAAAGTTCGTTTTGAAAAGGTATTCGTTCCCGTTCTTCGTACATAAGTACATCATAAAGGAACTGGTTTATCGTTTCTTTTTTTTTTAATAAAGAATTCAGTTCTTTAAGCGTTTTTTTTGTTATTATTAATACATATTGCAAAGTCCAAACTAATTAAAAAAAAAAAAAAACAAAAAACAAGAAACCAGAAAAATTTACCTACGATAATATTCTAGAATATTATGTAAAATTGTTGGAACACTGCAACAGACTTTCATTAACGTATTATGTTATAATAACTAATGAATCGGTGGATTGATAGTTTTAAACGAAGTGGCTTTCAATCATAATCGACGTTTTAAGTGTCTAGGTATAACTTTGGGTTGTACTTTTTATTTTTAAACTCTTTAAAAATAACTCGGCCAAATGTTACACTCAAAATACAATAATCCAAAAACTTCGGGGTACACCATGAGAAGTAATATTTTCATGCCTTACGGTAACCAAATCACTAGATCTAGTCTAAGTAACCGTGTTGCTGAATAGTTTTTACACGTCAAAAGTGATGCTTAGCGTTCAATTCACTAATGTTATAAGGTTAATATCCAATGCGATAAAATCTACCCGTCTTCATTGGCTTGTTGTATATCAACTGCGATTGTTTCTCCATTACTTCATAGAACCTATAAGAGCTGATAAAAGAGATCACAAAAATAAATGTAAATTGTAACGAAAAAATGATTCTGAGCGGAGTTTAGTGATGCTTTGTCTGCAACAATATATATATCATATTATGGTAAAATAATTAAATAGGCATTATATATTTTCTTTAATAACATTTGTTTGATGTACCAATTTTTCTGTTTTTCCAACGCTTTTCCCGTTTTTCTACCGTTTGTTTTTTTCGGTTTTTCAAATTTGATGAGAAAACTCCAGAGAAAATCGAAAAATGACCTTTTTAAAAACTTTTCTAGTCAAATTTCCTTTTAGAAAAATTGCATTCATTATAAATTTTACCAAAATTGTTGGTAGAAACGTTATTGTGTACAAAAATAAAAATCATAATAATTTTAGTAAAATATTACGTATATTTTCCCGTTTTTCCGTGGTTTTTTTTTTTTGGTTTTTTACTTTTGATGCAAAAAATATTGAGAAAATCGAAAAATTATCTTCTTAAAATACCTTCTCACACCGATTTTCTTTTAGAAAATACGACACACTTGAAAATCGGAGAAAAATTTCTAGTAGAAAAGTTGAGCACAATTAAAAAAAAATAAACATCTTTGTAAAATCATACGCTTCTTCGCTCCACTCAGAATCTAAAAAAATCAAAATATGATCATACATTATACTCAATATTCATATCCAACATAATTTTAAACCGTAGGTACTTAATATAATCCTCAAAGATTGGTAATAAAAATTAGTAACTTGTAATTAATTTTATTACTATTTATCGTTATATGAAAACCATTTTATTTCACTTATTTATTTTAATTTAGCTGTTATATTCAACAATTTAAAAGTTTCACATTTTTTCTGCAATTAACATACGAGTATTATGTACCTAGTTACTTACCTGCAGCTAATTATTCGATTTTTAAGAGCGTGTAATCCGAGTGAAGGCGTAAATAAACGAAGTATTGCACACTTTCCGGAAGTATATAGCTGTACACGAACAAGTAAATAAGCTCACTCGGCACGGTATTTATAACGTAACCGCATATTTGACAGGATCCTTTTTTTTTGTTGTTATTTTCTTCCGAGTGCACGCAAACACTTATCATTAACTGCGTATATATATATATATATATATTTATATATATATATATATATATAAATATATATATACAATATTATTGCATTATAAGGATATGAATGCGTTTTTTTATTATTATATTAATATCGCGTTTTACGGGGTGAAAACGAAGAAAAAAAATTACATCAAGTATGAAGTGTATAGCGACTGCAACACGAGGGTAGTGGCTTCCCATAAATCCACAAAATATACAAGGTGTACCTTAGTCCAAAATACATGCAATATGCTTAACATTTGTTTTGTTTTTTGAAAACTTTAATACTACGACAATATTTATTGTAATTGTGTTATCGGAAATGGTGGGCGAAAACAGGAAATAATTACCCCTAGATGACCGGTTGCAAATGATATTTATTACATTTGTTCTTTGTTTTGTTTTAAATAAATTTATTATTTAAAATTTAAATACAAATTAAAAAGTTATTTATATTTCTGAATTCTGTAATTGATAGAAATATATTATTTCTAGGGTTATATTGGGACATTTAACATTGGATACATTTTATACCTTGGTATATTATGATTAAATTAGTATAATACAGAATAATACGGATATCATAGGCAAGATGGCTTTATTTATTATCATCCAACGATTATTTACGAAGATTTCGTGTGAAACTGATTTTTTTTTTCTGTCGTTACTGAATCGTTTAATGATCTTTATAGAATATGTTTTACATTTAACCTAAAATGATATTTATGTACTTACTGTCTTCCAAAGTGCCTTTAATGTTTCTGTTAGATCTCTCGATCCTAAAACAGAAGCCAGAACGGATAATTCGGCTTTGCATGGTAAAAACCATAGATTTTGTGAAATAAGTATTAATAAAATGAAGTATTTCTGATTTCATTTCCTAATAGAATTATAAATTGTCAAAATGTCCTATTTATATTCTTGATTATTTATCGAAATTCAGCTTTTTAACGGTCTAAAACTACGGAAAAATGATTCAGCCACTATTTAAGTGTATAATATAGTCGGATCAAAGATCGCGAATTTATATAAGACGTAGAAAATCAATTACAAACCATAAGCAAATCACTACGGATCCATTAGGGTTCCTAATCTCTATAGATCATCGGATCGTATGTTATACACGACTAATTCTTAATTTAATTAACGTTTCAATATTATTATTTTAATTATAAAATATTTAAAAATATAATATATTCATTTGAAATTGTAATGATCATTTCGAATAAGTCTCTGTTTCTGAAATTACTCCGGAAATTAAAACGTATAATAATTTATTGAGATTTCGTTTTCTGTCAAAGTTTTGATCGGTTTTGCGTTATTTCATTGTATTGTTGTAATCGACATTTCCCGTTAAAATATTGTAATATGTGCATTTACGAACGAGTAAAAACACATTGCCGTGACACACCCTGTATTATACGACGAGCGGCGGTGGTATAAAAAAAAAAAGTCGTCTGTGTTTGTTTTGATGTCAAACCGGGCGACGGCGAGCTAAAAGCCCACTCGTGCGGTTCACCCTCGGATCCGATAATCGTGTTACACCACCGAAAACAATATAGTCCTGTGCAATAAGACGGTGACGGTGGTACGTACTCAAGTACGACTGAACGTCGATTGTATATATAAATTATTATTATTATATAAACGTTTACACGAAATAATAAAATAAAAATACGCTTCGCATCTAAAAACCATGTATTTATCGGTAATAATATTACTATCGTAAAAAGTACTCTGACCACCCATTAAAATAAGGAAACGAGAACGAGACGAGAAGTGAACGTACAAAATTATTTAAAAGTATACCTGAGATGTTTCAACAAAAAGTTTGAGAACATACGACGGAGAATTGTAGTATACCTTATGGGAACAACACTGTATATAACTGTGTAAAATGCAGCAAATCATCGTTTGTGTATCACAGATATATAGCAACTATTATTACTGTACTAGTTTTCTTATCACAATCTATGTGTCAACCAATACAGTTTTAGTTCAGTTTCTATTCTATAACGGATTTTAATTCATCGCGTAATGAAGGCTAATTGAAATCAATCCGAAAACGTACCTATTGAAGAAAATTTTTTTTTTCACCTTTTTAATTTTTTGTTACACGTATACCTATAATAGGAACGCGGCAAAATATTTATTTTTTACTATTTTATTTCATAGATTCTTAGCTAAACGACAAATGCAAATCTATAATATTGGAATGCCCTTGTAAATTGAATTCCTCCTTATTTTTTAAGCGTTTAAAAATTAAGACGTAAACTGAAGTAGGCTTCCGCACTTTGGCCGATCGATTCCGGACAAATTGTAAACAATTTTAAATCTATTATGAATAATTGTTAGTTCAATTTTGTAAAATTTTCAAAACTTAGAAATCAAAAGAATGTCGTTTTATGATGTTTCCTTTAGGGTTTTTAATAATTGAGCAAAATCGAAAAAAAAAATTAAAAATAACGGGAAAATGAACGAAAATAATCCTTTTATTATTTTCAATTTTGTTTTTTTTTTTTTTTTTAATTCAGTTAAAATATTCGCAGTGACTTGAAATTTGGATAGAAAACTTATAATTAAATTTTCTAGACATGATATAATTTTGAGTTCTATATTAAGGAATAGTAATAATCTTAGTTATAATGTAGATAAAAATAAAAATTACATACTTTGTATATGGTTATATTTCTGTCACAATTTCTAAAGCATATTAGATAATCCTAATTGATTGATTCAAATTAACATCAATTTTTTGAAAAATGTTGGCTAATATTATGAACTTTCAAAATTATTACATAAAGATCGTTTATTGTTTACAGTAATTTTCTTCAGACTGTAATTTAAAGAAAATTGTGGTGTGTCTGGAATTAAAATAATTAACGCTGAGTGTAACGTTACATACTTGTACATATATGTATCAGAATTCTCAAAAGATTTTTGTTCATGTAATAATAAAAAGCTGTCCTAAGATAATATGGACGGGTGCAGTCACTATTGTAGGTGAAAAGTTTAGAACGTAAGATATAGGCGGGAATATAATGCATATCTGTAAGCAACGATTAATCATTGTTAATGAAAAAACGATTCAAAACGTAGTTTAGGTGATAGTGTTGATTTGTTAACAATTATATGTCATATTATGGTAAAATAATTAAATATGCATTAGACATTTACTTTAATAATATTTGTTATTTAAAACTGTATCTACCTGTATTTTCCCATTATCCTGTTTTTCTCAGATTTTTCCCGAGTATATTGAGAAAATCCTGAAAAAAAGTGACTTCCTTAAAGTATCACCCCAGTCGAATTTCCTTTCAGAAAAAGTGTTAACATTGTAAACCGGAGCTAGAAGAATAAAATTGCTAGTAGAAAAGTTGTTCACAAAAAAAAAAAAAATAATAAATATCATTGTAAAATCATAAGCTTTTTTGCTCCACTCAGAATCCAAAATAAAATAAAATATAAAAATATATACATATATGTCATTAAACTCGGCAGTATATTGGTAGAAACGTTTAATTTTTACACATTCCCGAGTAGGACCATTATATATTTTGATAATGTTGATGCCTATAATAGTGTAAACCAGAAAGTATAATCGTGAGAGACCGCGCAGTATATGATTCGAGAAACTTTCCAAAAATTATTTTTTGTTCTATTTATAATAATAATATCATTATTATAATGATGAGTATATTAAATTATTTAAACGTTTTAGATACAAATATGTCTTACGAATATAAAAAAAAAACCAAACATATTATTTTATTTCATTGACTCAGCAAACTTTTAAAAGTATTTAAATATACATATTATAGAAGGTAGGTACCTAAGTGTTTTGAATATTTCCACGAAAATTATTTGGTATTGTATTTGAAACTTCTTTTAAATACTTTTATAATATTTAAAATTGTTTTTTTCAGTTTAAATTAAAACGAGTCACATTTTATATGCTAAAAGTTGAATTAGATTCAACATGTTTACTAAAATTTGCATAATCTTATGTTTAAAAACAAAAAAAAAATCAATCACTAAATTTTAGTTAAATATGTACTTCTACGTATATTTTAAAATAATATCTGTATTCTTTTAAAATAAAATGGTTTTAAAAACTTCTATAACAGGTCTATAATACATATGTGGGAAATTTGGAAATTTAGTGATTTGAATTATTAATCTGTAAAATGTTGGTGAAAAATAGCTCAAAAGTCGTTAAAAATATTTTAAAAATGTTACCACTTCTAAAACAGACAAATATAAGTATTTTGTTAAAATTGTATGTTTTCCCTTAATTTTTTTTTAACCAAATTACAACTAAAAATGAAATTGAAAATAATTAAATTGTTATAACCGTAATTGTTCCCGTTTTTCCTAAGTTTTATTTTTAGGATTTCTCAATTATTAAGAAAAATGAAAAAAATAACTTATCCAGGTTATGATTGATACAATTTGCTTTATAGGAGATAATAAACTTATTGAAAATCGGAACACGATTTATAGTTGAATAAAATACAAAAGTAATTTAAAAATCCTATACATCATGTAGTAAAATCAATAAATTTCTCACTTCGTTAAAAATCTAAAATTAAAATATTCACTCAAATTTGAAAATTTGGCTTTTAAAAATACTTTTTGGCTATTAAAAATGTTTAATAAGTATTGAGTATTGTGTTTTTGGTGCAAATATATGGAATAAAGTTAAAGTTATTTTGACATGTTGAAAATAAGATTCTATAAATGATTCTAAAATAACCTAAATTTGCTCAAAATGTACATGGTTGGTAAATTAATCGTCGTTGATTCCTTATGACACAATAATCGTATCCTCTAGATATCACTAGTTCTTTTATACGAATTACGATTGATTCGTAAATAAATTTACATAAGGGCGGGCCGGATAGTGGATACCGCTGATTTAACTAGTAGTCGTTGTGAAATCGACAGTCGAGCCTTATAATTAAACGCGGGGCCTGCTCCGACATAACATATTTTATAATGATTATAGTGTATACACTGTCTTGAGATAAAGCTAAAACGAGAAAGCCGGTAAATTGTTTGAAGCTTCTGTGAACAAAGACAGCGGGGATTTTGTGATTTTTCATTTAAATTTATATCACGTCTTACCAATTTGTAATCGTAATTATAAATAACTGTATATGCACAGTCTGAATAAACCTAAACATCTGAATTATCGGACAGTCAAAAAATCAAGTTGTCAGAAAAATGATTATGTACTTGACTTTTTACTGCCACCAATAGTTTCTTATCAAAGTAGTAATAGTAGTAATATATTATAGTTCTTGTATATTATCGCTTTAATATATCAAGCGTCCACGTGGCTTATTATCTACTTTAAAATTTGTTCTACTCGATCTTGAATTTTCCATTCAACGAGGTTTTTCAACGACTAAAGGTTTTAGGTTTTCACTTAGAAGTTAGGACACGAATTTCTTTGAATCGGTATCAAATTTAGATGCAGTAGATTTCTTTTTTAGACGTTAATGTTGCTGCAGGCCACAATGAAATTGTAGGCACAGTAATCTACAATTTCATATCATTTTTCTGATGGTTCCAAAAAAATTATATATTATATGAAACACCATATTACACGTACCTACCACTAGAATTATTATTCTGTTAGTTCATATTTTTTGATAATTCTAGTACACTCGGTCAAATGGAGAATTAGCTGATAAATGATAATAATACTATAAAGATAAATAAAAATGTATTCACATATTTGCCTATAAACTAAGATATAAAATACAATTGATTAACCCAGAGTCGTGTATATGAAAGAAGTGCAGATGTAACCAGCCATTTTAGGAAAATAGTGGTTTTATATAAAAATAGAGTGGATTAATGGGGCCTTGGACCGGCATTTGTGAAAAAAAGCTACTAGCCCCCTCCCCCCCCCCTTTTAAAAAAAATATTCGGTTGAATGCAGGCGTTTTTATAATTTTATATCTGTATATACGAGATTTTAGGTTATAAATTCATAATAAATTTGTAATACATATCGTGTCAGTATAGATTTGAATGTTTAAATTTTTGTTACGAAACGAAATTATAAACGACTGTGACGGAATTATTCAAAACGATATTTTAATTTAACCACAGACATAAGATTCCGTGAATAAATAGACCATGAATGACGGTTGTTTTACTTATTGTAATGCATTAAAGTCAATAAACGTGTAAAACAATCATGCAAGATACACGTAGAGCCGTTAGAGAGGGGTCTTTAAAATTCCTCCAACATTTTTATTGTTTAAGTGTTTTTTAAGCGCGTTATTGTTGATTTTACGTGTATAAAGTTCCGATTCCGGGTCATGATGAATACGAATTATAATTACGAAATTACATTTACGGTACAATGATCATATTATAGTGATTTGTGATATCACTGTTTTACTGATTCCTAGAAATATATACGTACTATCTAATTAGTCTTGAGTAAATCCGAAATAACGCTGTTTGCATCACGACTTCACGATTTTCTGATCTTTTCCGGTCTATTTATATTCTATTATATGTCTATATAGATTAGTCTTTTACTTTTGATAAAATACGCCATGAAGCCGCCGTTCCTGTTGGAACAATTTCACAGCAGTAAATTATAGGTGTGTTGTATTTTTATTTTTTTTTACGTAGGTATATTTAACTTATTATACTATCGCTGCCGAATAAAATAAATAATAATAATAATAATAATAATCATAATAAGAGTTTAAGACCGTCGCGAATAACGTAATATTTTACATGCGAACGGACGGCCCTTCCTACGACGATACGCGATCTCTGACGCGGAGCGATTGCATTTATCACACGTATATAATATTATAATATATATACTTATATACGGTGTCGGTTTATAATATTAATACGAGTGTGGTGTGCACTCGGACCGTTTATTTACGACGTATTAATTACAGGGCAATTAATAATAACAACACGCCGCTGCCGCCGCCGGGAGATCGTTTATAATATTATTGTTTCGTTGTCCGCCGATAATAATAATTACGGTATAGAAAACAGCTAACCTATACATTTGTACAATGCATTATAAATTATAGGTAATACATATCGTATGTATACAGGGTGTATCGTAGAATTTGATTGAAACGAACTTTGCTGAGTAAATTTTTAACAATAAATATTACAATACCTGTGCTATACAACATTTTTATTTTATTATAAAACAGGTTGTAAACCAAATTGTTCAGATACATTATAAGCACTGTTAGTAGTCTATTTTTTGCGGAAGGGGAGGCTGTTGCGCTTATAATAGTATAACATAAACTATATAAATATATAAATCATTTAATTTGGATAAATAATTTGTATGAAGAATGATTTCGAAGAGGGTATGATCCCTTTAATGTACTCTTGGGCACTATGATAAAAAAAAATCTGGACATATTTCTCAATGCTAAGAAGTTGAGAATATATTATATCGGTTGAGATTTTATAAGAACTAATATATAGATTACTTCTTAAATATTTAATTACACAAATCAACAAACTTAGCAGTGGTAGTAATTCCTTTTTTTAAACGTTAAACACCATTTAGGGATATTAAGTCCGCCATAAAAAGTAGCCACAAACCTTACGTAACAGTAACAGGAACAGTAAAAACTACATTGAAATCCGTTTAGTGATTCTCAAGATTGCCTGTTGCAAACAAACTCAATTTCATATTTATTTACTACATTTTGATTAAAACAACCGTATTCTATTGCTTTTCCCTTTTTATCTTCTTCTTTTTACATTGACGGCCACGCTCGACTGGTAATAATAATATGTAACGCAGGTGTGCTGTGAAGTGCATGAATGATGCGGTTACGACAAATAGCTATAAGTACTTTGAAACAACTGATGACGGTATCGGGCATATAATCCAAGTATCACAATATTTTAATATAGGTATCTAGGTAGTACTAGATACCTAGTACTTACATAAAAAGCATAATATTATTACAAAGCTATAGTCATTTCATGCGGGTAAGGTATGTATTTTATTTTTTAATTCGTCTTTAGCCATAAGTATATTTACTTATATACAGGCATTGCTTATAATAATATAATACAACATAACTCGTAAAAACTTATACGATCACAAAACGATGAACCGGCCGCGAGAGTTGTGCGTTTCACTGCGGCTCTCGATAAACTTGACAATTTAATAATGTGTTAAAAACTGAAACAGTGCCGTAGACGTGATTTTCGTCCACTAATTAAAATATTATTGATTTGGAGAAACGATAAGAATTCGGAAAATAAATTTGTATTCGAACCGAGATTGAATCTATGGTATTTTTGATTGTATTCCTTTGTATAAATCTTGTAAAAAATGCATAATATACAAAAAAATTAGAAATTAATAAATTCATTTTTTTGGAGAAATAAAAATGTGTTAATATCAATATTTTCCAAATTCTCTTTAAAATTATTGAAACGATTTAAATGAAACGCATCAAAGTAGTCACTTCGAAAAATATTGATCACGTCGAAACAACACGGTAACACGAATACAAAAAACATTTTGAACATCCCAACTAATGACGTCCAATGGCCGAAAAAACTATATATAGTTAGAAAGTTTGAATTGAATGGAAAAGTTACTTTTGCTAATAACTTTAAATTTAATCAGTTAGTTTAAATTCTAAATAATTTTTCAACTTAAATATTTATACTTTAAGAAACACAAATTAGTTATTTTTCGGTATTCGAAAGCTATTTTATCTAAATCTATATTTCAAATGTGATATTAATATTTCTGATTTTGGTACTAATGAAAAATGATTAAAAACACGATGCAAAAAAAAAAAACGAGAAGAAATCAGTTTTACGTTTGTCTGCAATTTGATTTAGTTTCAATAATTTTTTAATGGATTGCATAAAACATTAAAAAAAAAACAAAACAAATAAAACTAATAAGTTATATTATTATCACGAAGAAATTTCGTATAATGGTTATTTATTACACTATAACTCCGCCACGTGATTTATTTACTTCAAAATGTGACTTAACAACATGGAATTTTCCTTGCCTTTATTTTTACCCACTGTAGTTTTTTATTGGTCTTAAGGTATTGTACTCCCTCAAAGCAATATTAGGATTGGACGATGTGGATTTTTGTTATTGTTTTCACGTCGGTGTTCCTATACTTGCCACTAAAGCTACAATTTTCCTATCATTTTACTGAAAACTGTGTTCTAATACTACTCATTTAATAAGATTTGAATGATATGATATTGCCATAAAAAATTGTCTCTTGTGTCAAATAACATTTTTGTCAGCTTAAAAAGTTCCGGTACAAAAACTGTTTAAAATAATAATTCTTTAGAGATATAAAAAAGCGAAAAAAAAATGTAAAAAAACCAAGACGTTCTAAACTTAAAAAAAAAAAAATCGTATATTATAAAATGACTATAAATACCTCAAAAATCTCCAAAATGTTTTAAAAATTGTATTGCGTCTAGAAAGTAGTACTAAGGTATAAGTATTTTGTAAAAATTGCAGGTATCTATCAAATCTATCTATAAATTTATTAATTTCTTAATCTATCTAAAACTTGATTAAATAATTTTCGGTAAAACGATTCTAATGTAAATTCTAATCAGCTTGAGAACTCGATTTAATCGTTTCCTATATTGATGCTTTTTAAAACCAACAACTGTGTCTACTTCTATTTCAAACGAAAACGCATTGCCACTTGAAATAGTTAATTTAACAGGTCTGTAATCTTCTTTATTATTTCGAATTTTTTCAATGATTTTACTGGAAATTCTATCAACACAATACCATCTATGTCTACAAACCGATTGCTTTTTAAAATATTATTATATTCTATTGTTCAACGTTTTTTGATGGAAGAAGTTACACGACCGCACACAAATATTTGATTTTCAACGCAATTTGTAAATCATACATTATAGGTAGTTTCGTCAAGAAAAGGCCGGCTACCCAATATTCTTTTTACGATAGCGGGTCGTGACGACCGTGCATACTCTACTTCCTCGTGGTCGTACAGTTCTACAGTGTCCTTCGAAATAGTCACGTCATATATTATAATGTTACACGATATTACCGGTATAACTCGTACCTTGTGATTGTCTATTTATACTATATAAGTATATCTAATACATTATACTCGTCTCATTAGCGTACCATTTTATAATAATATAATACTTTCATAATAAGATCGTTCTATCGTTTCGTATAGCTCGTATAGGTTTACCTTTTATGTTTTAATTGTCGAGCGCATTTACACAACATCTATACGTAGGTACGTAATATAATACATATAGCTGTCTTAAGATGTTCATCATAATATTTTGTTTTAAACATCATCGTCGTCGTGTGAATGTCTAGCTGTTATACATCTATCTAACCGTTTAAGGCCACAAATAATTAAAAATAAATAATATACCTGTAAATTATTATAGTGAAATATCGTGGTTAAAAACTATACACTCAGACAATCGACCGTGGCGATGAAAGTATTGTTATGTTTTATTGTGATGTATACTTTGAATATCTGTGAATGACTTATCAATCAGAAATCTTGCTCCAATTGTGAACATCAACGGTAGTTTCTGGTAGCGTATTTTGTCTAATCGGTACATTTGAGGACCAAGCGGTTTCGTTTTTTGATTTTTCTCGTACTTTTCTCAATAACATGAGAAAAAATAGAAATATTTACCCAATCATAGTTTCTGTTTTAGTTTCAATTTTGTTTCTTGTTGTACTTCGATTATTAATTAGACCTGAAACTTTAACCGAATACTTATAGTAGCACATTCCAGACCAGTTAAATGGTCGAAAATTGTATACAATGCTAATTATTATAAGTTGTACTTATTGTTAAAAAAAGTCGATTAAAATGTTTATTTTGTATAAGTATTTTAAGTTCAAATTTAAGATACAATTCATAAAAATTACGGCATTTTATTTGTTAATTTCGATTTTGTTTTGTTGTCATTCAGTAAACAAATATTGTAAATTATCTATATACTACATATTATGTGCTATTGAAACGTAGTAGGTATAATTCCAAAATAGAAACTGTAACAGAACCACGCAGTTTGAATTATGCACGTTGGCAGGATGGACGGAATTAAGGTTATTCGAGACAGATACGAACTCGTCAAAATATGGGAACGAACTGAATACATTTAAAAAATGCTTATATGAACTGCAATATTTCGTGTATTATCGCATTGTGATAATGACATTCAATTTTATAATAATAACAATAATTCTTTAAATCGGGTATTCAGTGATCTTACTTTTATTTCGTTTCATTCTCATTGACTTAAGCTATTGACGCTCGTTCCAGAAATAATTTAATTTAGACGGATCCTTATACCATTTATAATTGTATTAACACTTTATAGAAGTAGGAACAATAATTAATAAGTAGAATAATTATTTGCAAACACTCGGGCATGTTTTAAGCTATTATATAATAGTTAGATATTTGAAACTTTCGGGACTTTTGTTTGTTGGTTTTATGTGAACGAAAATATCGCAATTTATTTGTATAGACATTTCAAGTTTTAATTTTGTATGCAATTTCCGAATCAAATTTTTAAAAATCGATTTCTTCTTAGAATCGTTTTCTCATTTGTAAACAATTTATCACTTGTATCACATATATAGTACCTACATAAACTAAATAATCCTTTATATTCATATCCTTCTTCCTAACTTCTATCTACAAATTGTAAGCTACAACAAAATAAGGACGAGGACGTACAAAAATCCCGGAATTTGCTGCCTTGTTTAGACTCTGAGCGAAGCTAGGAATGTATTGGTTCTACAATGATGTTCATTTAAAAATATTTTTTTTATCTGTGAGACCATAAACAATTTTTATACCTGCAATAATTTTACTTCGATTTTCAACTATAGCACTTTTTCTGAAAGGAAATCTGACTGGGCTAATACTTTGGGAAGATAATATTTTTTATATGAAAATATATAATGCATAAGTAATTATTTTATCACAATATGATATATATATATATATTATTGACAAAGCAAAACTATTAACTAAACTCCGCTCAGAATCATTTTTTGTTAGCATTGGTTAATCGTTGCATACGGATATACATTAAATTTCCGCTCTATCTTCCCAACTTATCACCTACAAAGTGGCCCACCCATCGTGCGAAGTATAACCGTATCTTTTTGTATACGGTTTTTATTATTAATAAGTTTTTTTTCATGTTTACTGACTAGTTTTAATCTCCTTGTGTCAAATACGTAACGTTTGTTATTTTTTTATTCATCTTTACTGCAGTAGGTATTATATTTCCCATAACAATGATCAGAATACTACAGTATCGAGCACTTTGTAGTTTTTCCCGCCGATTACGTTCAAGAGAGTAGTGACTATAAATAAAGTATACTGTATACGTTTAAAATAATAGGTATCTACTTTTACTATGTCTTGTGTAATGTCTAAACTAAATCGACTGAAATATAATATTATTACGATGTCATTGTCGATTATGTGATATTTGAGTTAATTCGTCATTGACTCGCACAAGGTTTTGTGAATTAACATATGATTAGGGTTATAAAATATTAAATTAAATTTTGTAGTTCATAGTTTTACGAACCCATTACTATAAAGTCTATAAAGTCGGTACTATGCACGCACACTCAATAGTTACCAAAGCATAATTTTATATGCGTGTAATTTAACATGGTAGATTAATTTATTACAGAGCGACACAAACCGTAGACATAAGATAAATAGACCAGGAATAGCGCACTTGTGTTTGCAGTATAAATTAATATATGTGGTATATAGTAGTAGGTATCACGTCTTGTCACTATTTTCTGTTTTTGATGATGGAAGGACATTTGATTATGTTTTTAATCCACCTATTAAAGTACCCCACGAATTCTTCACGAGTTTTTCAACACTCCTTTAAAAACGATATGAAATTCAATTAGATAAAAAGACTACCCCTGAAGTCAACAGTTAGAGCGAGATTTCTGGTCGAAAATTTGTACTGATAAATGTTTTTAAATAGAAAATAAAGCACATGTTATCAAAACTAATACGTCCTGGGATCTGAATCACTTAGAATTTATAAAATTAAAAGCCCGATTAAAACGTTAAAACGTATACAGATAGAAATCCTGACGTCAAAATTTAACGAGGTGACTAGAAACCTAATGCGAATTATAATATTATATTGTGCGATCCGGTCAAATACATCATACCACCTCCACTGCCGTGACCGTCCGTACGTCGGAATACTGCAGACTGTTAAAACGATTTACGAGTCGTTTCATCGGGGTTTCGGGTCTGCAGGTCTCGTGAATGGAAAGCTAATTCCCAACACCCTTCGACCACGATAATTCTCCATCACCCCAGCCCCCCTCCTCTCCTAATTCACCAACGCGCATAATATACTTTCCATAATGTATAATATAGTATAAGACGCCACCCGCGTAATAACCCCTTTTTCGTATACTACCCGCGTAATAACCCGTTATTGGGCGAGAGAGAATAAGCGACACGTTTTACTTGTATCCGTACATATACAGGGCGATTTCTATTTTTATGATTCACAGTAATTGTCATTATAAAGAATATGTAAAATTATTTCTGTTTTTTTCCAACCATTATTTATACCTTTTAATGCAATCTTATTTATGAAAATAAAATAATAAAATAAATATATTATATCGGCACTTTTCAATCCAGATTCGAAAAGAGAATGTTTTTTCTAAAAATTGTGACATTATTTAACAAACGGTATTGTTGGATTTACCAAATTTTATGAAATATAACAGCTTAAAATTTAGACCGAATGAGTAAGGTAAGGTTATTATTTAAAAATTTACATAAAACCTTCTCTAATACTCACTTAAGATATGAAGAGAAAGGGTATAGATATTTGAAAATATTGTTAAAATAAAGCTTAAACATTTCCATAATGATCAAAAACCAGAAATTAAATTTACTTAAAATTCTACGAGAAAAGTAACACACCATGATAAAAAAATCACTCTGTATATACGTAGACAATGACAGTCTTTATTGAACGTTCAGATTACACGGACAAGCGCATGAAAAATGAAAAATGAGTTGTACTTCAAGTGTAAGGAGCGAGAGTTGAAAAACTAACATTTTTATAATATTCCACTACCCGTCAAACAAAAATCTTAAACAAATGCCCAAAAATTCAAATGGCACCTAATTAGTAAATTATATTGCAATACAAAATTAATTATTTTTATATTTTTATAAATAAATATATAAGGAAGATTAAACGAAAATTATAATCGTGTCAATTACAATATTAACATTAATAAAATAAATATAAAATTAATAAAGTGCTATCGCGATAATTTTTCGTTAAAAACATTAGCGTTGACGAACGTAATGTCGATTATTACTGCAGTGACCGGTGAGTACCCAACCGCCAACAATCAGGATACCTATACGAATTACCGAAACCTATTTGTCATAAGCCAATTTACAGAATTTTTTCGACATTAAAACTAAACTAATATATTAATCGGATGCAGCACTCGGCTTTACATGTTTACGACTTTCCAGTTTCTTTAGAACTTATTAACGACTGAGGAAGTGGAACGTAGATAGTATATTCAACAAATTATAAAGGTTTTATAAATATTATGATAGTTTCAATATCAATCCGCAGTTTGTTGAATTTGATAAATTGTCATACATCGTCTAAAAAGACGGTCTCACATGACTGCAGGTGAATTCGGTCAATGTTGGTCACTGGTAAATAGTGATCACGTAACATAAGCCGTGTGTAAGGTCACACTGGTTCAATTTTTGGTTACTAGTCGTTCCCTATCGATTATTGGTAAATTGTGTACAACTCGGGCTGATTTTAAACCGTTGTATTCTCTCCCTCCCGAACTACTACGGTGCATACAAAATTATCCGCCAACACATTAATATTCATAAGCTTATGTACACACAATTATTATCGTTTTTAACTTGATGGAAAATCGCGTCCTTTATTTCTCTATAAGTCAACAATTATTTTGAATTTTTATATACATCATAGAGCAATATAGAGATGGCGTTACAATATATCTCCGATGCATAAAATAAGTGTCACCAAAATGAGGAGGCATATCTAATTCTTAAATTGTCCGCTAAGTTTGCGCTAGGTGACATGAACATTTATAATAAACGTGGTAACTTAATGTGATTTGATTAATAATATTTGAGGGCCTCAAAAGTTTGACAATATTTTTTATAAATATATTTATTTTCTTTTTTTTGAACAACGTGCTTACTAGAACTAGGAAAATTAAAACAAAAGTTCATATAAGTGAGTTAATTTGTGGATATATGACATGCCCTGTATTTATAAGAATTAATAATTTTCAATAAAATATAACTAATTAAGTAATTGAGATCATTAAAATCATTTTATTTAATAGTTATTATAAACGAATAAATATTCATATTGGTATTAAATAGTATCAAATCAGTATTTGTATTTACGCATCTATACATCCTACCATGGCTGTTTTATAATTAATTTTTTCTGTTTGGTATTATTGTTACTGTTTTTATTAATAATATCAAATATTAAAACCTACTAATTTTACCCCAAACGCCAACTTCTAAATTGAATGGGTTCAATTTTCTAACGAACGTGAACGTGCACACGTTCTTTTAAAAAGAAATATAGAATGAACCACATAAATATTCAAATACATGGACCAAATAATGGAATATCAGAAGTCATGTAAATTATAGTACCAGGCCAAAATAGAAAATCACGGAAATCGCTGTAAACCAATCATTAGATTGGAAACTAGAAGAATACACGTGTTCTATATATTACTATACTCGTGTATATATGCGGCACGTTAGTTTGTCGGAAAACATAAATCCCAACGATGCATTTTGAGTCGTTACAATAACAATAATATTGCAGTTAATACGATAATAATATAAACCGCGAGACGATCGGTGGCAAATATAGAGAGCGAAAGTATAATAATAATATATTATAATATATACGAGCGTAGCGCGCTTTTACCATGGAATACGGTTACGGAAGGATAGGGGGACGGAGAGGATTTGCGAATTTAATATTGAAATTATCATTCGTCACGAGCCGTATCTCTCGCCCACCCCCCTTTTTCCCTCCCCTCCGGTCGTAGGCGCGCCCTTTCGGTTCATCAAACGACATGATGGCCCCTTCCCACAAACCCCTACACCACCTCTCCACCTCGTTACTCTTCCATTTATATATATATATATACGGTTTCCTACTCGCACACACACACACACACACACACACGCACACAAATAATCCGTTTATATACCCTGAGATAGGGCAGCGGTGGCGGAGGGCTCGCGCAAACACCGCGCCGTCGTTCATTTGCCATGCTAAACAGCTCGCCGTCGCCGTCGGTATACACTGCACCGAGGCAGTAGCGATCGCCGCCTGTCCGCGCAATTACCCTCCTTCATCGCTTAACAACCTAATAATATCTCGTGTTTACTCTGGTAATCAAGGCATTGCGGTTCGACTACCACTATACAACACTGCCACTATATATATACCTTCCCCGCACGTCCGACTTTCCGACGACGGCACCGCACGGACATTCCTTCGTCCTCGTTTTTTTCCCTCCGCCTCGTGCCTTTTTCTTTTCACAGTCGCCGACCTGGTGACTTTTATACGAAAACCGCGTCCCGTCTTCTCTTCCTCGAACCGCACGCCGCGCGACCCGCAGCACTACTTATATAATACCGGACACAGCTACCGCGATGGTAACCTTTTCTCTAGACGACGCCCGGTTTTGTGCTCTGCGCTGCGGCAGTGTGTGCGTGATGTGCTCTGAATAATTTAACGCATTTATAATATATTATTACTATTTACTTTGGGCTGTGCATGTAGTATTTTATACATTCTGCAATAATAGTGCACGCCGAGAATTATACGCTCGTAAAATATTCGAGTATTTTCCCGCGAGGATCGCCACGTGAAAGGAGTCACTCCTACAAAGCCTTTGCCATAGGGTTGGGCACGTACTTTTGACCAGATAAGGAGGACAAGGTGTGCGACCAAATTGTCGTCCCTTGTGCACCCCCGTCACCGATATTCTTTTGTATACCGACAAGGATAGGCAAGATACTTCTAATATATAGATAATCGATACGTTGATTTTTCGTATATTAATCACATGAAACTAGATATTTATGTGACAAGTATTGCAATACAAGATACTTGCAATGTTAAAACTAAAATATTTATTAAATTTATTACGCATGACAACATCTTAAAAGATGCGGTGATAATTCGTTTTTATAAATTATTTTTCGAAATTCCCAACGATATTTTCTTATATAGTCACTTTCAATGTTTAATACATTTTTCGAAAAGCTAGAGGAGGAACAACTATTCAGTTTACACTTCTTTCGTGTTTCTACGGGCAAGATACTTAATTCATAACGAGTGTCTAGAATCTTATCAACATTGATCTTCTACATTGATTTCAGTATCGCAACACAATATCTCGATTCTTTTCAGAACTGTATCACATTGGAAAATACAATTGTATTAAAGATACTGCCATATTGTTGTATACAGCTTTCCACTCATAACATTCTCTTCGTAAATTTGATAACTCATATCGGTGTACATTCCCCTCCCCCCTCCAATAATGAAACCGGTGTGAATTTTAGAAATCCAATAAGATAAATTGGTGTCAATAAATTATTTGATGGTATAGTGTTTTTATTTTTACTGACTATATCGACAATACCGATGCCTATGCTGCTCCCTCTTAACTACAGATTTTCTTTTACACGGGCTGTTTTCGACCCACGATCGTCATATTTTATATTATACTAAGTACAGTATTTTTTTTTCGCATTTTTCTAGACACTATAAGCAACAATAAGGGTTAAATGAAACAAAACGTTAAACTTTTCCATTACCGGATCCGTCACATTGGATAATAATATAGGTGGATGGATCTATTTTATTATCGACAATCATGAAAAAAAAAAACTTTTTAATTGAAACGCATTATTATAGTTCTTTGAAATTTATAATAAATATTTAATTTTCATAGCAATTATGATGTTTGAATTAAAAATCCATGATCCGTTCATTTGCGCAGATTAAAAACAAAAAAATAATTAAAAAAAAAAAACATTATTTTAAAACCAACATATTTGCCGCTCCGTTCAGAATGAAAAATATAAATTATCAGTTCTTAAAACTTGCAGAAACTCGAAATGTGGAATCTGGATTCATGTAACAATACATTGCTGAGTGTTCTAGTAAAAAATTATACTCAAATAATTAATGCCATCATTTGCCAAATACCGTTCTCTCTCAAAATATTATAATTTAAATTCGTACATCATAGTTCCCGTATTACCATACCAAATAATTTCGTATTTAACTTGACACGTTGGGAATTCTCATTCACCCTCTTTTATCTCTACCTGACATTAGTTTTAACTATTAAAAATTGTATAGGTTTTTACTTAGGACACTGTATAAGTTTCTCGCAGTCGCAGCTTTATTGCAGGATATTTCATCGACATTAGTGTTGTCGAAGGCCGCTGTGGTTTTTATCATGGCTTACAATTTTTCTAGCATCTATAGCCTAAAAGTAGTACCCTGAAATTCGAGGTATTTACCGTGCGTTCCCGACAAACTGCATCTCTCCTGAACTCCCCTATACACAATATGACCGCCACAGGTCACGCTGACACGAATCGTTTCCGGTAGAATTCTCACGATAAACAATACGTCGGAGACGAACCTGCAGTATAAACACACACGAAGTTCGATTAAAAAAAAAAAGGTTATATGACCTTCGCACGACCTTTAACTCGTCGATACATCGTTCACGAACAGCATACAAACGTATTATTAAAACGCGTCTTGAAACCGTATATTATAATATATTAATCTAATATTTATGATAAACGATCCACGTGATTTATACAACGATATTATTATTGTACACAATACTGTACATTATACACCTACTATAATGTCGCGCTCAGGTCGAGGTCGGCTCCGATCTGGCTCCGGTGGTATTGCCGCCCGTTCTGGGTGGCCCGAAGCAGCGACCGCGAAAAACGCGAGTATTATCGTACACTACATGGAATTTCATAACATTATGTTTATCCATAGAAAAAAAAAGGCCTACTGTTGTTGGGCGTGCCACTGTTTTAGGAGGAAAGTTGGACAAGGATAAATATATAGAATGATTTCAATTATACCTGTATGCAACGATTAAGAATTGTAAACGAAAAACGATAATTTGTCGGTAACATTGCCTAACATAAACTACGAAAATGAATAAAAGCACTTGATGTTATTTCCTAAACATGTTAGGAATCATAGACATTTCCTAAATTTTGTCTACGTTTTTGGTAGCATGAATAATATTGAATACATATCATCTATTGCTCTATAAGTTCAAACTTTTGACCTATAACAGTGGGCTATTCCCGTGGTGTAAAGTATGTCCGGATTTTATATGATCTTTATTATAATCCAGTCTCGAGATATGTTGAATAGACGAGTAATACGGTGTAACCGAGGTTGATGATCGAAATTTCTAATAAAAACAGGAAAAACGCGCTTTCTGGAAAAATTCCGGAAAATTTTAATTAAAGTGAAACCTCCGGAAAATTGATTTCTTGGAAAAACACCGTTTTTACTATTTCCAAAAAATCATAGTCATGGAAACTATAAAATATATATGCTGTATATAAAATCATTACTAAACGACTAGGTAAAGGACGTATCTATTTTTTTAATAATTTTCGTACATATTGAAAGTAATTTTTTGATATTTCAGATTCTGAGTACAGCAAGAATGTTAGGTATTAATTTTACTAAGATATGTGCTTTTTTTTCTGTCTGCATGCGCTTTTATAATCTTACTCTGATTTTTAAGTGCAATAAAATCTTTTCCGAAATCAAATTATATCAAGTTGATGCATTAGGTAGATCATTTTATTAATTTTTCTTGCAAATTGTCGATTTTTATTTTTTTGCTGTTGTAATTCGGTTAAAAATAATTGTAGAGACCTGATGTTTTCACGAAGTACTTAAATTTCCGAATATCCTGGCGATAATTGACATTTAGATCGTAAAAACCATGGTTAACCGAACTAGGCTCAGAATCGTATATATCGTTAGCAAAGATTTATCGTTGCGCGACATAAATATCTTAATTTCTCGACTTTCCACCTTCAACTACTGTGCAGTGGCACACTTGTCAGAAATATTGGCTATTTTTATTTTAAATTTTACAATTCTACGATTTTTTCTGATTCTCCCCTATCCCTTCCTCCACGGGACTTTGAGAACCCGTTTGTATCCCTACGTAGCACGCGTCTTCATACCTATATATATATAGAACACTAGTATAATAGTATGAGTACATTGTATTATAATATTGTTACTATACTACAACACTATTATATACCCGCGCGCTTTATTATAACGTTATCCGATAATCGACGGGGGCACATAGGTGTTAAAAACGCGCCGATGATTTATTACGTCGCGTTATATTATATTGTATTTCCTCGACGACGACGACCGTTATAAAATAATAATATATACCCGTACATTATCGTTATCGTTGTAGTAATAATGATGATAATATTATTATTATTATTATTATTATTATTATTATTATTGTCGGTCGTCTCAGCGTGTGCGATGCGATGACCACGAGCGGTCCGCCGCGGGACGTCGGCCAGGGCGCGCGCGCGCGCCCGCCCGTTCTCTCTCCGCGAAAGGATAAAAAATAAAAAACCGATACGAAGCCCACGCCCGAGCCGAAACATACACACGCGTTCACGTACGTACGGTGTACACCCCGCGAGATTGGCATCTTATAGATAGGTATACAGACGTCTTTCTCTCTCGGTCGCGCACGCCACTTTTTCTCTTTCGATCTCTCAGTAACTGTTACAATGTTGGTATACACCTATCCATATGGACCTGCTTGTGTCTTTCCGTCAGCGTGATGTCCCCTCGTATTTATATTTTCTCTCTCTATTCGCTCCGGACTGTCACGCGTACAGTCTCTCTCGTCTCACGCGCGCGCGCGCGCGCGTGTGTGTGTGTGTGTGTGTCACAGGAATTATTATTTTGTCGTGTCCGCGTCGTCGTCGTCGTCGCCATATAAGCGCGCGCGCGATGGTCTTTCGTGAGACGTATGCGCGCACCACGCGATGACAAATGGTCTCCGGAACTAGAAAACGGTCGATAAAAGAAAACTAACACGACGGAAATACTACGCGAGAGTAGAGTGTACACGCACAGTCGGTGTGTAGGTACACTTATAATATTGTTCTCTTTCTCCGGCGCGTTCCACTCCCCGGCATCGGCGCCACGTGTCCCGTCGAATAACTATGTCAAACGTCGCCCGCGCACGCGCGCATACCGCCGCGTCGTTCGCGCGTAAGTCGTTTGTTACAACGATATTGTTATGAATACCGCATTACCGGACTCCGCTCGATTACCGGACCGTTCGAGCCCGTTAACCGTCAACGAGCGTCCCGAAAAGCCGAATGGACCGAGAATATTATGCAGATTCTGCATAGTGGTGCTATTGGCGTATTCTGGATTTTTCTTGGTGGGATGTTTATATTTTGTGTTTGGATGTCACTTTGTAACTTTATTGTGCGTATGTAACACGCATAACATATTATACTTTGTCTATGCGTAACACAACATATATTGTAGAAATCTAATGCATAACTGCAGAATATATAGTAAAAATTATATCTGTTCACATAAATATAGTCAAAGGTGGTTGTTTGAACATTAAAACACCCACCCTCGCTACGTCTCTAAGTGGTGCATGCGTCGGACTGCTCTTCTAATCGGTCTTGTACGACTGAATCATTCCGTTCTGAACGATTCGATAAAGTCCCGTTAAAAACGCACATAATATTTAATTTTTTTTTAAACGTTCTTATGGGTATTAAAATACGAGCATGGGCGCCGCGCCCGCAGGAACGTTATCAGATAGAAGCAGTGTCTTAGTAAAGTTTCGAATGATATTTTTTTTTTTTTAAATATAACCCTTTGATGACCAGACCGACATAGGGAGAGGCATAATTAAATATAACACCAAAAAAATAAAACTAAATTATGTAATTATTAAAATTATATTTGAAATATTTAAGTCCAGGAGAGATAAATGTCTTGCTCTTCTTCCGGGCACTCATGAATACGAGTATTAGCACGTACTGAGATTTTATTGTTCTTAACATATACGAGTAACTCGTATGATACTGATTTTACCGACAAAATAAACACCAATCATTTAGTCAAGATTGTTATGATGTTACACTAATCGTCTCTGTAAAATGTATTATGGTATTTTAGTCACCGAAAAAGTGTTAATCTTTTAAACATTTTATGGATTTAAATCAAACCCGGGATGGCCTATTGAAGGGTATAAATCTCTCAGGTCAGATATAGGCTTCGTTACGAATTTATCAAGATAACCTACATGATTAATATTTTATATAATTGTTATTTACACGTTAACCTGATTTTATCAGCAAATCAGAACTTGTCTTATGGAATCAGTAAATCTGCATTATCCTCTTCAAAGTAACCGTGTCGCGTTTGGGAAATGTTTATCCCATGCGACCACGTGTGTATAAGTAATTTGTTTTTTTTTGTTTTATGGTATGGGTGAATAATAATAATATAATAATTCCATAATATACGGAACAGCCAATATATAATTTTTGGACAATTTTTAACCGTTGTATAGCGGACGAACGGACTTTCAATTTTATGTATAATACTGACTGTCAAAGTATAAGTGAAATATATTTTAATAATATTAAATTGGAAAAAAAGGGTTAACTAACTTCACGGGTAAGTCGAAAAACACGCTGTTGCCACCGCAAGCCTTTATTTAGTAAACAAGTATATTTAATTTTGTAAATGCGGATAATTTGTTTTTTTTTTTTTATTTTTCCAAATCAGCCCTTTGTCCTACTAGCCGAAGTCTCACTAAACCCTTGATCTGAATTTGGAAAACAACCGTCGTCATAATTTCTTGAAGACCGAGAATTTCGTACACACACAGACGAAACATTATCACTACGATAATAATTATTACAAATCAAAATGATAATAATTATAATCCCGTGTTCAAATAAATTATCGATGATATATAAAAACAATATTCCTAAATATTGTATTATACATTTATTTTATCATATTGTTAATTTATTTTAATATACCATGATTATATTTCACCACTATTTACCACTAAGTATAATATATTATAATTACATTTATTTCTGAACGTATTCATATTTAATAATATCGTAATGCGGGTTACTAGAGATTTTGATTATTTCGATCACGCTGTATATAATCGCCTCGAGCATCGCCGACTAATTGTTTATAGTGCCCGCGGTATTACTACAGTTTTGCGGAGTTTGTCCATTTTTATTGGAGCGAATAATAGTTTTCGGTTTATTTACTATATTACTGTTTATACTCAGTGACGAAGAACTTCTCGTCGAGATCGGTCAGCAAATATTTTACGCGTAAGACGTAAAGTCAATAACAATATGAACGTCATCCCCTCCCCTCCCTTTCCACTCGCGGTAAGTCTTTGACACCATTCACTACCACCATATAATATAATAATAATAATTGTTCTGTGCTCTTCGTAATCGTTGGACATTGTATTATAAATGTTTATAACTGTCAAAAACATTAAATAAATCATCCGCCACAGCGTTAAACTAATATTATGATGATTACATTTATTCGATTTTCGGTGACAAATATTTTTAATAATAAGTTTTGAAGAGATGTATAGTATATATCATAGTAAAGGGGTTGTTTTGGAAAAGCAACACGATTTCACAAGTTTCATCTCAATCGTTCAAACAAATCCATCTGATGGCGTTTTGATAGAAATGATTATTGCTTTTATAAACCTCATCATTATTATCTAATCCACTCGTGAATTAGTGAGGAATGAAATGGAAGGAACAGATTTCCCTTCTTATTTAAGATAAATTTATCAGTCTCCTTTAGTTTAAGTATTTGATATCCGGGGGAACACTTAAGTTTATTTTTACTAACACATTTGTAATACAATTTTTAAAAAAGAACTGATACTGCAGGGGACGGGTGTGTAGATGGGTAGTGAGGAAGGTGGGATACATACATTTATTTAATTTATACTTGTAACCAACGATAAACCATTGATAACGATTCGTTATTAACGAAAAACGATTCGGAGCGAAGTTCATTTATACATGTTTTGAAAGGCCGTAATATTTACAATTTTCATCGTGAATAATGACATAAATACATATTATATTTCATAGATTATAACTAATACAATTTGTTCACTTGGTATATTATTATTATTATTGTTTATTTCTTCAAAAAGATAATGGGCACTAAACAGGTTCGTTTGGAGGACCATAAATTCACAATTTATAATAAGAAAAATATTATATTCAAATAACAACTTAAATTTATCTTTTTTTTTTTTTACTTTTTTAAATTTAATATGGTTGCTAAAAGCTCTGAATTTACTCATAGACTAAAGGTTTATCTACCTATATTATGTATTTATACAAGGAATATTAAATATAGGTTTGTAGTAATCAAAATTGAAGATAATTCATCAGAGGCGCCATTTGAGGGATTCAGACTATACTTTGGCAAACCTATATTTTAAAATGTTTTTTGGTCCGCATAAAATAATTACGCCTTTGTTAATAAAATATGAAATACAAAAGGTAATCGAACCGCTGCTAATGACCGTCTCTACAGCGATCCGATTGTCTGAGATGCGAGAGTAAGACATGGCCACATGGGGGATTTTTACAACGGTTAATTATTGTCAACTGTTAATTGTTATCATGGCTAAATAAACAGGCATGTTAACGGGATAACAGTGTACGTCGAAAAATCAATTCGTTAAAATCAACGAATTCAGTACGTCAGGGGAGGCATAACACGGTATAACACGTGTCAGACAATAGGGGATGCCCTGGGTCGTTCTGCGCAGACCCGGGCTCGACTCCTAATTTTTTACACTTTTTACCATTGTTTTATACAATAAATATTATACGATAGATTTCTCATTAAATTTATCTCAGTCTATAACTGTCGAAAAGAGTAATGTCATTTTTTTAAATTGGCAGAAAATGGAATGATCTTTTTCGGCGAAAATGTGTAACCATAGATTTTAGTGTTTAAGATATTTATTGGTTATTTTTCTCGAAAATCTATCTATTGGTGGTGTGAATGGGTATCCTGTATGGAGTAGCTGATTCGCGATTAAATTAAGTGCAGGGTTGTTACATGCGTAGCACTTTATATCAATTATATCAATAGATACGTTAATGAAAAAGATAAAATACAGTTAGTCCGAAAACGTTTATAGTTGCCTTAGTTACAGCAAATGGTTTTTTTGGCCTTGTGGTTTGTATGAGGGTTTTTTGCAATTTTACTGAAACTACTTCATAGAAGAAACAACTTCACGCCGCCATAGTCTGACATTTCGGCCATAATAATATAATACATTAATACGACTTGGCGCGAATCGTGACGCGTCGTCTGGTGCAGTAAATAATGCGAACGTCCAACGATTCCATCGTCGTCGTGATGAACGCGACTCGAGCTATATATTTTTATGGGTACGAGTCTTTGATCGCAGTCCGTATAATACTTGTATAGTCGTATATAAATATAAGTTTAATATTATTGAATGGACCGTAATGGTCCGAACCACAGATTTCAGTAGGACTGCGCACGCGATGTATACCTATTACCGGGTATGAGACCCGAAAAAGAAATGAAAAAAAAAAAAAATAATAATAATAATATAAAGAAAAAAAACGGTTCGGTTGTACAAACACGGCGTTGCACGCGTGCGGCGACTGCCTATATTACGACGGGTTCTGACAATCGTACGTCTTATTACGGCCAATTAGAGATCTCTTTATCCATAGTATAGTTGGTATAGATAGGTGAGATGAAGTTATATTATTAAAAAATATCGGAATGCGTCGGGAATACGGATTTTTTTTTATGGTAGGTACCCACGATAATACCGCGGGGATAAACGTTTCTGTAATACGAGTATATTGTTATACTTACCTATACGGAAAACGAGGAACGAGTATTAGTATATATTATAAAAGAAAAAAAAAAATGATATATTATCGTGACTAGAGACTTTTGATTGTCGCGCGCGCGAGCGTTTAGCGCTCCGTGAAAACGGATTAGCTATTCTTATAGTTTTTTTTTTTTTTACTCATATTTTTTCTCTCTTTCTCCGCGTTGGTGACTTGTGCAGTGTAACGCACCCGATCGGGTGAAAAAAAACCTTATACCTATAATACGCGCGGCTGTATAGGTTATAAGAAACCTGTTGACGGACGTATAATAATAATAATAATAATAATAATAATAATAATAAATATAAACGACGGTACGGTAGAAACGGTGGTAGAAAAAAATAAAAAACGGTCACGATATAAAAACGATTCGACAAATTACTCGGCAATGAAGGCGGCGGCGGCTTTTGGTGCATTAGAGTAAATAAATACTAATAAATACTAAACGCTCTTCAATCCCGTGTGTATTTATAATAATATTATTATATTGTTATCATTGTTATTGTTGTTATCAGCGGCGGTGGCGTGTACACGTGAATAATCGACGTGAAAATAAAGAAAAGTTCAACGGCTTTTTTTTCTATAGGTAGGTAATGTAATTTGTGGTCAACAAGCGAGGGTATTGGTACCTAGTGTATGGGTACTCCATCAGACACTTCGGGCACAATAATACGTGAACGTATTATTCGTACGCATAGCGATGATAAATACATAATAATATATTATAACGAGCTAAAAAGCACAATATAAATAAATAAATACTACAGACAGCATGCAGTTCGTTTTTTATTCCGTCTATGATGATAGAACAGATGAAAAAAATCACCTCCCCCCCATCATACAGTACTATAGTGGTTACCAGTATTGGTACCCACTGTTAGATAGTCGTAAGTTTTTATATGTCATACTTTAAAAGATTCATTGGAGTAGAGGGGGCAAGGGAGACACTCAACCCCCCCACTCCTCGTTCAAATAATAGGGAGAAAACATAGGGATATCGTTTTGCCCCCACCCAATAAAATATAGATAAAACTTTAAACTTTATGAATAACAAAAACAAATATTTTAATTCAATTTTCATTTGTATTATTTATTTATTAATCCCTTATAATACAATTGCAATATAAATACTATTTCATTATTTTATAACACAACTGATATTATAGTTCCAAAATACTAGGTGAAATTGATTGTAATTCTGTGATATCACTATTCATTACACGTAATTTGTGTAATGAGTAGTGATATAATTTATGGCAACACTGTAAATCTACAGAAATTTAGTTAAATTTAGTTTTTACTTTTAAGATATGTTTGTACCCAAGGTCAAGGGTGTGCTCAAGTCAGGATTCAAAATGAACGATAATATAATTCTGGTTAACATTTTTACAAAGAAAAAAAATTGATCAGTATTGTCTATAAATCATATAAACTAAAAATAAATTAAATAAACTATAAATTATATAAGTGTTTAAAAATTGTATGGTTCAATACATTTTTTCATTTTGAGCACAGGTGAAAAGTAAAAAAAAACACACAAGTGAGATCTTTCTCTAAATGCACATCGTAAGGGGAAATACTAGTCTCAAGACATATATAGATGCTGTAACTATGGAGTTACACAATCTATATTTTTGTCCCTCACCTATAAGAAAAATAGTTTCTGTGCCTCTGTGTCGACCTGTAGTACATTATTTAAACAATTGTCAAAAGTCACAAAGGTTTTTCCAAAAATTTCACTTTGTTTTTTCTTTTTTTTTTCAAACACTTTTGCAGTAGAAGAAAATGCTCCGAACTAATATACTACGTGGGTTCCTTAAAATATATGGATTTTTCACTCAGCGCTTCTGTTAATTTAAAATAATTTCTATATTTCAGTTTTCCTAAATAATTTAAATGATTAACAATAAAATATAACGAAACAGGTTTTATTTTTGTTGAATTTTAGGTTAACTTGGTTACATGAGGGAAATACGACTAATATTACTTTATTAATTCTAATACTACTTTAATAATACTACTATTATAATCTCTGTCATGTAGTTTACCGAGATTTGCTGAGAATCGATTTTGGTTGCAATGATTCATAGAATCTTTCCATCAAATGCCAACAATATCATTTATAATTTTCGAAACAACAAAGTGAAACCAACGACAAATTAACCTAGTACATTATTCGTACTTTAAATGTATAATATTTATGGTATCAAAATAATAGTATCCTACTACGTACATTTATATACATAATTTATATATTTTCATACAGTTACAATACACGAGTCGATTTTAAATTATAATAATACTATATTGTGCAGTTAATATATAATGTGAACTACTTAAAATTATATAATTTTATTCAGTTTTGTGATTATGTCATCAGGAAACTTATAATTAGACACATTATACGGGTGACGGCAAAGTGAATAAAATAAACGGGTCAAGGCTATGGTTATACATATAGGCTGCATATATACAGGCTATATATACATATCACATCTGTCATGTGATTATCAAAATAATACTTATATATAGTGCGTTTAGGGGAAACCATCACACTGACTGCAATGCGGTTTGATAAAGTGTTCAAATCAGCGCCTGCTAGTCTCCGGTTTTATTTCATACAAATGTATGTACATCAGTACATCCGAAGTGTATATTTTTAAAGTATTAAAACTAGGTTTATAGTTAAACATTTCTAAAACATACGAGGATAAGGATACATTGGTCAAGACCGTTAACGGATTCGGATTAATAAACTAAATAAGATGCGAAGTATGTCCGGCTTTACTTTTTTAATTTTTAAAAACGAAAGCAACTAACAGTGAGTTCGTATAAATAAAAACACAATTGTATTCCATCTGAGTATAATTTATAATATTCTATATCTGTACGAGTAGGTATAATTTATGGCACGTGCACATTAATATAATACAAGCACTTTTTATTAAAATATTAATAAGTTTCAACATTTGAAGAGATTTTTTACTTCATTTGCGCCGTGCGCGTTCACCTACACCGGATAATGATTAATGATGACGAGTGCGTATAATATAGGTACCGACATTATCATTATTAATATTATTATATTTAAAACCAGCACTATCGTAGAATAATATAGTATTAAATCACGGGCAAAAATAATAATTTAGGTACCTGTGTATCGTAAAAAAAAAAACAAAAAAAAAAAAACCGAACGTGTAAAAAATTTATATTTCACCGTCGAAAACATATTGCACATCATGCCGCACAGTCGGTCAGTTCTATCGTTTCTCCGGAAGACGTTTTTATAGACGAGAATACAAAAAAAAAAAAACATTTCGAGTGACGAATTTAATTACAAATACGGCGGTGGCCTCGGCCGAGTGAGACGAATACGCGCGCCACAACGGTTGAAATTGCAATTCGCGAATTTCCTTTGGAGACGTACCGATTGCCGTACACCAGCTGTAATATATGCACGATAATAATATATTATATTTTGTATATTATACGAGAGACGAGAGACACAATACGCTATTCCGTAAAACCGCAATCCGCAATACAGAATATAATAATAAATAGCTATAAATACGACGAGGATATTTAAAAAAAAAAAAACAACTGAGACGAGACTGTAATAATATTATAGAGATTTTGTGATTCGTGCGCGTTTATATATAATAAAGACTAAAGTATAATGTTATTGTAGTCGATAAACGTGAAACTTCGGTCGTTTCTGAAGTTACGTTACATTATGGAAAATACAACATAAAAAAAATCGATCTATCTTTCTGTTTCTGAATCTAAAAATAATAATAAAAATCCAGTCATATTTCGCAGGCTACAATTGTTGATGAAAAATGTCGAAGATATAGAATAGGATATAGAGCGATTTAGTATACGTATTGGTTGTAATTATAAACTATTGCAGTCAGAAAACCATTCTGAAAATATACAGTGTGTAGAAAATCGGATCATTTTTACTAGCCAAAAGTTTGTTTTATATATATGAACTAAATTATATATTATGTATGAAAAAATAGAGAGTTAATTTTGCCTTATCAGAAATATTTTATTTTAGATTCTGAGCGAAGCGAGGAATATTTTGATTTTACTATGATGTTTATTTTGTTTTTTTATGCACACACGTCTTTTTCTACCAGATAGCTTACTCCGATTATATAGCATATTTTCTGAAAGGAGGAAGGTTCTCTGAATGGTACTTTAGAAAGTTAATTTTTTGAAATTCTCGTTAATATTCGAGATAATAAGGAAAACCTGGTTCTTTAGGTTAAAAAAGATTGAAAGATTAAAAATAAGGTCTTTATATTATATTTCTTTATTTTATTCTTAAGCATTACTATTAGCTAAACTCCGCTCAGAATCGTTTTTTCATTAACAATGGCTTTTTGTAGCTTTTAGATACACATTAAATTTCCATCTTTATGCTACATTCCCAACTTCTTACTTATAACAGTGGCTGCACCCACGTGCGAAGTATGTTCGTTGTTTTGTTTGTTTTTTTTTCATATAAAGTATATTTTTATCTATATTTAAGTAGATAAATAAAATGTAACTATGCAACTACAATTATTCAGTATGATAAATTTTATTATTCATAATTAACGTTAATAATTGCATTCCTATTATAAAATACTTCTTTGACAACATAATTTATAAGCATAGTTGTATATTTTAATTTTTTAATACAATCTCATAATATCTCGATTCTAATAAGAGAAACATCCTAAAAGAGTAATTTCTTTATTATGTATGACAAGAACCATCATGATGACCAATCACAAAAAAATACGAAGTTCAACTTTAAGTTTTATAATATGGATGCGTATTGTTTTTAAGAGGCTTGTTATTAGTTTCGAAGTTTGCTGTGAAAATCAAAATTTCATCCTGGCCTATTTAAAATTGTTTGTTATCATATGGCCATTTTTTTCTTCTTAAAAAGTTTTTTTCTAAAAAACTCTGGTTCATCATGATCAAAAAATTGGTCATGATGGTTCGTAGGCAACGATGTAGTTTATTATACTTTATTATAACAATATAAAATTATTATGGTATTATGATTATATTTTGAAAGGGAACGGATCACAATAGTAGAAGATTGTACACGATTTCTTATCAATTTTTTGATTACATCCGATTTTGGACTAAATGGAAAATCCAAAAAAACTCTTGCAAATGCGTATTATAGAAATTCTAAATGGATAGCCTTTTAGAAAGCCTATGTACCTACTTATATTATTACCTATTATCAGCTGACTATTAGAGTGTACCAACTAGGAAATCATTTTCTATTGACTACTCGTCATGGGTGCCTCTATTTTGCGATTTATTTAATGCTCTACGGTGTCAATACAGGGTGTGCATCTCCGCTAGCGCTATTACAATAATTAGTCTACTTAGTCGTCATTCCTATAGTGACAGGTATGCCGCGGTATAATGGCAAAATGGCGCGTCTCGTGAAACGCTGATAAGAGTAGTTGTGTGTATACTATTTTATTATTATATATAGACTCTCTAGCTAGCCCTAATGATGATAATGATCGGCGCGCCGTCACGTTGCCCTTGTGCATCATGATGCGGTGACGGACCGCACCCGGTAGAAGGGAAATGACACGGCGTTTTTCATTATTATTATATTTCTTACTACCAACACCTCCGCAACACATCATCACACGATATGCCTACTGCTTCTGCTGCAACCGTCGTCGTAGCGCACAATGGATGCGCAGACGTTTACACACATACCATAGTTATACATTTAATGATATAATTCGGTATACCTAATATGTAATATTATTATATTGTTATAATATCATATTATTATATTATGTATATACTCGTACGATGAGTGGCATACTGACCGCGATATACAGGGTGTTTTTGGAACTATTGACCTAGCTATTATCTAGACATGAACCGTGCCATCTATTTGCTTTCGGAAAAAAATCTGATAATATCTGATAAGCGAAACGAGGTAGCAAGAAGAAAATAACATATTTTTGGCGTTTTTTTTCCCTATGAAAAACAAGACATATTGTTTTTTTCTTCCTTGATAGTTAACTATTGTTATTTTATTACTTATACGATTTTGTCTGATTTATTTTTGCTCAAGGACCAGTCCACCATGTCTATGCCTGAAATTAACGGAGAAACTATAATAAATGCGCACTCAATGGAGTGTCATCGGAATGACGATAGTTTTGGTTTTTTTTTTTTCATGGAAAAAACCTGTGTTTTATCGATTTATTTTGAAGATTTTATCTATAATGTAAAAAAAAACTCAAATAATGTTTATGTCCCATTCCTAACCAAAGATTATTACTAAAATGTTTGGGTAAATATTTTGTACGTCACTTGTATGATCATTTTCAGAATTTGAACAGCAGTTTTTATAATCAAGCACAAAAATGAGGGAGGGAGATATACGTACGTCTGGAGACAAATATGTATCTCCTCCCTCTTTAATAAAAATGTATATGGATGACATACAAAATATTTACCTAAAAATGTTGGTTAAAATTGTTGGCTGGAGGGTTGGGAACGTAATCGTACCCAAATTATATCTATAGCTAAATAATCACGTACGATATGTGGCAATATAAGATTTGCACTTTAACACGCGTTATTTTTGACGCTCGTAAAAAAAGTGACTTGATATTTTTATGTTTAATAATATTATATAGATTTTTAATAAATTTCGACTTAGCTAGAAATATCATTTAAACTAGTTTTTAACATTTTTAGCTTTTAACGCATTTTAACATTCAAGAATATCATAAAAAAAAAGGTTGATAAAACGCGATTTTACTACTAATTTATTCATTAATTTCAGAAACACCCTGTATAACCGTACACACCCGGGTTTCCACGTCCAATTAGAACTCCGTCGAGAATAGGCAGTTCGGCTAGCACAGTGGCCGTTACACAATATGCGTCTTAACGTCAATTATTGCATACAACTGTGTATCATATTCATATATATTATATTTTGTACCTTTACGTACATTATATTTTTAATATGAATTATTACGGGCAGTGTGATGTGTTCGTGTGCATATATAATACGCAGTATTCGCATCCTGTTATGGCTCATTATAATATCCGTTTCTAAAGAATGTAGCATATTATTATTTATATTACGTTTCCTATGTTATGAACACACAGTAAAATATATTAGGCACTTGGTAAAGTAGAATTTTGTTTACTGTGTGTTCACTAGAAAATAAATGGTAAACTATTAAGTGAGTAGATTTTGACGATTTTGAAACGAAATATAATATTTTATATTGTACTGATTGGCGGAGAGGCAACTATGGCAAATTTAAATATTAAGGTGAATTGTTCGCGGAGAAATATAGTAGACACAGTGCAAAATCACTAAAACTTCCCTGGTTATCAACCAAAATGTCACGGTATACGATAAATGCATTTGTTATTTTTTATTGTATTTATTATTAAAATAAATTAAATGGTGTTTAACTATTCGTCTAAAATAAATATGTTGAAGCAACTGTTTATTGTAGTTCCGTAAGCTAAATGAATGACACATATTTTCGTTGTGATACATAATTTTCATTCAAATATTATACATTGAATATGGAATTATGGTCAAACGTGCAAAAATATACAAAACAATACTTCGTAAATGATTTCTATTTACCTAGCATGATTTGTAAAGGCTATTAACGAAAATCTAAAAAATCTACAGTTACGTGTTCTAATAATAATAACTTTATATTATTATTATTATAAAAATATATTATAAACTTTGGTAATAAATTTGACTCGTAATAATATAGTTCAATAATAATTTTTGTCAGCTCTTTCTCCTCTTCCACATAATGGGGTAATTTTCAAGCGAAAATATTCAACGACAACTTAAACTTATTAGATAATTATTATTTATTAGCACGACCTCGTCGTGCAAATTAAATAATCTGAATATTTTATAATAATACAGCTCGAAAAAAATGACACTTTCATTTTGCGAGTTATACGATTATGTAAATATGTAAAACGCCAGTCAATATAATATGGCTTGATAATTTAATTCCGTTTATTTTTTAAAAGATAAAAAAAAGAATGTCGTGGTTAGTATAAAAATATTGTGTTATATCAATTTTACGTCGATACCTAACTATACATACAGAGTGCAAGGCCGTCTCTAGAGCAAAATAAACGAAGCTCATTCTTCGAGCCCCGTGTTCTTACAACAGTTGGACACAGTGGCGGGCTCAGTATTTTTGCATCTAAGTATGGATATATTAGGGGATAATCTCAATATAACTAGTAATATGTAAATTAATCACTCAATCACTTCCGTGAGCACGCCTCTGGTTTAGGAAGGTCTCATGCTTTTATAGATACCATAAAAAATATATTTAAGGCCCCCCCAACCTTCTCCCTCTAATTTTATAAACGTTAAGCGGCCGTCATACATCTCGGAATGTATTAACGGAATTATTTTTTGTTTTTTGAAAACGTAAAAAAAAGCAGTTCAAAATATTATAATATTTTTATTTTTAGTCTCCGTTATGGTTTGAGGATGAAATCACTATTATATTTTAATTTTAAAACCGCCACTAATGAATCGAAAATTCCATAAATAATAATTATGGAATTTTAATGAAATACTTGTATTTAATTATGAAATTAAAATAAATTTCGTGGTTGAAATATTTTATTTCCGCCAAGCCGTTTGCGAGATATTATTTTATAATTTTGTCATTTTGTAGGAAGTGAGAGAGTAGTGAAACATCATTTGTATAGCAATACAACATTTTATAATAATTATGTATCTTTCCCGTCAATTCGTTTTATTTGTAATAATTTGCCATACCTACATGCCTTTGTATATAATTGTATTAATTTTAAGTGTGTTAAACCCGTATACTTTTCTACGAGAGTTAATATTACGTGTACCTACATATTATGCAATTATAATATTTAAATAATTGCGTATAGCAATGTTTTGTAATTATTGTGGTTATATTTTACTAATAAACGTTGTTAGATTCTGAGTAGAGTAAATAAGGTATTAGTTTTATAATTTTACTAAGATTAATATGTTTTCTTTTTGAGAACACTTTGGTTAATAAAATGTTTTGGATTTCCAAATACAATATTATCTTATAGTACTACTTAAACTAAAAATCGTTTTGATTGTATTTATCAATATTTACAGTATTCCTACACAAATTAAATTCCCCTACATCCTATACTTTTTTCCGGTTTTTAGTCCGGTTAAAAGTACAAAATTGAATATCGAACAAAATAAACTCTCTAATATATACTAATTAGACAAAATATCATAGAAAACAAAATATTCAATAGTTCAATCAAGCTAACGAAAACTAGCAATAGTATAAATTGTTCGGAAGTGCTCATCACTACTAGAAACCATCTATGGTTGTTCATGTTCAGTGACATTTCTGGGCGAAAATTGTTTACACATAGAAGAAAAAAGAGGACAAGCACTCAACGTAATAAAACTAATACATTACACTTGCTCTGCTCGTAATCTAAAAGCGAAATCCGGCGCTACAATGTTATCTTCTTTAAAAAATCATTAAGTGCATGTAGTTTCCAAATGGAAATATATCTATATTACGAAGCTCGGCACTGAGTGATATATGATTGTCGTCGTATTTTTTTGTCATACATGACATTGACATATTTATATTATAAAACCTACAACATGCAGATCGTAGTACGACGTGAAATCATTTATCCAGGTTTAAAAAATAGACAACTGTAGATATTAAAGCTTTATTTAATATATCGTACCGGTAAATTAACCCTGACTTTAGATTATTTTTGCAAATTTAAAACCTATAAATAAAAATAACTTACCTTAAAGAAGGAACCATTTTAGATTCTGAGCGAGGCGAGGCAATTTTTTGGTTTTTCTTGTAGTTTTCTTAATACGTTTGAAGAACTGGCAATTATTTATATAATTGTTGTTGCTTTTTGGGTTACTTTGGCAATAAGGGACTAAAACTACTAATAATACTCTACTCAGAATCGTTTTTATTGGCAATTGTTTATCGCTGCACAGAAATATAAATTAAATTATTCTATGGAACAACTTTCCTCCTAGAATAGTGGTACACTCAGCAACAATATCAGCTTATTTTATTTTTTTTCAAACCAAACATTTTTGTGTTTTATCTTTCTAATTTCTAAATGACATTGTGAATTTATGGATGGAATTTCAAAAATCCTCTCTTTTACCTTTTTATATACATTATAGGTATAAGGAACCTCTATGCATAATTTCAGTTTTTATAGCCATTTGTTCTTGAGATACTGTGATGATGACTGATGAATCAGTGTAGAGTATTTGGCTATAAAATATTGATTATATGTAATTAAAAATATCGAATAAAACAAAATATCGGTAGTCAAAACTCAAAAATAACTCTATTTATATACGTTTAAAATGTTGCATGTAATAGATAAAACATTTCAATAAATGTAAGTATAGTCAAAATTCGTCTATATAATATTAAACGTTAAAAAAATGTAATTATGAAATATTAAATGATTTTTTACACAGGTGCTCGGTGTTCATTGTTTTTAACATAGGTGCCTATATAGTATACGAGTACATAAAAAACAAATATTTATTTTCCAAAATATATTTTAGTTGAAGTGCGACCGCCACTAAATACTTTCGAGAGTATTTCACGCATTTTATCAAAATTAAAAAATATATATATAGTGTGTTTATGTCTAGATAAAATATTTCGATTAACTTGGACTTGAATTCCGTTTTCGGTAGGTGATAGACGTGTATTGAAGTATACATCTAATGATAAATTTCAAATTTGGAACCCTTTTGTATGTGCTCATCAAATGCGTAATACAAACTGCTTTTTTTTAAAAAAAAGTTTTTTATGGGGGAAAAAAAATATTTCTATAGATAATCATAAAATCATTCATACAAAGTGGGCGAAAGGGGAAAAACGGAGTTGTGTATTTTTATTGTTATATCATAATATTGTCCAAAGAATTATAGAACTATAGAATAACCACACATTATAACTCCTAGTATTCGAGTGTAATAATACATACCATCCAGTACCGTTTGATAGACAATCAATAGGTTTCCGGGAAGAAAAAAAGAAACATTACTTTTTCCCCATGAAAACACGAAAATTGTATTTTTCCGTGAAAACAAGAAAAAATATTTTTTTCCCCCCCCGGATTTATTTTGCTTATTACGATATGTCTGAGTTTTTTCAATAGACGGGGGCCGGTGTATAAGTGGCTAATAAGCCTATAGCTTTTGTCTATGACTGCAGTCACGCTTACTATTGAACAGGAAACGACCGTATGTTATTATAGAGATAAAAGAGACGAAAAAGCGTGTACGCGCATGCCTATAATATTATCATTATTTTCTACCGCGTGGGTACCTATACACACATATATATATATAACTGCTGATAATTAGGTATATCAAATCTTAGACCGCGGCGGGATTTTTGATATACGACGACATAATAATATAATATATAACTCGCGCCGGCAAATTAGTACATCAATCATTGGACGCACGCGCGTTATAACGATACGGTCCGAAAATATCGTATGCCTGTATTATATTATGGATAATATAATGATGTCTGCGCAACAGCTAGTGACCGACGACGATGATTTATTATTGTGTTACACGTCCGAGGCGGCTGCGGCGATCCGTACTTACGTGGCTCGATGCGCGCAAAGACGCTCTGCGTATCGTGTCTATGATATATACAGGGTGTCCGACGTATCGAATGTCAATGGGTCGGAACACATAAAGTCACCCGTCACATCACGCTGACCAGCGATACTGGATACGAATTCTACCTAAATCGTCTCTCCGATATTCCGCTTTTTATTAATCCCACAAAAACGCAGGGGTAAGTTATCATACCTAGTCTAATATATTTTCGGACACCACAACACCTTATACCCACTTCTTCGTCTATATATTGGTACTCTATAGTCTAGGATATACACCCTCGTAGAGGCAGACTAGCCCGCTCTACGATGCCTTTTGTATAATCCGTGTTTAATGTTCAGATAACTTTTTAAGTATTTGGACAAATGTTTAGAAGAACAAAACGAGTATATTATCTTTCTTCGTTAACATACTTTTTAGTACAAAAGAGAACGATGAAAAACCTATACATTAAAGCATGAAACAATACATATAATACCAATGTTCATTTATTTCGCTAGATTATTGTACTCTGGTGCGGGACATATTCCTCCGGCTTATTTCGCAGATTATATTACATATCAATAACTCCCCTCGCCGCAATATAAACCCCTGAGAACACCACTGCGCTACAGACTAGGTACCTGGTAATATAAGGGTACGAATGTCGCGGCAGTATGTAACTTCGACAATTTCAAACGTTCTACCGTATCCGAATGTCTGTTACGTCCTGTACGCAAGCGCACAAACAAACGTCGTACGTACCTTTTATTATTATTGTACGCTACGACGCGTTGAATGGTCCGAGGTCGAATTTTTCGTTAGTTTTTTGTTTGTTTTTCATCTCCCGTGTGATTCACGTTCGGGCACGCTTCTCCGTACACATACCGTGTATAATGTATACGTAACCAACTTACGCGCACACGTTGTGCACAAATATACATATATATATACATATATATATTTATTATATTATACCGATTTACCGCACGTCCTATAATATACCTTGTAGATGAAAGGACTACCGTATATCATATTATTATACACTACTATAATATAAAACACGATCGTATAGTATATACTATATATATATATATATATATATATCATTGTATTATAGCGTTACAGCACGCCAAGTTCCTTATAATCCCACCAAAGAATATAATAATTGATATATATATATATATATATATACGTATTTATGAATAGTGTATACGATATACATAGATCGGTATAATCGTGCAGTCCGCGCGCGTGTTTAATAGGTATTATATATTATCATACGTATGCATTATGTCTATGTAGTGTGTTGTATGACGACGGTGTTGATCGTCGTGAATAAATCCGTACACCGTATTCATTACCCCAAGGACGAATAATGAAACGGACGCGGTTCTGCATCCGTTTTTACACCGGAGTGTAAGGTCCGAGAGACGATCGGTCGAAAACACGTAATCCGCGATTGTATATTGAGTACATTCGATTTTTGACATTTTTTTTTGCCAAAAATGACCGGAGGACCGTAAACAGGACTTCGTCTTGCGATGAGAGAGCGGTTCACTTAAATTATGTTACGTTCTCAAAAACACGTCGTCGACAAACTTACTCGGCGAGATCTTATTTTGACGGTTTCACTTTCGACGGGTCTATTACTGCACCCCTCTATCTTTTTATGGAAAATAGGGTATGAAAGATAATAAAATACTGAACTTACAATACTTTACGTGGAAAATAGAGTAATTTTTTGATTGCAATGATTTATCGTTGCTTTCTACTGAACTTTACATGAATTAAATTGCCTGATATCATTCAAACTTCCCACCTAACTTGTTCATAGTACGTCTCCAATATTTTATTGGATAAATTACTAAGAGGTTGAATTTATGTTTCCATATATGTATAGGTAATTCATAGTAGTAATATACAAAATATAATTTTTCAATCGACGAAATAATATTCGTTGACTGTGATGATGATGTCAAACTCAAAGTACTACGCAACGACGGTTCAAACATAATTTGTTATTTGTACATTATTATACTTGTGTGTTTCGATAAAGTTCTAGAGAACTTTGACGGTAAATAGTTTTGTATGATGCGAAGTGTCAACAACACATTGTGCAACAGTAATTGTATTAAGATAGCATAATAAGAAATAGTGTCTAGGTAGCATTTAAGAAGTTGGTTAAGAAATAAATGCAAAGACGGGAAATTTATACCATCTGAAAAGAAGAGAATGCCGATGGCACGCGGCCAACATGGCGTGTAATATTTTTAGCCGTTTTGGAGCTTAAATAAAGTTCGTTTTATTAATTTTCGTTTACTAATCATTAATATTAAATTTAATTATGTCTTTCCTCCCATCATATTTAAGGCCTGGATATACCCCTGAACCTAGTAAACTGTTTGCTTACATAACAAAACGTCAACACAAATAAATAAATAATAATAAAGTTTTGAAAGTAAAATATTTAATACTAAGGCTATTACCAGGAACCATTTTAATAAAATATTTTCATTAAACATTAGCTATTGCTAACCAATTTGGAGCGATTAAATATTTATATGAAAGCCAGCCAAGAAAAAAGTTGTTGAAAAAAGTACTGCTGCAAGTATACTATAAATATATATATATATATACAAGTGTACAAACCAGAAGAAGAAATATCGATAGATAATTAATTGAGAGTTGTGAAGGATGATAAGAGTATATTTATTTGACCCTGTAGGCCACGGTTCAATAATATCTTTAAAATGTTCAAAATATTTATTACTATTCTTGTGACTAGCTGTTCTTGTGAAAGGACATTCTTAAAATCAAATTAAATTAAAACAAAATTACGTATTATAATGCATCAGGTTCGGCTAGATGGACTACTCACCATGCCAATTAAATAGAAACTGCCCTATAATATTAACATTGAAAATGTAATCAAACAATTTAAAATATTAACTCCCTCCGAGAGAACTAAGAAGAATGGTACTTTGAAGAGCTTACAAATGATGAAAACAAATTTTTGTTTAAAAATTGTAAAGAATGCATTTTGTTTTCTTCTTTTATGTGATATATTATTTTAACATAAGTAAACTGTGAAATTTAAATTATTATATTAAATTTGCAATTAAATTAATTATATACCTATAAAATAGAAACTGCCCTATAATATTAACATTGAAAATGTAATCAAACAATTTAAAATATTAACTAAAAAAAAATATTAAACCAAAATAATATTCAATTATATTACATATTATAATATATAATACCTATATAGTATATAATATATATATATATATATATATATATATATATATATATATATATATATATACAATGTACATTCTATCCCCTTCCCAGTTAGGAAGGCCTGCGCAAGCCTATGTTAAATGACAATAGAAAAATTGTTTAGAAATTTGAAACTGATTTTATTTGCATTTTAAAATTTGATTTATCAAACATCATATAGAACTAGTAGATTAAGATTTTAATTAAACACTATTTTATAGACATTTAGTAAAACTTGTCATATTTATTTGGCACATCAAGTTTATATGGGATTATGACCAGCAAGGTCTGAGTACTATTGAAAATACGCAAACACATTTTTAATATATTGCTCGTTAGATGGATAGAATCGACAAATTCAGAATGAAAGATCTAACTTAAGTAGTTACCGTAATCTAACTCGTTTAATCGCTAAACTTTTAAAAACCCAATATTAAAATATCAGCCCTATATCCTGTGTGGATCCAGAGGGGGCGATAGGGACAATCGCTTCCCCTGATCACATCCACAAAATTAATATTCAAAAATTATTCAAATACATTTTGAAATATTCAAATAGTAGTACACAAATGACGTATTTTTTTACGATTACCATTAAAATTTGAACTTAAAATGCTTATATAAGGAAACTACTATATAACACTATATAACTTTTTTATTTGACTTCAAAGTAAAAATTTTAATGATATAATTGAAGAAATGTTTAAGAACTAATAGGCAAAGTTTTGTTTGCGAAATTTAAAATAATTAAACCGGGACGCCACATTTCAGTAAATACTAATCAATTTTAATTTTTTGGTTTTCCCCAATTATTATAAAAATTACTTTTGATATCAAAAAAAAAACTCTGTCAGTGAATGTAAGTAAATAGGAACAAACTCTCTTCATTTTTAAATTGGAGTATTATTTCTGGTAGAAACACAAGTTGCAAAAATAGGAACAATAAAATCGGTAACGCCGTAAATATTTGTCGTTTTATCTATAATTTTCTTTCCGGTTTTTCTCAATTATTTCGAAATGTAAATTCAAAAAATCACCTTTTTTATGCACTAACTAGACAAAATTTTCTTTCACTCTAAACATTGGAGAAAAATGTATTTTCAAAAAGTTGTTTACAGATAGAAAAAAAGCACAAATCTGTAAAACCAGTAGGTCTAAAAAAAACAATAAGCCAAAAAGACATGGAAAATAATAAGGCTGCCAATGTATATTTTTTGGAACCTTAAACAGCGACCTTATGTAGAATATGGTTTATCTAGACAAATTTAAATAGATTTTTAAAAACTTCAGTTCACTGTAGTTAGTGAAAATTGTTAGTTTTTAATCTCAAAATTTAAAGTTACAGGGACAAAACAGTGTTTAAGTGTTCTATACCCAAATAATATTAAAAATCGATTGTGCCACAAATAATAGTCTCCTAATAATAGACTTATAGAAGTCTGTTTGTGTTTACTGCCGTAAATCGTACACGGAAGCACCGTGCGTATACGACGTAGTGGCGCCTAACGTGAGGCTGGAACCAATGACCCCGAGATCAAGATTCATATCATACAACAATATTTATAAATATACTATTGCTAGTTTTGACTGTCACGTCGTAATATTTTTCAACTCTCTTTTCGTTAATAAACAAATGTCGTGTTACCGCCTATCATACTCGTAGCATTATTATTGTTTGGATAAACGTTTAAAAAGTAATAATTACATTTTGTGCTGTTCCCGAAACGTCGTTATCGGCATTGTCGTCCACTCGGTATAAAATACGCGTGTACTGTACAGACAACGAGGCGGTTTATCGTTCGGTAAAATCGCCGTGTGACACGTCGTCTAGATAATAATAATAATATGCGCACAAGACGTTTTCGAAACCGACGCAGTTGTTCGGGACACGTTGTCTTTTGAGTCGTTTCTAAAGTTGTCATTTTCTCGAGACTGCTACGTTTATTATATCTATATTCTATACATTCCACACATACCGCATATAATATACGACATAATAATATTTTATTACTATCGGACCGTCGAGATCTATCCGCGTGAGTATTATCCATTGTGAAAATAATAATAATGTATAGTCAATGACATTATTGTAGTTTGTATGGGGGTATGTAAACACTAGACAAAAAAAAAACGACCATGAATGTCTCAGCTGCGAGTAAAAACTACTACCTAAATAACACATACGCTACGGACTTACGGTCGGTCAACGGTTAAAATCCTGAGCTCAAAATCTATAATATTAAAACATTTAAAAATATAAATATATTTTACGTGCAGTAATTTGATATGCTTCGGAGACCCTTTAGAAATGGTCCTTTAGGAAAGTAGATGAGAAATTAAGATTATGTATATTTAAGAGAAACAGAAAAATATATGATCCCCTGCATTGTCACTTACTCAAAATAATGGAGGAAAAGATATAACAATGATAAGATTCATTTTTTTTTTTACGCATTTTCTGTTGTCTTTTTTCCTTGTAATCTTTTACGCATTATCACGAGGCGGAAGCAAGAGTCGAACAACCATTATAGAGAAGCCAAACAATAAGCGACTATTGGTAAAATAGTGACTGGGAGAATTGTGTTAAATACGAGTGTGAAATACGCGCGTGTGGATTCGGGTTTGTAGTGGGTCGTAGGAACAGATGATAAAGTGAGATGTACAAGAATCTGTCTGGCGGTATGGTCTCAATAACCGTAAAACCTGAATAATAAAAGTAATATGGATAATAATAATATTGTAATGATCATACATTGCTCAATGTTCTCATATCGTGCTAGCTCTTTCAAACATAGGAATGATGCATTTATTTCCTGGAAAGGAGATAGCACATATTATTATAAACACAGTATCATCACTATTATTATTGAATTAATGATTTTTGATGAAATTAAATTTTATTTTGTTCTATAGTATAAGATATTATATGTTTTTGAATGTAAAACTTGATTTAGCACAAAGATTTAAAGATGTTTGAACTGAGATTTTCCATTGTAAAAATGCAGCTTTTTACAAACTTTAAGTTTAAATATAAAATTGTCTGTTTTTTTTTCAATATTTTTATGAAAACTTAAAAAAATTTCCTCAATGCACCATTTATAGATCCAAAAAAAGCTCTCGTCCTTTTTTGTTTGGAACACGATTTCTAGTAGAAAAATGGTTTACAGACAGAAAAATAATCACACATTATTATGAAATTCCTTCACTCAAAATCTAAATAACAGATTTTCAGCTCACCTGTCAACCATATAAATCGAAAGTATAGACGAAAATGTGTAAATTTTTTATAAATTTTCATTCCTGATTATATTATTTGGGGAAAAACTTGTGCATTTTCTCCTGCGGTCTAATTTTTGACACGTTTATGTGGCTAAACGGGTAATAATTTGGTGTTGAAATTAGACTAATCCGTGTAGAATCTTTATAGGTTACATCGGTAATTGATCAACAAAATATATTATTATTATTTTTAGATTTTACGCATAGAGAGGTTTATTATGTGTGTGATTTTTAAATTGTATAATTGTTTGTATCTGTAAACACCTTTTCTACCAGAAATTTTACTCCAATCAAAAAATAACAACAGAGATTTTTTGTAGAATTTTGGATCTAGTTTGTCAGTCAAGGAGTTAATTTTTTGATTTTCCTTGCATATTTCATAATGATTGGGGAAAAATGTATAGGGAAAACGGACACTATCGAAACGAAATTATCTTTTTCCCACCAGATTTGGCCAGCCCACTATAATCTTCAACCTTTCAAATAACTTTTTATATTTTTAGTCGATTGAAAATATTTTTATTTTTTCATTCTTCTTTCTCTCGCATGCCTTCCCGAGTTTAATGTATGTATCTTCATAAGGATTATCGTTTCAAATATTAAGAGTTTTAGTTTATCGCCTTTTATTGTTGCCCAAGTCTCGCAGGCAAATATAATAATATAAGAAGTTAGGGAATATATAGTCGATAAGCTATCTGCCTATATATATAGAGCTTCGTTTTAGTTTCTCTCGGTACTTGATTCTCGTAATAAGAGAAACTAAAAATATTACTAAAATATTTCATATCGGTTAAATATTATTATACACGTAGGTAGGTAGGACATAACTACCACACATAGCTCCCTCTGCCCATGTTAATTAGACGCGTTTAGGACGAGTATAAATATTATTATTACTATAACAATATAACCGAGAAGGAGCTAGGTGTTCGTAGTGCAGTACCTATATAATAATATATAGGTACCTAGACCGTATTATAATAATACGAGAGGCGATAGAGAAGAAAAACCGCCGACGACGATGGCTTCATTAGTACTTTTTCTGTTATTATTATATATAGGTAATAAGCACTTGGCAGCTGCGGCAGCCACGAGTACCTATAGGTAGGTAGGTACCTAACTAACACGTACTCATTACCGGACGAAAATTGTCTATTAAATCTATAACAAGTCACGCGGTAATGAGAATACGCTGCGATTAAGCGGCTATCAGTCACTTCGGCGGCCTGTTTGCGGCGTGACGACGACGTTAATGTGCCTACTATATTATATCGTTAAGAAAAAAAAAAGAAAGAAAAACCTAAACAAAAAAAAAAAACCGACCATTTATCACGTATTATTATCGTTAGCCGACAAATTGTGCCGAAAATCGACGACCGGCGACGGAGATAATAATAATATTATAATATATTATTAAAGCAGCACAGTATAAATTATAAATTTTAACGTCCGGCCATTATTTTATTATAATAATAAATTATCGTGATGTGTATAGGCGACACCGGAGGCTCGCCGTGCGCACGGACCTCCGAACACCGTCTATTATCGCGCGTCGTAACAATAATAATATTATTACGGGTACAATAGGTAGGCGCACATACGTGCGTTTTGTCTTATCTCGTATTTATATTATTATATTATATGGGTAACTACCGCGATTGGTCGACCCGTGCGGTTGCCCGGCAATATCGATTTGTCATCGAAGAAAACAATATTGTATAATGTTTCTGACGCCTTTCTCCTGCGGCCGTCCGCGGTCTTACCGCCTCCCATTTTGTGATAATTATGCCCGGCACATCAGCATCGTGGTCGTCGCCACTGGAACGCCTTAAACTCGTCAAATTGACAGTGGTTTTTTTTTCCGCAATAGGCACAGGTTCCCCCGCGGCCGTTTTGCGGGGTGGAAATCTATCATCGACCGTCAATTATAGTTTGTAATAGTTTAGGCGCATGTTCACACGGTAGAACGTATTTTCTCCAAACTCAGTTTTGAAATACGGTTCGGACTACCAAAATATATTTGATTATATCCACAGTAAAGATACACTTAAAATTTATCTTGAAGTTAATATTACTAATTATCTATATGAAGATAAAATATTTGGTTCATTATGCCATATTATAGAACCAATAGTTTTAAAAGTAAAACAAGTATGCTTCGTTTCACATCTAGATTTAAAAACGATTAATCTCGCGATTAATTTAGTAACTTCATAATTTATTTATTTAAATGCATTAATATAAATTATAGATTTGTCTAAATAAATTTATCCAGATGATTTTATTATTTATTTTACTTAACGGCTCGTATATTTTATTATTTCTTGATTATCTTGATTATTTTCTTTTTCTTTCATAATTTGGCCTTTAAGATCACATCATCCAAACGATTGATTCTCCGAGTTTCTATATTTAATAATACTTCCTTTCAATTCACTCTCAGCTTTACTTTTCCTATATTTTCCTTTTTCCCATCATCCCACCTTAATACGTTCAAGCAGCCTTTTCTACTGTGGTGCATTTTCTAGTTTCTCAGTGATGATCCTTCTGTACATCATTTGTTTATCTTCTTTTTAAAACCTTCAACAATATTTAGTCTCTGATACAGCTCATTTAGTACAATACTTTTCCGTATTATTCACTCACCTACGTCTTTACATGGTACATATTAATTTTCTTGAGTACTTTGCTTTCAAACACAGCTAATAATTATATGAAATCTTACATCTTATCTTATATAAATTATTTCTAATTTGTTTACCTCTTATATTTCTTATATATTATCTCTTATTCTTATCTAATTAAAATACAACAATAACCACAAGTTATAGCCGAGCTGATTTTTTTTTAGAAATAGCATAGACAGGTGTCCATGAAAAAATATTTTGTGTAGAGAGAAGGATGCTGAAGGAGGAATAGTGAAAAAAAGAACTTAAATACTGGATGAGAGTAAACGGCCACACGGAAAAGAAGCTGACAGTTTCATTTTTTAACAAAATGGAAGGCATAAAACTGTTTAACATGCCTATTATGTAAGAAATAAACCAAAATTGCCAAATACAGCTTTTTTTGAAAAAGAAAAAAAAATGAAAAAGACTGCTAAAATCCAACTAAGTTAACGTCATGTTGAAGGTTACAACAACAATGTATATTTGAATATCGCCGTATTATCACCTGACTCTTTCATATATAAGTAGATTTCTGCAATCTATTAACATTTAAAATGGCCGTCATTCCTAATCTATTTTTGTCTTTAATCAACATTGTCGTTCAGATTATTTTATCTACATAGATAATCCCAACACTAAGCCTACGTTGAACGGTATAACGCTCGTGTTTATAATCATTATATTCAAAATATTATATATTTTCACCAAGTAAAATTATTATTATATGTACTATATATTAATACATATTGCACGTACGCGTATATATGTTAGGTATACATTTATCGATCCCGTCAATCAAAATGCAATTTAAACGTGTGTCTATACCCCGGGTGTTTGCCCGTACGCCACCTCATAATAATAATAATTACAGTGTGTGCGCGTTGGTGAGTGACATTATATTATTTTTGACTGACGTAAGTTGTCCTGTGTAGTGTGATAACAGGTATAGGGAATCCCGGCCGATAAATTTTAATAGAATATTGTACAAAGTTGGAAAAGTTATTGCATAATATTAAATTATCAAAGTTGAACAAAAGTTAACGATTTAATAAGTTAAAGTTAAATTGTTTTATAAATAAAATAAGTTAAGTTAAAATTCAGTATACGATTTTAATTGACATTTTAACTTGAGGTTACGATTACATGTTCTCATAGTGAAAATATTAAATTTTATTTTTGAAAAAAAGGTTGATCAATATTAAATAAACGGAGTTATATTTACTCAAACGGAGTATATTTAAGCCCTTCCTCAAAACACAAAATCAGGACCAACCAAGAGTTTAAAAAAAAAATGATTCACTGTATCGGAGAGTTAATTTTTTGAAATGTTTTTTTTATTTCAAATAATGCATAGATATTTTTAAAACCGGAAAAAAAATTTAAGAAACAACCCATTTTTGGATAAAATACATTTGATTTTAGATTCTAAGTGTAATGAGAAATGTTTTGGTTTTACAATAATTTTTATTTTTTTATCAATTTTTTTCTGTGAACCATTTTTCTACTAAACATTTTGCTCTGATTTTCAAGTGTAGCACATTTTCTGAAAGAAAATGTAATTTGGGTGGTACATTAAAACGGTTATTTTTTAATTCTTCCTGAGTTTTTCATAATATATGGGAAAACCGGGAAAAAACGTAGGAAAAACGGGAAAATTTACAAAATATATCAAATTGTAAATATTATGGCCTTTCAAAACATGTATAACTGGACTTTGCTCAGAATCGTTTTTCGTTAGCAAAGATTAATCTTTACGTACAGATATACATTAAATTTTCCTTTTACCTTCCCAACTTCTTACCTACAAAACAGTGTACAACAGTGGTCCTGCTATCATGTGAAGTATGTCCGTTTGTTTTTTTGTTACCATTGAGTACAAAATAATCGTAGAGACCTGATACTATAGATGTGGTATATTTTCAAAATATTTTGACTAAGGTTAAGTTTCAAAAACTGTTAATATTTTTTTCATGTGAAAATATCTTTTTTTGTATAATTAAAATAATCGAAAATTAAATACACGATTCATAATAACAATTATTTTTTCCAATTATGACAATGGAAAAAAAAAGACGAACTTATAATAATGTCACATTATTTTTTACTAACGTTTGAAGTTTATATTTTCGATAAAATTTTATTTTGATCAATGACTGTTTTTTCGTGTATAAACCTAGATTTTCGATGAGATCGGAAAGTTAAACCCCATAACACCCGTGTTTGTGACAATTATTATATTACTCTGTTGCCAGCAACGATTGCATACGTCTATTTTTTTGCGTGTATATAATGTGCGTAAATCGCTACCTCGGTTTCTGCAGTAAATCGTAAAATATGTTATATTTACGCGTGTATGTGTGTGTGTGTCAGTGTTTGCATATATGTGTATTGTATAAGGGACTTTGTGAGGGTGAAAAACGACGATGATGAGGGGAAACGTCGTCGTCGTTATTTAATTTTCGACGCGGAAAGACGCCGTCGTCGGTCGGAGTCGACGAGTCCGCGGGCGCGAGGGTGCGGAAAACGGTTTACCACGGCGACAGCGGCGGCGGTGGCGAAAGAAAAACAATTTAGTCGGGCACGTGGATAAAAGGGAAAAGTGCACAGGGAGCGGCTTTTGATTTTCATATTATACACTACACAACGATGACGTGTGTGTATATATACTTACGACGTTACGAACCCACTCGGCATTTTGACTGTGCAGCGGAAACTGATTTCTCCCGGTAAATTATTATCACTAGCTATACGAAACGACGCGATAATATTTTCTCAGTTTGAGAAAATCTTTTTTTTTCTTTTCGTACTTAACCACTCCTTCATCTCTTTTCTTTTACAGAGCGCGCCCACACAAACATATATACATACACACTGCACTGCACACATACTACGCGTATTTTGTACGAGAGAGTATGTACGACAACGTGAATAACACGGTAAATCCTTGGGAAACTTTTCAACAGGTATTGATCCGAGAAAACACGCGAATTCCCCGCGCGTTTTGACCCTGTGGCCACCGACGCCGCAGCCGTTACATCTCGCACCGACACTCACCTGCTCGACACATCGTATATTATATTACTATGTGTACAGTCAAAGAAAACCATTTTTCTCTATGCTGGAGTTGTAAATTTCATCCCAAACCGAATCTTCGAAATAACAATATCTACCACAATATTGTAGTTGAACGTATATATTATATAGTGGCTATAGTGGCACTGTTACCATACCAATAGGCTATAATATTTCTTCTGTCGGAAAAGTATATTATTAACGATTTGTTTATTTACAGTCGATGAATGCACTCGTTGTAGATTCTAAGTGTAGCAAAGAAGCTATTTTTAGTTAGTAGATTTACTTTAAATTGTACAATCAACTTTGTCAACTATTTCCAGTATAATAGTTATAAGTTACTATTTCCAACATAATATATAGTATAGTAAAGAACCTAAAGAGTCATGGTCCGCTTTTAAAATTGAAATCTGACAAACACAATTCCTACGGGTTTGTCCAGCTTTTAGGTCTAAATCGACTGAATTACACACCGTCATCAATCCTCTTAAGACTGTTAAAATAATACAAACTTATATAATTATTATAATTAGTTAATATTTATTAAAATCTTCATCGAGATTAGGTAAAAAAGTAAATAAAACCTAATAATTTAACGTGATCTACCTTTACCTCTACGCATCTTACATAAAATATATGAAGTTTCTTACAGGCCAATTTTACGACATTTTAAACTAGGTACCTAGTTAAAAATATTTAAAACACGAAATTTTTGAGGTTTGACCGAAGTTAAATAGATAGTTGAAATTGAGTTTTTTTATACATATTATGAGTCATTTTGTAGATATAACGCGTGTCACGAAAACAACGTGAATTATTTGAACATATAATATACGGCAGTTCTATTTGATTTTACGGTCGTATCGAGACATAATTACATCCTTTGAAGTAGAATGATTATTTGACCTCGTTCACTATGAACACAGGTATAAGCACCACTTGGCGTTATATATACTCTCTGTAATGCTGCCAAAAGTTTGTCCGTATACATAACAAAATATATGTTATTTAATTATAAACAGGGCTCGTAACTTGTAGCATTTGGTATTTGCATATTTGTTTTGATAAGTTCTAGCAGAGTGGGGTTAACTTAACCGCTCCCCCCCCCTTGACTTGAAAATACAACAACTAGGAGTATTTATTTAGTAATATACTCTTGAAATGTATATATTTCAGCCATATTTACAAGGAAAAGTTTAAATTATTGAAAATTTGTGTTTTCGGATCCGGCTTCGGTTTAGTAAACGTTTTCGAACTTTGCCTTTCACATCTTACTTGTACCAATTTTTAAACATTATTCAGATTAATAGTATTTAAAAAAAAAAAAAAAAAATCACTAAATGACACTACTACAGGCATGCTATTGCATTACTAAAATTTTGATTACGTACATATTTATTTTAGGTTCTTCTACGATAGATTTACTTTAAAATTTGTTTTTTATCTGGTAGAAAATAGGTATTGTCTAGTAAAGTGCAATGAGGAGGTTATTTTTTGAAATTTAATGTTGTTTTATTAATAATGGGGAAACACCGAGAAAAATCAAAAACTGTAATATTTATGCATATTAACGGTTTTCGTTATATTCGACTTTATATTAATATATCGTAATTTAGTGAAAAATAATCATAGAGACCAGAAATGTCATCGAATTCTTAAACGTGTGTAGCTCCTTCGATATATGGTACAATTTTAAAAATATCCTGGCAATTTTTTATGGATATAAAATGGTATAATATTATAATTATACAATGTTTTACAGTTATTTATAGATAGTTAAAATTTTGGAGTTTTTAGGTTTTGTTTATTTAAAATTGTTTTGGCAAATCAAAAATGCTCTACAATTCTTCTGAATATTTATCATAGGTTACAACTTAAGTGGTTTATGAAAATACATTCTGATTAAAATTTAAAAATATGTTCCATCTTATGCATTTCAATTCAAATAAGTAATAGAGGTATGCTAAAATATCTAAAAGTTGATTGAGGTATCCTTCGTCTCGCCTAATTTGAACGCCAAACATAATTGATAATGGTAATCCGGCAGTACTGTAGCCAGAAAAATTTTTCGGAGAAGACACTTTATTTTTTTTTATCTAGGTTTTGTTAAACTAGACAACTTATCACTTGTTATTTTATGACTCCCATATTCCCTTATCACTTATTATTTATAACCCTCAAATTTACAACGTAAAGTTAAAACAAAGTTTGTAACCTTGTAAGAGAATATAATATATTTTATAACACTCATAATAGTACTACTAATAATACATTTTATTAAAATAACGAATTTATGTAAACTGTATACAGCATTATGGAATAAAAAAAATTGAGGTAAGTTGCATGCTCCTCCAGTAACTCCCTGGCCACAGCACTGCTATATTCCGAGATTTGCTACTAAAATAAAACCTAACCTAACTGATATATCTATTGAAAACCAGATTTTTCAACGCATATTCCAGACATTTTTCCAGAAAGTATCTGGTCAAAAGTCAGTTTTGAAAATTCTCCGATTTCCGCAATATCAGCTCACGAGTATATTGATACGCTATGAAATTAAATATCACTGCACTTATAATAATCTTGCAACTTAATTATTTGAAAACTCTTGTGATTTTGTTTAATGATGTCTTTCCTGCCTATACATTAAATACGCATTAATGTCAAACATGTATTATTAAAAACTGTGCCAATAATTATACAACAATGTTTTACGTAAAGATTATTTTCGAGATAATTTATGAAGTTTGAGATGCTACGTGTTTTTTTATCTTCATTCATATATGGATACATGTCTTCACATATTGAACAAATATATTATTCTACGTAAGTAATATTGTTCGATAAACCAATACATTTTATACGCCTTTCCCGCGTCGAAGAATTATATGCTAGTAGTATTACATATTATAAATATTGCACGCTTTCATCGAAATTTTCATCCTGCACAGTGCACATCGCACGGATAATAATCTGTACGCTGGGTTCTATTTATATACGAATGACAGAACCGCGTAATTTTTAAATACACTGCGAATTTTGTTGTCTGATAATATTTTACTGTGAGAAAATAATAAAATACATATATTTGCATCTGTATACGATCAATGCAATAATTTGCACGGTTTGCAAATATTAGTTCTGACATATTTCCATATCTTCATTTTTGTTTATACCTTATAAAAGTGAAAATAAATTACTGTGTTATGAAAAAATTGAGCGAATTTTTTCATATTTTGTTGACTGCATCAGCTGTATCCAAAACGTGTACACAAATTTGATTGAAGTAATTTGTAGCGCAGTATTACTGTAGTCTCTCATCTAATTTATATGCAGAAAGATCAACGTAAGACACTTATTATTTATAAAAAATGTTAAATTTTTTTTGAATTTTTTATTAGGAAATTTAAGAAACAAACAGTTCTGAAATATGTATATCCGTTGATTTATGTCATCATTTTATGAGGGGTTGAAATCACTACCCACTTTTGATTTTCAAACGGAAATCTATATGATATTACAAATTCCACAAATAGATAAAGTTTTAGTTTAAATACATTTTGATGTTGACATTTTTAATTTATTATTTTTATTTTATTTTGCCTAAAATACCCGATTTAAACTAATATTATATTGTTCATTAATCTGTCTGTCAACCTTCTCGGTATGTTGTGATCGGGAAATTTATTTTTAGAACGATTCGAGTATTATGTACATCCTAAATCATATTTCATAAAATACTAGGACATGGCACACACGTTCCTGCCGGACTGTCAATTTTGTTTACGCAGTCTGCCGGAGACCGGAGATTCTGGTGTACAATTGTTACTGAACAGGCAGCCGGAATAAATATAAAAACTCGTTTATCCAGCAGACCAGAGGATCGCGCAAGCGTATCGGGGGCGTATGCGGGTTCCGGCTGACCTGCCAAAGTTTGATTTCATTCAGTTTACCTTCACACCATGTGAAAATATACCACTGTGTGTCGTCGTTTTTAAAATAAGTAACACGTGTATCGTGAATTAAAGTGGCTTTATTAATATTTATCCAAATGAAAATTGTTTTACAAAAAATAAAATCCAAAAACTATTACGATAAATGTAAAAGAAACGCCGCTTACGAACAATTGGTGTTGAAGAGTTACAAGAAATTGAATTTTCTGCAGCAAAATCAACAGTTTAAAAAAAAAAGTAATAATAATAATTACTTGAAAAGCAGCTACTGGAAAAAATTAAAAAAATTAAAAGGGGTCGATGAGGACAGGCAATTGTAGTATTTAAAATGCCGTGCTTTCTAGATTACCGAGATATTTCTCGTAATTCTTGTTTAAATTTTAAAAGTCAAAAAAATTATTTCTATCAAAGCCGAAATATCGACCGGAAAAATTCGCTGGAATGAGTGAGGACACTGTGTCAGTCCAGTCAGCCGGTTTCCGTTGGCCTGTGCATGCGAATCTGACGAACCGGCTGGAACGTTATATTTTACGTCGGCTAGTATATACTCGACGAAGAAATAATGGTACACAATATGGTTGTTTTTGTTGGTTTTATATTTTTTTAAACATCATTTTTATTAGAAAAATGGTGACCTATACGTACACAAAATGGAGAATTAAAAATGTGTAGGTATCTAACGCGTGATGATACGACGAAAACACCGCGGGCCGTGACCAAAACGACGACGACGGTGTAAACGAACGCGGTCGTCGTCGTTATTCTCCGCCCAGAAAATTGTCTCCGGCAATTACACGGGAATTCTCGTGTATAACAACCGTGTACAAGTATCAATCGTGTACGATGACGAGGACGAGGTCGTTACACCTTGACACGGACATAGACAAGTATTTATGTGGCTAGCGCCGATGGTGCAACTGCAAGAGCGATCATATTAATGTATTATATGTTCCGAGTATACGAAACCCAATGACACAATTAGAAAAGATACCTATGATATTGTATGGTCACAGTTTATTATTGCTACGCAAATTTCTGCTCGAATATTTTATCACCGATAATTCACAGTTTTCTATTTCTTATATTGACTAGTATTAGCATTGTAATAATACAGTAAAAAACTACGAGACGTAGGCGCAGATAAGTAAAATTTATCCGTTAAAGATAAAATATAATTGCTCCAGAATCTTTTAGACACAGAATACAATATTTAAACTACTCTAGATAATATCTTAGGTGAGTGGAATTAATTTATATAAAACAAAAATAACGACGAAAACATTATGCTTGCAGAAAAATGAAAATTGAAACAGTTAAAATATATCTATTATGCAAACAGAATAAATCACTACAGCCACAGGGGCTTTGAATTTTTAACTAAAAATAAAACTTATTCAGCTATTTAATCATTTATATTTTCTACAATGGGTAAAATATTTTTATTTTAAATATTTGATCTAAATAATTTCAATCAAGATAATAATATAATTATTATTTTGTATCAGATAGATATAAGATAGATTTTATAATTGGCATTTAGATAAAATAAAATATTAACAAATATTATAAAGTCTCAACACAAAACACGTAAAAGCTTGACATATCTGATAATACATTTCTATTTAAACAAACTGAAGCCGACAAATCGTGGTGAGTACAATTTCACGGACAATGTATTTCATTCGAATACGTAAATAACAACAATATTATATTACCGGAAATGTTGAACATTTCTAATACGACTATAAAACAATATTATTGCCTAGTATTTATTCTTATCGTTTCCGTAGTTAATTTTAAGGACGCGCACAAGTAAAAAATGAAATCCTCGCAAAGTAAAATTACTCGATTATAGTAGGCTTCTGTTATAGGACCGGAAGTTCAAACAGTACAATTAATAATACTTCGGTCGCTTCAAGATTGTGTTTCGAGAAAATACACGCTTTTCAAGCATCGCAAACACTATATAAAATAATAATTTTTACATCAAATTGTACGAGTATGTACATAATATAATTTGGTAAGTACAGCGTGTTTAAGTATATTTCCGTTGATAGGCATCATCACGATGATTCTACGTAGTAAATAACTGCAGCTAGTGGTCAAATGTGGGTATATATTAAAGTATATTTCATATATATATATATACCACCACCGCAGCAATCCTTTTGGGATTCGACACTATCCCTTCGAAAACGAAAATACGGTTCGCACATACATAATCCTCTCAGGGACATTGCCGCATTTCCGACACCAGATGGCAGTGTTCCTAAGAGCTTTCTCTTCCCCGACGTGTCCTTCCCTCCCTCCTTCTCGTACACAAACACTCCTATCCCTTCTCTTCTTAATCTCTGCGCAAACACTACGTCGGCCGATTATAATACTCGCCCTAATGTACCCCGCTCGGCGTCAACTGTCTATAACCCAACCCCTGCCAATGGCTTTAACCGCGTCGCATTATTGTTTTTAACTTTTTCCCGGTTTTTTTTTTTAATGTGACGACTCGATCCATCGTTGGAACAGTCTCGACACTATATTATTATATTATTATTATGCTCTGCAATCGAAATAAGTGTGTGCGCGCAACAATAACACAAAGCCCCTGACGCCGGCCAAAAGAAACGTTAAACGAAAAAGTGTGTGAATATAAAAACAATACACGGTGCACTGCGGCTTATTATTGGTACTGAGTGTTACGGAAACATCGAATAAAAAAAAATTTAATAAAAATGGAAATACGTAGCAGAAACGAGAGTGTTGAGTGGTGGGCGCGTGACATGGTGTAACTATATCAGCTGTTTCCGAATAAGGAATAAATCATAGAGATAGTCCAGAAAGAATATAATATGTTGAAATGGTCGTTGGGCGTATATTCAAGAGAAAACAAGTAAATAAAAGAAGACTCAGATGATGAATCTAATGTATAATATATTATATGAAAGCTAGTCAAAAGAAAAGTAGTTGAGAAAAGTGTTGCTACAGGTATGATATATAGAGACAAGTGAACAAAGTAGAAGAAATATCGGTGAATAGATGAGAGTTGTGAAGGATGAGAATAAGAGTACATGTATTTGATCCCACGTCTTATGAGGGATAAAAGTAAAGAAGAAGTCTACGTGGTTGGGTCCAAGAAAATGGTTTTAATAAATAAAAAATGAAAAGCTGATACTGGAAACGGGCGCAGCCACTGTTATAAGTGAGTAGTTTGGATGGTGGGATATATAAAGTTTTTTAATTTATAACTGTAACCAACAATAAACCATTGCTAACGAAAAACGATTTGAAGCGAGTTTGGTTATATATGTTTTAAAAGGTCATAATACGATTTTCGTTAAAATTTGATTTTAAAATATTTTTATAAAAAAATATTAAAATACTACATTAGACTCTATTTGTTTAGATTAAATATGGCAAATAAAAATATAAATAAATAATTTGTATATTTATATTTACTTTATTTATTAACGAATATTAATCATTTAATAATTTTGTTTTTACTTTATTATTTTATTATTCTTTGTTTTGTTGATTGAAAAATTTATTTTTGTCATTTTTTGACTGGAGCAATATTTCTGGTAGAAAACATAAGTTGCAAAAATTAAAAACAATGAAATCGATAACACCTCGAGATATTTGTTGTTTTACCGATAATTTTTTTGGAGTTTTCCTAATTATGTATATTTTCAACCCCTGAGAAAAAATGACCTCTTTTATGCACCAACTAGACAGAATTAGAAAAGATACTATACTTTATACATCGGAACAAGATTTCTTTTCGAAAACTTGTTCACAGATAGAAAACAAAATCATAGCACATATTCAAAACCAATAGATCCCTCGCTACATTCTGAATCTAATATTATAGGTTGTCGCGATGATTATATTGCAGTTGAATTTTTAATGGTACCCTAATATATATAGTTTATACACATAGAGAATAAATTAAACGTCCGGGATTTTGTCGATTTCGTAACGAAAATTGACATATATTAGAGATATAAAAAGAATTTCGTCTTGTTTCACAATCACGTAGTGCACCTATATGTATTTCTATTGTGTCAAGAGCGGAAATTATTGTTTAAATTCTATTCAGTCAATGTGCGGTGTCCGCTTAACGATGCAGTTTATTCAATGTTATACAACGAAACTAATATTAAGCGTACTTTGGCGTTGTATACAGTATTAGACACACATTCCAGTTAGTAGACGGCTACTGAATCGACAAAATATAAATTTGAAAATTTAGTTACCTTCTAAAATATTTGATAACTTTCGTAATACAAAAATATTATAATTAAAAAACTGAATCAAATGTTCTCTTTTCTCGTCATGTTTTACATATTATTGTTCGTGATTGCATATCATAAATATATTATAAATATTATAAAACATGCCTTTACTTGCCTTTAAACATATATCGCAATATGGAGGTAATAGGTAATTTTTATAAGTATGAGTTTTTCAAAAAATATGTCCATCCTGATTTTAATGATGACGTACATTACAGAATCTGATGATGATGTTAATAACAATAATATCACGGTCATGATGAAACCTAAATGTCATCAGAAAAATCTAATTTTATGAAGTTCAATTATTCGGAACGAGCATTTTAGTCCGAAAGCTAATGACGATAAGTGGATCATAAAGTACGGTGAATATGATTTCTACGTTAACTGCCGTATAAAATGTTGGCAACAATATTTTTGTTACCTATAAGTAGGTAACCAACAAAATATTTTCTATTATGACTACAACTAATAGTATAAACACTATAAATTACTCGTGTTTGATTTAATTAAACCGTATTATTCATCTGTTCGTCACATGATTCACACATGTGTTTACCTAAGTCTAGTTAATAATCTAACATCAGTACTTGAACTTTATTCTTACCAACTTGAAATTGACGGTTACAAAATTTACTCAGCGGCGTAGTGAAGGGGATGGATTGGCTATATTTATGCCAAACATAAATTTTACTTTATGTAGTTATGTATGCGATTTCTATAAGATGTTCAGTGTTACGCATAGATAATTATTAGGTAAGTATAATATGTTATATGCGCACAATAAAATTACAAATTTACATTGAAACACAAAAAAATAATACCATTCTAAAAAAATCTTCGCTACGCCACTAATTGATTTGATTTTTACTGAGAAAGAATATCCAAGTTACGGTAACCAGCTCGAAAAAACGTTATCAGTAAACCGTTTACCCGTTGTAATAACGCCAAAACACGCCTATTGATTGCTTCATATATCTACTTTATTTATGAATTTTATGACATTTTGTAATACCCACAGTAAAATCGTTTACGGGGAAATAAATTATATTGAAACGAAATCAGTAATACATATACGCGCAGTGTTGCGTATAGTACGTTAATTTAATAATAATAATGTGAATAGACGACGACGTTATTATAGAGACATTTACTGAACACAAATCATTAATCAAAACGTGTCCGAGAACGTATAATACAATAGCAGTTTAGGATTTTATAATATAGAAATAATACACGGGGTTTATGATTCCGTCGTGACGTTAAAAAGAGAACAAAATAGGTGTAAAGTTGGGAAGGTAAGAAATATAGGGTATTTTGGTTTATATGCCTAATGCATATAAGAAAATGTAAATTAAAAACGATTTTAATATGTGTTCGGTTACAAAATGTATCCATTAATTTAAATTGAACGTTGTATAAATAAAAAATAAATTACGATAATATTACCTATTCATGTTCTTAATGAATTTTAACATACATTTGAACTTATGACGCAGATAAAAATAAATTTCAAAAAGTGACAGAATGTTTTGATAATTGAAGTACGTTTTTTTTTAACATAAATCGAAAAACAGTACCCGAAATACCAAAAATTTGACTTTAAATGCTAAACAAACATTTCTACACAACACTCAACTTTTATTTTTTCGATCATCAAGTAAACCTATTATGAACTTCGTGTAAAATTGTCGACCATATTTACGTAGTCAAACAATTTTATCTGCATAGAACCAAATAAAACCCAAGAAAAAAAATTTAAATTTTCAAATTTAAAAATTTAATATTGTACACTACATACTTATTAGCTAAAAGATTCCCAGAATGTTTTGAAAATTGGACCACGTCTAGAAAGTGATAATATAAGTATGTATTTAATGGAATTTTAAGATTTCCACATTTATTTTAAACTGAATAATTACGACAATAAAAAACAAAATCTAAATTTACAGAAACTGTTATTTTGTGAATATTCCCGCTTGTCCAAAGTTTTCTCCAAATATTTCGGAAACTGCAAACAAAATCCAAAAAAATATTAACCTCCTCGATACACTACATGATAAAATTATTCATTAGTTTATATAGATAAAAATTTGCTGATTATATACTGTATCTAGATAATTATTCTCTTATCATTGTCTAGATATTTTTATACGTATTCTGTACATTGCAACACCGTATAAAATCAATTTGTTTTCAAAGTTTCCTATACGAAATGTGAGCTCTTGATGTCTATATTGTGTTATATATACGAGACAGAGCAGTCAGCAGTCGATTAGTCGATGTAGTGTAATCCTTAATAATAAAATATAATATACATAACAATAATAATAATATTCCATGTGCAGCGGGAGGAGAAGTCGGGTGGCCGTCGCGTCTGTTGTAAAAATGGTAAATGGACAAATTACGGCGGCGGCGGGACGGTTGTTGGCGGACAGAAAGTATGTGGGAGGGGAGGACTCGGGAGATGGCTGGTAGGTAGGTAACCGAAAAAAAAAAGAGCTACCGGATAATTAGGGGTTATCGAGGAGGCCAGATCGTGACCGTATCTATGTACATATAGAGTCCCGGGTCGGTCAGGAAGAGAGGGGGAGAAGGTGGGGGGAATCTTATATACAGGTATACGTATATCACCGTCGTCGTATTATTATACTGTAGGTATATGCAATGTGGTTGCCTATACTCGCCGCGTAGCGACATAGTGGTGTAAGCCGATTCGACAACTCATCATCTAACGATTCATTATATTATATATATATTTTTTTTTTTTTTTTTTAGTATTTACGCTCTCGTGAACCTCATTACATATTGTTATCAACACACACACACACACACACACACACACACAAACACAGACACATAGACCGCACAAACACGAGCGAGCCGAGCGAACGCGACCGGTATCCTATGTCTTTATTATAATAATAATATTATTATACGTTTCGTACAGTCTAACCCCCCCGCCCTCTTTTTTTCTTCCTGTAGGTGTATTACAATCAAATTTGGCCTTTTGTATCGAATTAATAAAAATATATACGACTACGACGACGGCGACGACGACGACGATGTATATATATTATTATAATAATATATTTGTTCGGTTCGGTTATTATATTATTATCGTCACGGTCGTTATTCTATTCTATTAATAAAAAAAAAATATATATATATATATATATGGTATAATATTATACATGTACGTGTATATATATGTATGAACCTTTCACCAATGACACCATGAGAAACTAAAAAAAAAATTTTTTTTTTTTTGAAAAACCAACAGGAAATGACTTAGTAAATGCCATTCTAATTGTTCGTAGGTACATTATATTATTATTATATAGGTACAGCGCGAACGGATCCCCGCGCTACCGTCGTCATTATACACACTACCGGTAGGTGTAATATTATAATAATGTATTACTATTATTATTAAAATATATCAATATTATATTGTATTATAATAATTCGGCTGTTAGAAAGCTACGTAATACACGGTGCTATGACGTACACGATCATTTTCTCGAATCACACTTTTTGTCATTTTTGCGTACGTGCCATAACAGAGCGGACTTTGATATAATGAATTGGATTTATCTTAGCGATGTTGAAGTGTTTTTTTATCAGTGCCGCGTTGAAAATGATTAAGATGACATTTCCTTTTTTTGAAATCTTTTATCTCATCTCAAAGCAAATTTTAATACCTATCTGAGACATTTGTGGTGTTTTAGTTATCATTTAATAGGTCATATTATTATATATGCATAGATATGTATAAAAAATTAAATTTACATTTTGTAAATTATTTTAATTTTTGTACTGTTATATCAAAATACTTTTTACTACGTTATCAGTAATACTTATTGAAAGACACAAGTTAATTTAATATTTTGTAATTAAAAAAAAAAAATTAAAATATTTAAAAAAAACTCGAAATGATTTCTCGTGTTTTTTTTATTTTTGTAACGTACTCATACTACGTACACTGAAAAACATGTTGAAGAAAAAAAAACCTTATTGGACGATACCTGCACCGCAGCTAATGACATTAAACATTACACTAACATGCTGTTCAAATAAAACCGCAAATAATTAAGTAGATGTGATTTATTGAATAAACATTTCTTAAATAGATATATCATCCTTGGATTAATTATATAAATCGCATAAATCTACAAACATAGAAGAAAATGTAGGCACTTACAAATCTGTTGTTTCGACTAGGTGAAAGTAAAAAGCGTATTTCACGGTGTTGAAATAATATCTAATTGTTCGTCATTTTTATTGACGAAGAGAAAATTTGACGACCGCAGCGGATTAATAATATTGTGATAAAATAATAATATACGAACGAGAACCGACTAAACAACAGACGAAAAAAAAATGTGGAGCTTGTGGTATATATTGTGTGTTTGTTGTAGTGATCTGTTATTTTGTAAAAATAACGCGTGAGCAGAAAATTTAGAGTAGAAAGTGTATGTACAGACGAGATTTTACTGTAACCTGCATTTATTCATCCTGAATTTTTTTTTTTGTAGAAAATTCGTTCTTGTAATGTTTTTATATTATCACTGTCACCGTTTTTATACTATCGTCACTTACGTGTTGAAAACGGATTTTTAAATATCATTAAAAAAAAAATTAAAAGCATTTTAAAAATTGAGTTTGACCCGACTAAATTATCGTTTCAGACCCTCGTGGCAAAACGAAAACGTCGCTAATATAATATATTATAATAATATAGCTAATTAATTTGTAAGGTTTATCACGCAGTGCCGTTCATGTGTCGGACTCGCGGTGCGCGTATTATTACATTATCACACACTCTGTATATACACATTACGCACACCCCGCACTCTGTTTATTATCGTTTTATAATATTAATAATAATAATATTATTTATCCGTATTTAATAATAATAATATTGTGCGCCCGGCCCGTTTGGTGTTTATTTTGCCGGACACCGGGGACATCATACCCCGCATCATTGTAATTCACAATAATATATACGCTAGCATCCCCGACCATGACGACGACGGCGGGGTCGAAAATGTACGTTTTTATTGTGTTGTGTGTACTTACCTATATATTATTATTATTATTATTATGATGCTCGTGATGCATCTGGCGTACACTCCAAAAGGGTTAAGCCATATAATATATCGAGACCGCGGCGGTATAATATTATAGCGCGCACAAGCTGTCAAAATAATACCAAAAGCGTTTATACAATAATAATAATAATAATATTATAATATAAAGTATATATATAAGAGTATATTATACCGTTTGTCGTTATTATTTATTAGTATATTATAATGTATAGATTGAGAAGTGTTATTTTTACATTGTATTATGTATTGTTATGTTATATCGCTAATTTCGTGCCGAGCCAGTCGTTTAAGGGGTCATTGTGTATAATATTGTGATAGCCGGTATGATCGTCATCGGTTATGTGTCGGTGATACTAAGGAACTTATTTTAGAGTTAACTTACTTTACATTCTATAAACGCTATATGTCGTGTTCCCTAGACATTATACACTGTAACGTCACAAGTAACTAGACGTTATACACCAGTAAACCACAAAATATTAATGTTCCTTAGATAGTTTTTTGAATATTAAATGCTGTTCTGGTAATTTTTTTTTCTTACATTCCCGAGGAATTTGAACTCGTGAATCATTATCCAGATAAATCATTTTAAATTGTAATTTATATATTTATTAGAAAATTATTTGATTTAAATTCATATGGTTTTATTAAACTAATTATTAAGTTAGATAATCAATCATACAAACTGTATGATTTATGAAATCTAAATGTGTACAAATTTGATACATTTTCCTCCTCTTAACTGCACTTACTTTTATGAAAGATTGGTAATAAATAAAATCATCGTTCATTTTATTTAGATATAAAATAGTACAGATTATTTATCCTTATCTAGATAACTAAATTGTTATAACGTGTGTATTAATATCTTCATTTGAACAATTATTCTATAGCAAATTTTTTCTATTTTATTAAGATTTTTAAACATGTTTCTTTATACAACACTGCTCTGATTGTAATAATAGCCATAAGTGTTTTTAAGACGCCGGCAAATCCGAGCAAAACAATAATATGAATATTGTGAAATCTGTAGTTAATCACGGTTAAATTAGTAAATAAAAGTTAACGAGACATGAGTTGTTGATAAGTTAAAATGTTTTATTACATGTACCAAGCTGAAAGGGTTAAAACATTAATGGTAAGAATATACTATTTATAGGAAAAAAAATTGTTATCAGAAGGGTGGCAATTTCACATTTACATTGTAAAGGAGGAAAATCTACGAAGAGAGAAAATGTTTTAGATTTAAATTTTGTTGATTTTGGAGGTAAACTACGGTATCTCATTAATGGCTATACGGTCGAATTTTGTCAGTGAGATTGGCGGCATCGGAACGCGGCGGCGAGTTTATTCGTTGTGAAATTTAACAAAATAAATGACAAATATTATGATGCAAGTCGGTTTATATTAGACATTTACGTTATTATAGTGTTCATGTTGCAGTTATAGTGCACGCATATAGTGTGTGCCGTGTATATAATAACCGTCCGTATTATATTTATGTACATATTATTGTGATATTTTAATAGGTCAATTATTTCGGTCCCCCTCTCGTTTTCCAATACCAAATCATCTCAATCACGAACTTTTTTTCTCTGTCCATTTCCCTACTCCACCCAACCCCCCATTTCGTTTTGTTGTCCAATAAATTTTCATCATCTCCCGCATCTCAAGCGCGCGCGCGCGGAAGTTAATACTTTTTGTCGGATATCAGGTTTCGCCGCAAATGTACGCCCGATCGAATTATCTTCATATAAAAACGTTTATGCTCATCCGATTTCCCATTGTTGTTTCGGCCGATGATGTTTATAAAAAAAAAAATACACCCTAATACACGCAGATTTGGGTCCGTACAATAAATGATTTGTATAAAACCTTCAACAAGTCGACCGCCATGCCGTGCCATCGACCGCCGTGCCGTCGACGTCGGCGCAAACATTAGCTCCGTGTAATTAGAGCTTTGTTATAATAATATTATTACGTTGACGTCCTATATGAAAATATCGGATGTTTTTTTTCCACTATTGTACTGTTTTTTTCATGTGGAAACGCGTATACCTACCCGCTGTTGTTGGCGATGACGGACCACGTGGATGATGTATAATATGTAATTCATCCGTTTTGTAACGAACGCGATTTCTTTTTGTTCCATGCAGTATCCGAAACTCGGGGTTCAAGAATAATATCATGTTATCGATACTATACATATAGTATACCTAATAATATACTTAAACATAATGTATAATAATCTGGTAAACGGTAAGATAAAAAATAAAATGATATAATATTATGTTACTGATGTTCGTGTACAAATTTGGGATATCGCTATTTGTAAACATGCGATACCTATGTACAATGTTGCGTTGTAAATTTCTAGATAAATTATCTATATAGGTATAGTTTTAACATTTTTTTTGTGTAGAAAAAAAAAATAAGTTATCGCAAATAAATAAATGAATTGTCTAGATAAATCTTTTTTTTAATCTCGTAACTCTTTTAATACTCGTATTCATTGGAAATTTTACAGGTAAAATAATTATGTATATTGATAATTCTATAAATTAATTATGTTGTTGTATCGATCACACAACCTTTTCGAAGTATAGGTATTATAGACATGTGTATTAAAACCAGGTATATATACTTTTAATGCCTTTGGCATTTAGTTTTATGAATTTTATGATAATGAATATAAATAAAAAAAAATTTTTTTCCTAAAAGAGTAACTAATTATTTTTATTTCTATCTAGATAATTAAACTGTTATGTATCTTTTTATCGTGGTGTTAATAACCATTCCAGCAATTAAAGAAGTCAGTGGATTAGGGTGTTAACTAACATTTTAGATTCTGAGTGGAGGGAAGAAATTATGGTCTTGCATAAATGTTTATTTTATTTATTTATTGTTTTATCTGTGTGTAACTTTTCTACCGACATTTTTGCTCCGATTTTAAGTGAAGCACTTTTTTTGAAAGGAAATCGGTGTAGAAAGGCACATTAAGGATTATCCCAGAATTTTTTTCAACAAATAGGGAAAAACGAAAACAAAAACGGGAAAATATACAAAGGGTAAGTACTAGTTAAAAAATATTTCAACCTTTCTTTTTTCCTGTGAACAACTTTTCTGCAAGTAATTTGGGTTCGATTTACAATGATAGCACTTTTCTTGAAAGGAAATCTGGGAGAACAGTTGAACATTTATAAAATGCCATGAGCGGGGCCGTCATACAAATTATACTACAATACTCTCCCCCTACTTAAACTTAAAAGTGGAATATTTTGTTAGCAGGTTAACGAAAATTAAAAACGTTTACACCAAAATTTATTTAAAGTAATACTCCTTTAATTTATGGAATTTTTAACAGAGATTCTCATTTGAAAAACAAAAATTGGTACCGCCACAGTATACTCCTTAAATGTTGTGAAAAATCGAATTATTCAAAATATCGGCTTCATTCCACTTAAAAATTCCAAAGATCATAATTTGAACACATTCAACATTAATCAATAAAATAGAGGTGACCACGCTTAGTGAATCACCTTGTATATTATATATTCAGCATAGATGAGTTATACTTCTAGAAAATTATACTTGATATATTATATAGATATTATAATTGAATGTCATTTAAGATGTAACGTTTCCTTACTCTAGAGTTACAATTTTTATAAAATATATTAAGATGATATCCGTGCTTACGGGTAAATTAATACCACGCCAATAGCACACAAATCGACTTGTGGGCTGATAAAACCACGCCAGAGGTCGAAAAAGCCCAATGAGCTTTCATCATGCTCCAACCAACTCGTTATTTATCTTACATTATTTTATATTATCTCGTTATTTCACAGGTGCAAATAATAACGATTTTAACTAATAGGTAACTGAATACGATTTAAATTTTCAACTGATAATTACAAAAACACATTCAAAAATCCTTATGTTAAATCCCGTAAAAAAAAAAAAAAAACTATGTAAAATTAGCAGATACCTTATATGATATTATTATGTTTTCTTGAACCCATTTTTCCACATATAACTTTAAAAAATATAGAAAATTTCCACCATTGAAAATATTTTTTTCCTGACAGTTAACCACTTTCGGATCTTCACTTTTATTTTGTTGATTTTCAGAGTGAAATGTAAAAGCAAGTCAGAGCAATACACTGCACCATAATTAAGTGTCCGTTCCCAAATCAATTTTGCCTAATATATTAGTAAGTTACAAATGCATCTAAATGTTTTTCTCTTAAAAAAAAATCGCATGTTCTTCTATAGCTTTAGTAAAAGTGAACAGAACCATGTTTAGGAAAAAGAAACCAATAAACCATTATGATATGCACATTAATTTAAATAATTAATACTAATTTAACTGTTTGTGTTTTTGTTTTAATATAATTTTTAATACATTTATAAAAAACAGACGGATGCTTTATGAAATTTACATATAATGCATAATGATAATGATGAAATTTAAAATACCTACACATCATTATATCATAAAAAATATGAAATATAAAATAATACCTGGAGCCTTGTTCGTCATAGATGAAGTCTTGTGAGTTGGTCGAAGATACATGCAAACTCTATTGACTAGTATTAATAATTTGTTTAATCTAACGAACAAAATTAGTAAAACTTGGGGAAAAGAACAAGAATATCTTCATATATTTATGGAGATATTATATATTTGATAGAACAGTTATTACATATTAGGTAATATGAACATATTACCTAATTTTTGGTTTTGTATATAAAGCTTAAATGTGCTATATAGCGATACTATTATCGCTACAATTTTGAAAATATTAGTTTACATCTATTAATTGCTGATCCTTTCAATTATCCCTTATTTTTATCTAGATATTTTAACATTTGTATTTATGCTTGCATCTATAATTGCAAAAAAAAATAGGATAACGTAGCATTATATTGTAACCACGATAGCGGCCCACATCAACATCGACGTCGACAAACAAAAATTGCTCATGTTTAAAATAATGGAAAATAATTCTTGGTAACCAAAATGTATCTTATCTTGTACAGGATGTCTCATAAAATTGAATAACAAATGGGTATAACTTCATGAGACACCGTGTTTAATACGCTATATAATATATTTTCTTGATATGTATAAAAAAATGTTGATTCGTAAAATATTATGTTTAACGCGAGTTCACGTATTTTTTAAATCAGAGAAAAACGAAGGTTAACGATTCAATCTATCAAATAGTGATAATATAATACAATCACATAAACCGATTTTCTTCCTTTATACGCCAACAATAATATCGTTTTTTTTAATACGTATATAATAGGCCGATTATATTAATATTATACGATACAATAATAATATTATAAAAAAAAATATCAACGAGTTTTATTTACCTGTATAGTGAGTTTTCTCTCTGTACATAGCTCGAATACAAAACGTGTGTACTATTATATTATATAGGTATAGGTGTTAGCGGTTTTTATCTTTATATAGACGGTTATTCCGTATAATATAGGCTTACCGGCTGATAGAATGTAGGTTAACAAAACGCGAGTGTTTACAGGACAATATAAATATATAGGCATATAATAATAAACAATATATAATGGAATAACGAAAATCGGACGGGTATATAACTAGGTAGGATCGAATTCTTGTCGTTAACGTACGTTTAATACGGTTTTGCAAACAGCTGGTAATCCTATATTTTTTTCCCCTGTATATGTATACCCATCTCGTATACTTGTACACGGGTGTGTAAATCATATTCGTGTGCGTATATTGTGTCTGTACGCCTTATTGTAAAATATTATCAATGAACGGTCTAGATATCCGGTGTATATAATATAAAAACGAGATTACCAAATTTTTGCGGAGACCACTCGTTTATAGCCTGTTTGTTACTGATTAGTCGTTGTGTACAGATATACATTAAATTTCCCTCTTTATCCTTCCTTCCGAACTTCTCGTCTACAATAGTGCTCCGACCATCGTGCGAAGTATGTCCGTATCTTCTTTACAGTTGATAAATTGAATTTATGAAACTATAATGTATATAGTATATTTTTACATATTACTATAATCGTGCGAATACGAATTCCATTAGCGTTTTCTATGTATACAACAAAATATGTATTTATTATATAATTTTATAATATATATAATATGTCACCAGTGTTCATTGTAAACGGTGAGGGCGGATGGAGGCGTAAAATATTGGAAAATATTTGGAAATACGTACCGTATATAAACCGTAATTTATTGGAAACGTATTTTGTCGGAGTCGTATATTATCGGAAACGTATTCATCAGAAATATACTATTAATTGTGCATTTACACGAATTACAAAAAAAAAAAAACTTAACGAATGGTTATATTGCCAATATTATTTAATCTATATGTTAGTGATGAATTAAAACACAAGTTATTTATAATAATTGTATGCTAGATGAAAAGTTTACGTTTTCTATGTCGGAAAATAAAAATTGAAATTTTTTAAATAAATTGGATTAATCGATTCCCCTGGTTACGTTACATTTACATTATTATGCAAAATTTTTTTTTTTAACTATTATTACATGAAAATATAGATAGTGCTTGTTTAACGTTCTCTCTACCCCCCTTCGAAAATCGATTTCCAGTTCTGCGAACGAATTTTATTAGCAGTTTGTTTTAAACAACGTTATTTATTCTGTTTTAAATTATTTTATTATATCTTACTTTTGATTCTTATAATTGGGGTCAACTTTATTTATGAAAGTTGTTTTATTTTTTATGAATTGATTAGGTCTGATTATTGTCTAACGAATGATAGAATAAGTTCAAAACGTTACTTGTGTCCCCCGGTCTCCCCTACTACGTATAATTATGCAACCCTGATAATCGTATTGCTATATATACGCTCCACGCTCATCTATATTTTATACTATACCCTGAATTTTCGAACGCAGCCTGTAGGTTGTACATTTACCGGATTATATCGTCGAGCGGTTAACACCCGATATTTTCGACTACACGGGTGGTAAATTATTATTGTTATTATTATATATCCGCCCGAGAAAGAAAAACACCAACATCGACCCGTCCTCGCCGTCTTAGTCGTATAATATAGTCACAGAGGTCGTTCCCGGAAGAAATGCTTATAAATATTGTGTGCATAGTAGACTATAATATAATATTATTAGTTCCTTTTGGGACGGTCACGTACCGGCCGTCGGTGGGTACGTTCTGTTGTCAAAACACCGGAGCTCCCGAAATTCCATCATCGTCGTCCAGCCGCACGTTTACCATGTCAATCACTAGTCGCGGTTCGTCACTAGCCCCGTACATTTCGATATTATTTCCGCACGTTTATATATTACTGTCAGAATCGGTCACGATCGATATCCGGCGGCGTAGACGTTGTTATTATTATATTATCTCGGTCAATCCATTCGCCCTCTCTCCTCACCGCCCCACCCACCCACACCTGCAGCTCCCATACCGATAGGCGACACACATTATAATACGCGTCTATCACGCGTTCCGGACACGAATAATATTGTTCTATGTACTCGTATATTTTGCGAATTATCGACACAAAAATAAATAATAATAATAGCAATAATACGAATAATACGTGTACAAAAGATAAACTGATGCCGTGTAATACCGGACGTCTCTTCGGAAGCACGTATCTGCAGCGAACGGGGTGGTCAATCTAATAAAATAGTATTGTCTGTGATGACACGTGTTTATACATATTACAATATTGTAATAGTTCTTCTTCTTTTCTTCTTTTCCAGCGTGTTTCGGCCTTTAAGACCGTACCATCCAACTCAGTCACCTCCGAATCGTCCCTATTCTAATGCCACCTCCGTATTCCATTTTGCCACTGACCACACTTATTCCACATTTTCCTTAACCCTATCTTCTCGATGATATCTCAGACGTCTCGGTATTCTCTTCCGCATTCTAGCACAATTCTTAACACATAGACTCAGCTTTACGCCGGTCCAATTGAGCAGCTTCTTGTGTTCCACGTTATTCGGACTTCGATTAAATTTCTGCTAAATCCCTGAATTTCCGGATTCGCTATTCTCTTGAATATTTACGTCTTTACGTAAATAAATAGACTATATACTACCCTTTTTCTCTTTTTTTTTTTTAAATACAGCTATAGTGAATTTTCATAGGTTATTCATAGCGTCCACGAGTCTTTAACATGAGTTACTGCTTTTTGAATACTCACAGAAGCGCAAACCTAGGTAGGCATGAGAGGAACTTGTCTCCTTTATTAATTTGGTGAAAGGGTGGGTAGTTAACTTTAATCTGTGGTTATTTTCAGACTTAATAATAAATCATTGTCTTGTAGATACAAGGAGATAAACCTTTTTCGTTAGGTATATAGAATGTATACATACGCTATAACTTATATGCTATAGCGTATGCTTCGCTCCATTCAGAATCTAAAAGGCTAAAAGAGATTGCGTACAATTTAAAATTGTATATGTATAAGAAATATATTTTTTATTTATTAAGTATACTCGTATGCATATTTAATAAGAATTTATTTAATTTATACATTTCTTTTGAAAAATAAATCAATAAAAATAATTTAAAAAAAAATAATAATGGTGAAGCCCTAACGCCCCTCTCCCTAAGACCCGAAGATGGTTAACTGTCAGGAAAAAAACATTTTTAATGGTGGAAATTTTCTATATTTTTTAAAGTTATGTGTGAAAGAATTTAATCGTATACACTTGCCCAAATAGGAGTTCAAAAAAACATTGTGGTTTTATTAGCCCACAAGTCGATTTATGTGCCACTGACGTGGTTATAATTTACCGTAAGCACGGATATCATCTTAATATATTTTATAAAAATTGTAATTCCAGAGTAAGGAAACTATTGCACGTTACAACTTGAATGACATTCAATTTGAATACTTATACATATGGGGTACAATTTTTCAAACTTACCTATACTAAATATATATTATAAAGAATGATTCACTAAGCTTGCTGATCTCATTTATTTTGTTTATTTTTTTTTTGTTATATTTTCAAATATTTAGATTTTTAAAAACATTGAATCCTGTAGCGATATCAAGTGTGATTTTTAAATGAGAACCTATATTAAAAATTCCACAAATAGAGGGAGTATTAATTTAAATACCTTTTAGTTTTAAAATTTTCGTTTCCGTCAACCCATTACGAGATATTCCATTTTGAAATCTAGGTAAGGGGAGATCATCGGAGGATAATTTGTATGACGGCATGGGGCCATGTAGTTGTGTCAAATGCGCCATGGGCTCAATTGTTGTGCGTCGAAATGTGTTATGTGCACAATTGTCTCGAGTCAAAATGATTGCGTCCATTTGACATGCGTCTAAAATACCGCGTCGAAATGACGCGACACCATCCAGAGTAATAGTAACAGAAACCTCCCCTCCAATTTATCGTTTAATAGACTATTAAAAGTTACTAAATCCTAAAGTGTGGTAATTTTATTTTTTGTATACATTTTTAAAACTATATTATTTTGTTATTTTGTACCACTATACCATATCTATATTAATATGTATTTATATTACGATATAAGTCGTCATCGTCATCATACATTCATGTAGGACGTAGGTATTTGTTATCTATGACTCTTGAGAAAACTCTTAGTTGATGAAATTAATTTGTTTACCGAGGGTAGGTTGGTATTTCGGTAACTATTATTTTCCCCCCGCGTTTTCGAAATGGTTTACGCATGCACACACTATCATTATTATACTTCTATGTTTTTAACATCGTTATACATGAGTCTAAATGAATATTATATTGAAAACGAAACTCGCGCGTATAGGGTATACGCATTACACGTGTATAATATATTATACGAAGTATAATAATATCAGATCGGACGAAATAAGAACAAGCAGTATGACGATGATAATAATGGAGTAGATTCATATTTTGTTTTCAGTGAACGGTATGTGTGTGTGTGTGTGTGTGTGCGGGTACCTGTGCCAGAAGCGAATGCCATACGTAGGTAAGGGGCAGCGGTTGTAGATGAAAACGAGATGATAATAATAATAATAATAATGTAAAATAATAATGCGAGACGTATACATACAAAATATTATATAAAATGTATACGTATATAATATTATATGAATGATCGTTGGTCATGCGGCATAGACGGAAACCGGTAAAATAGATGGATCAGTAGTGATATATAAAAAAAAAAAAATGAGTTGAGTGATATTAATATATACGAACTACGGGATTATTCATGAAGCCGCGTGAAGTGTAACTACATATAATGCGTATACCTATAATAACACAAATAACAAATGGTATTAAGTATTAATAATAATAATAATATACAGGGTGATTTTTTCATCATGATCCGACGACATTCTCGGGGGAATTTTAATAATATGTAAATTTTATTTCTGGTTGTTTTTTTTTCAATCATTACGAAATATTTTAAGCTTTATTTGAACGCTGTTTTCAATATTGTTCACCCCCATTTCGAAAAAACGTTTTTCGAGAGAAAAAAAAACTCGTCTCAGTAAAATTGTATTGGGTATATTCCGCTAACCGTTTAGAATTTAAAAACGTTACTGCCTAAAACAAAATGTTATTTAAATTTAATTCGATTCGGATAAACGATTACGAACAGTTTTTACGTCCTTAGCGAATTGACGATAATGCATCGGTTAAGCTTTAGATACAACGTGCGTTTTTTTTTATTTATTTTATAATTTTTCGTGTACGCAAACAACTTCGCGTCAGTTCGTTTTCGGAAGTTAATAATACCTATACCTGTATACGACTGGGCGGTGTCCCAAAAACTTTGCCATAACACGAATAATACACTGCGTGTACTTACCTACTGTGTACTGTATATATTAATAGATTGCTCAAACTCTCTTAACCGAATAATAATATAATATTGTATATTGTATACTCAACCTAAACACACACGCACAAGTATATATTAAACTTGTGAGGTTGTTGAACGCGCGCGGAGGGACGGTTGATAAGTAAAGTTTTGATTTTTGAAGTGACGGCTGACACTTGTTGACTGCGCATAATATAATATAATACACCTCCTACACAGGTACAAGTTTCCCCTTTTTGGTTCGACGGTGAATATAAAATAACTTAACCTACATATTGTATTGTACTTACATTAAACGCATGGTGCTTATGACAACCGTGGTTGTGGTTACATTCGGGCTGCTGCATTGTATGGGTAAAAAAATGCCGTAAACTTCACCGTATTTCCTACGCGTTTAATCCGGTTTTTGCCAATTTTTATGAAAACCCTATGGAAAATAATACAAAATAACTTTCTTACTAATCAACTAGATCTAAAATTCAATAAAGGACCCCTATTTTCTTTTTGATCGGAATAAGATTTCTGGTAGAAAATTTGTTACGGATAAAGGAATCACATTGCTGCAATCAAAATCTAAAAATACTTTAGGTACCTACGAGTACATTCTAGGATGGTTAGTATCTTTTAACATATCTTTTATTTATTATATTTTGTATTAAATTCAATAGTTTGTATATCCGGGCCATTTTTCTCTCGTGACTTTCGCATATTTTAATTTAATTCACATATAAATTTTAAATTGTCCTATAAATGATATTTCCTAAGTATCCAAATAATAATATTAAACATAATGTATTTTTAATATTTTATGGAAATCGTTTTTGTTTTTGTATCGTGTGTTTTAAATACAGTGGGTACATCTAATATCTTAATATCTTGTATCTTAACATTAAAAAAAAAGACCAGATATTGCTGACGAGTATGCCACTGTTATAGGCGAAAAGGTTGGAAGGCATTAGGGATCTTTAATTAAAGTTATATTTAATTTATACGCAACATAAAATCATTGCAGTTAACGGAAATCTGAAAAAATTCGATTACAAGTTTTTAAAATGCCGTGATTTTTACGATTTCTGACAACATTTTAACTTATATAACATAAAATATTAAGTTCAATTTTTATACCATTATATATAATTTTATGAAGGACATCGTGTTAAGTTTTCGAGCAGTTTTTACGGGCCAAAAAATTGTATTTACCGACTGGAAATAATTCAGTACTATATAAACTATCCCTAAACTTGATGACTGGACCAAACTTTTGGTAGTTAAGTTGTTAAAAAAAAACCACACCTACATTGTAGTGAAACCGATATATTCCTTATAATAATGTTGTGAATCTAGTAGTATCTGGTGGTATTATACAGATATACCTATCTTTTCGAAAATTATCTTTTTCAATGCACCTATTCCATAAGTATCTATAGAGGTTAAAAAATCGACGTATTTGTATCGATACTGTCTTTTGAGTGTATCTTGCTCATCATCTGCCCGTCTGCCCTGGATACATTGTTTGTGGCGTATGTATACGGGAATGTTCGTACGACGACACCCGAGGTGGACGATCGCTCACGTGTTCAGCGTGTTTATCCGAAAAAAAGAAAAGACGGACTCGCTATTATCATTATAATAATGTATTGGTGACGTATTATTATCAGATCGGATTTCCTCGCACCAACACCTACATTATGCGCGCTTCGCATTATTATATACCGGGGCGGATAAACGCGCATTTGTGCCTGACCACATCACGACCGCATATTGTGTTCGGGTCCGCGTGTTGTCGTCGAACACTGCATAATACCATAATAGAATATAATAATAAGGACGAGGAGAAGTGGCGGAAAAAAAAGGTGTCGCGCACCTATATAATATTATATTATAATATTGTAATGATCCAGACGCGTATAAAGGCCATTTCGGGCGTTTATACGTTATTATATCGTATAATGTACACGTATATGACGACGGCGATATTAAAAAGCCTTAGCACTACCAGCAGCAGCAGCAGCAGGGGCTGGCGGAGAGACAGAAAGAGAGACAGAGAGAGAGATATTTAATCCCAAAATATAGGTAGGTATAGGTACCTACTATATATACGCCCTACCGGTAGCTACACGAATGCGATTTAGCCGCGCTTAATCGTTAAAAGGTGTTGTCTCGGAATATAATATTGTAAGTATATAATAATAATATAATATTATATCCCCGTGACGAGGGTCGTACAATATATATGTATAATATACCGGGTATACCGAGGAGAGTAGAATTTCTACTGGTCCCCCCGGTGCATTATATACGCACGCCGCCGTACGGTCTATTATGTCAGCCACATGCTGAGCCAGCGCCATTGTCGCCGAGCGCGCGCTGGTTTCGTTTCTATCCCCCCGGCCCGTCAACACTAATCTCTAAATACTATTTAAAAATGTCCATTTCCACGCTGCAATATACGTATACAGTACACACACTCGTATACGCGGTTTGTGTGGCTGCGGTTACATACCGGGTACGTTATAACACCGAGCCAAATACGCGCGCGGCGATTATCGAATATACGCGATTATGTTATATAGCTGTTTATGTAACGCGTATGTATATAACGACTGCGGGGTTCAGAAGTTATACGAGTTGCATATTTTTCCGTATGCACTGGATCTATAGCAGACCGAGCTAGAAATTCTGCCCATACAACGGAGAGTTTAAAAATCAAAAATTTAAAATGCACGCATATTTCATTAATTTTAAAGAAAAAGTTTTTTATCGATTTTCATTGATTTTCGCATATTTGTTGTACGTATATTATGCAGCACATTTAATATTCGCTAAAAAAAAATTTGTTTTCTTTCTTAACCAATGCATTTTAAATAATATTGAATATAAAATTCAATATTATTCAACTTAATTATATCTATTGTTGTTTCTTATCGTCTCAGTCTATTATTAATTTAACAGCGCGATTCGCATTTAATCTTTATCTTATTAATAATGACATTATAATATGTTTTTGAATAATTTCTTGCATACTTATTAAAATTGGTTTGCATATTTAACATTTTTTCATGCATATTTTAAAAATTGTTCGTGCATATTTTGCCTATTTTTAGCTCCTATAACTTCCGAGTCCTATATATAAGTGTACGGGTAAATAGTGACGTTATTTATTATTTTTGTTTTAACCGCAATCCGGCGATTTTATTTAATGCCTATACGTACGGAGATTTTGGAATAAAATATCGATTTCACGATTTTCGAAACGAAGGGTTTTACTGAAAATGTCAATACCCTCCCTAACGCCATCGTAAAATAATATCGGATTTACCGCTTACGCGAGACTTACAACGATTTTATATTCAGACCGTTTAAAAACGAATATTATTACTTCGTTACTTCGTTTCCCCGCTGCTGATGGCCGTTCGACGATCGAAAATGATCGCTCATTTTAGGTGCACGTATACAAAGTCCATATATACGAATAAACATGAGAAATCGGTATTAAAATAAAACTTTAATACGGTCTCTATAGATATAACGAGCAGATCGAGAAAATCGCCGGGCTATGATATACTACAAAAAAAAAAACACCCTGTATAATATATTATACGTACACAAATTATTGTATGTTTTTTTTTTGCTCCCCCAGATTTTTTATTTTTTTTTATTGGTTTTTTTTTTTTTTACGTGAGTGTGTTGTGACAAAATAAATACACGCGGTGGCGGTTAATAATAATGACAACGGCGACGCTGCGGCGTTGGCAGCCTTGATAGCCTTATTTTTGTAGCGGGGTGAATAAACAAAAATAAATAGAGAAATAATAATATTATACAATGAACATATTGCACACCACATTGTGCGCGATTATTTACGGAACCGATGAAACAGTTTAAAGAGTCTAATATCAAAGAGTGGACATTCGACAATTGCTTGTATTATCAGTGTAAGTTTCGTGGGATACGTCGGTTCGGGACTTCTATCGTGAACAATGATTAATGTTATTTATCTTATGATTGCTATAAAAGTGAATAATAGCACTAGCTATAGAGAGTCTACGAGTCGTTATTTTAGCCAGGATTTATCTATTATGAGGAGAAGAGGGTTAGGGTTCTAAAATCTTTTTAAACTTTCCTATAACTAAAAAAATTAATGGAGGTTACATAATCAACCCCCCTCTCCGTGAAAAACGCTGCTACTTCCTTTATTAAATACATTTGGCAACTACCGTGTTATCCCTTTTCATGATCTTTGATTGAAACCATCAATTCAATTTAATCGAGGAAATTTAATTTTAAATGTTTAATTTCGTTGGGCTTAACTTCTGTTTTATATAAAACCTAGTACAACATTTTATTCGAACCTTTTTAATGGTTTAATTGAAGAGCAGCGTAAGAAATTGGCTATGGAACATGTTTCAAACGAATATGATGTTTGTTGTCGCCGGTTAGTTAGTCTCGTGTCAGTCACCTTAAATTTCTCTTTCTGTCTAGTAATTGATTATTTTTGTGACCGCATCATTTGGGTTGGAAAAAAGGTCCACCCATTTACATTGAGTTTCCATCATTGGGCATTTCAATAAGTGGTTTTCGTCCTGTACGCTACTAAATTCGCAAGAGTTCTTTTTTCCATTTTACTAGGTTTTCTTTGGTTCTTGCTATCCCTGCTCTCAGCCAGTTGAGTGTTTTCCATATCTCATACTTAAATCTTTATCCTGGTGGTATGCTTTTTATCGCCCGTGTCCATTTCGGTTCAATGACTCATAATTTATTACTTTCCACATATTCCGCCTTTCTTGTTTTCTAATCAGACGATTTCCTTTTGTGTTGTGCATGAAACTCTGTCTCGTTTGATGCGCTTTGCCGTAACTACGTACCCTTATAGTGAGTGCCTTGAATCACCTTAAGTCTGTTATCGTCATCCTACGTATATCTGGGATTTCTATACCACTTGTAGTTGCCGCCGATCACTAAATGGGTTGGTAACCGTACCAAAATGGTTCACTATCTGAAATTTGTGACCGACGATTCGTAAAGAATTCGCGGTTTATAAATGCATTAACGTTGCTGTAAAAGTGGCAGCTGAGCGAGCTAACGGCGTGCTAATGGTTATAATATACAAGCCCGACATTTACACGGTAAACCGAATATTAGAAAAACGGCGAAACGGCGCGTTGTACCCGCGAACGTTAACCAATAAAAACGGTTCTCTATATTAACGTTGGCCACTGATTCGGTTTGTTATATCGTATTATGGACACTCTGATGACACCTACAGGTATACACACGGGGCTGTGTACGTGTATTCATAGCAGTATACAATGCGTGTATCTAATGGCCGGCTCCGCGAAAATACGCGTTACTTTAACGGAAAGTATAGAGAGAAAAAAAAGAAGAGCCGCGCGGAATATACGACAAGGGTTTTTCTTTTTTCCCCGGTATCCCGGCGTGCGCACGAAAAAAAAAAAAATCACGTGAGGAAAATCGCATAGATATACTTTATACTGTATGTTTGTCGTAGTGTGCGCGCGCGAGTGGTGTTTTATATAATATATTATATTATATTGAACGCGCGTTCACAAAAGGAGAGTGTATATATATATATATGTGTGTGTGTGTGTGTGTGTGTGTGTGTGTGCGTGTGCGTGTGCGCGTGTGTGTACGTACACGAGAGAGATTCATCGGCGAAATTACTTTTTCCCATGTGCTTCGGTTCCCAGAGCCCCGCGCGTATATACCTATACGTATACGGGAGCGACGGCGGCGGCGTTCGCGTATAGAATAATATCCGGATAAACGCGCGCGGAAAGTCGGGGAGTACGGCGGAGGCGACACGTTGACGACAATACGACGCGACGGTCCCGCGATGGCTGCTGCGGTAACGTATTATTATTGTATCGCGCGCGGGCATTGTGCCGCCGCCGAGGAGTATACATCGCGCGCGGAAAACACGCGCGCAATAATATTTCGTGTACAACAAACGGATAGAACTGAAGACCTTCGACCGGTGGCGCCGGACCGTGTTTTAAGGAGGTGGGCTGCAGGTAAAAAGGTTGTCCGTATAGTCCACCGCCCTCGTTTACGAAACACACTCCCAAGTACAACGCTATTAATCACTATGTTCCATGAGTACCGATTCGATAAGAAAATACGGCTCAGGTACCCATCACGGGTCCACCACCGTCCTCCCGTTGAAAGGAGGGTGGCAATTGCCACCCTTGACTGTCGGTTTCGGCGACACTGCTTCCGATATTGATTGTGATGTCGGTCGCCGCAAAATACGAGTATACGGATGAAAATGCCGAAAGAAAGAGCCGGGTACGCTACAGTAACGAGCATTTCGTCGGCACAGTGGCGACGGGGCTGCACATTAGCTATGCGACTCGAGCAAGAAAACAATATGTTATAATACGAGGACTAATCAAAAAAGTATCGAGACCGATAGTATTACTAGTGAACCGAGCGTTGAAGCGTGGTCGGAATGAGTATCGCTGGTTTCGATGACCTACACTGCAGACCGCGTCCGTTTTTGTAGAGATACTTTGTGTGTACAGACAATTTGTGTTTCGATTTCGCCTATATTTTTGTAAAATATATTGTAATGAATCCAAAAGAAGAGGGTTTTTTTTCAACACTTTTTAGCATTAGCTTTCAGATCAATAATATTCATTTCGAATTACTGAACTTTAAGTAGTTAGACTTTCAGATGACATAATAATATAAACTTATACAGTGATAATGGACTGTGCTTATTGTAAAACATGGTTTTTCTGAAAATGTCGGTAAATATTTCATATGAAACGCCGTGATTAAGTTTGAAACCGAAAAAGTGTTTGCTGATAAAAAAAAACAAACATATTAATATCTTTGTTAAACTAATAACTTCTTCGCTACACTCGAAATCTGAACAAAATTGAAAACGAAAAAAGAAACGAAACTTAGTGGCCCTACGCCCCCCCCCCACTATATTGTTCTACCGATGCACCACGATAGTATAATAGGCGAAAAGCGTGTACCGACATACACGATAGTGAAGTCTGATCGAACGAAAAACGCTGCTATTACAATGTACCTATGCGATATACGTGATGCGAGTCCCTTCTGTATACTTATAACGTCATACTACTCGTACTTAACACGCGTATTTCCCGCGCAGATGTTCGCGTGGTCGTCGTCGTATAAACAAACTCCCGTAAGATTCAGTACGGGCCGCGCACTCGAATTATTATTATTAAAGTCTTGGCGTCGAGTGGACAAATCAAATAAAAACACGGAGAACACGCGCGATGTTCACTCGGCGGTTCGTCACGGTATTTGCACCGTTTTCGACCGCCGCCGTTCACACACACTCGAGAATCGATCGAGAAACCGTTTCCGAGTGTCTACATGCTCCCGCAACGACTTTCGAAACGTCTGTACGTTATGTTGTGTTCACAAGTACATCAATACGTGTCCGCCGTGCATCGCCTACGCACGCGATAATCCGGCATCACGATAATTTCATATGGTTTCGCCGAGAACTCGCGTATTTCGCCGGTGTGCACTCGACTTGTCCGTCACCCGAATAATACACTCGGGCGGGACGCCGATAAACGTCAAACGCGATGCCGATTTTCCCGAATCGATTTCGGAAACGAAAACAAGACCTGGGGAAGGGGAGAGGGGCCAGTTGCTCCGGAAAAGCGAGAATGGCGTGACTGAACGAGATGAGACGAAATAAATAAACTTTTTAGCGCCTTGACAAGTACGAGACGACCGAGATGAATTCCATGAGAAATCTATAGATGTTCTGGAACAGTAAGACGAATGAATGAAATTAATGTAATTTTACTAAAATTATGTAAACAAGGTTTTGAAAATCTCACATTTGACAATGGTTCGGAGATTTGTTCAATTGACATAGAAGTTCATCGTCGAAAAATAGATATTTGTCTTTCACGATTTATATCGGATTGTTGAATTGGAATATATTTCACGAATCAATCAGCTGAGGATGATGAGATTTACGAGACTGCGGTTTTATGCATTACGGTTATGCGGTTATGAGGTTACCACCCTCAACAGTAAAATTAAATTATCTATTTGTATATGGAGTTTTTAACATTTCTCCTCGAGAATTTTTCTTGTTGTAATTGCCCATTTATTTTTGGAAAATTAAAGTTCTCGTAAAAACCTCGGTGTTCCTCTATTTTTATATTAGATGCTTTGGAAGTGTTTATATATATATATAATAATATTTCCATGCTTATTTGATGGTTTAGATATTTTCTTTTTAGATTTATTAAACCAAACGAATTATTCATGACGTTTAGTAATAATAATTATACTTCTTTTGTAACATATATTATGTGGGTACTTATTTCGAAACCTGTAACCGCGTCATCATCAAGAGAGGTCGATTACCAGTTTTTTTTCTTCTTTTAATTGAGCTATATTATTATAACTATTACAATATTATTTCAGAATGTTAATTATACGAATGATAAATATTATAGGTATTATTGTACAACGGTATTAAGTGCTACTCCGCGGAGAACGTTCAGTTTTTTTTTATACGATAGGTTACCACCTATACACTTCTTTAGAAATATAAGAAATGTAAATTGATTTATACTTTATGGGTACGCACATATCTATTCGACTTAATTATTTCACATATAATACTCAACCTTGAAACTGAAACTATCTGTGTAAGATGTTATTAAAATGTCACACCTGCGTATAATCTATAGCAGTGGTTTGAAAACTATTTTTAAACACGGTACACTGTGCTCGTCATAAAATTTTCACGGCACATATTTTAGCCATGCACACATTTATAAGATTATTTTTTTTATTTAGTTAATTATTAAAATATTGTCACCCAATTAGATTATAACAAAATTGAAGTTTATTATGTTCAAAAGATCGTTACCGAGTTTAAAAACCACTGTTCTATAGAATTGTTATTATTTGAAAATTTTAGTATGTGGGTAGATATAGGTATAGAGTTTCATTTTATCCGCGTTTGAAGTATTTAAACACACTTATTTTCCGGATACACTTCACACCGTAAATAGGTTACTGTTATTGTAGATAGGATGTTTGGAAGGTATAATAAAGTTAGAAATTATTATTTTAGTTTATGTTACACTGAAAGTAATGATAGAACATTGCAATCAAATAATGATTCTGCTTAAAGTATAAGTCAAGTATTTCCATTATAGCAGTTGTAGCCAAGGTAACACAGAAGTCGACAAAAACAAGACCAATATAATTATATTCGTTGTAATGTGTTGTTAATTTATTAGAAAAACTGTTGGGAACCTAGAAAATCTGTTCAAATAGAGTACCACTGGATGAAAGATCAACATCTTTTAAGATAACAACATAAAAAAAAAAATCAAAGAATTTGTACTAACAGAATAATTAGTTTTCTAGAAAAATTATCTTAATATCTTAACATAATAAAACTAATAAAAACTTTTTTGCTATACTCAGAATCTAAAATATATGTTTATATAATATAGATCGTAAGTCAGTCGAGTATTAATACATACTTATAAATATCAACATTTGTGTAAAACGATATGACGATATAGTATTATTTCAATTATGAAATTCATACGAGATTTTCATAATAAAACATTTTAAATGTAATCAAAGATGAATAATAAATATTATTATATAGATCCGATTTACTAGGTCAAATCTTGAAAACAAGTTCGTTATAAATAACAATGAATGTATGTGCAAGAGAGTACGGCTTAATATTTTATGTTTATTTTTCGGGAACCTAAATGCATAAATCGTATATTGCAGTGAAAACTGTACAAAATCGAACTCCGACAGAAACCGAAAGAAATGTCCGTTTGTCCGCTAGTTACCGTTTAATGCGAGTATAAAATTATGTATCAAATTCAAATTTGAAACGCCTCGAGTTTCCGTTTTACAGTGAAAAACTGTGATTCACTGGTCTGTCTTGGATTTTTAAATCTAAAACTATTTACGATTAAGACTTTGTTATATAGGTACATTTGTTACCAACAAATATCTGTTTCATTTCACAGGGGGATAACTATAATATTATATTATAATAACTGACGATTAATCGATAAATAAATTAGAATTATTACATTGAAATTAAAACGTATTTTCGCATTATCGCGTGTTATCGCTGTATATTATTATAAGAATCAAACGAACATTTTACGGAGGGAAACAATTAGAAAATGAACCTGGTGAAGGGGGTGAACCGTATACATCTCAAATACCCCTTTCGGATGCACCAATGATACGGTTAGGTTACGATTTATGGAACGACCCGTGAAAAAGATATTATACATTATCATTTATTCGATGGTTTTATAACCGTGCAGATGTATTATAATCATCGCCACCATCACACGATAATGTAAATGCGATTAAATACCGTGTATTACAGTTATATCAGAAAGAGGTATTCACCCTATATTACTTTATACATATACACATATCACCGGATAGAAATAATTTTTTTAGCGTCCCTCTATGCAAAAAAAAAAAAGCAAAACATGTTAAAATTACCACCCTTTTTATTATTAACACTGGATTTGTCACCCAATTTATTATACTATAGTGTTTGTTCTCCTACTTTATATTCTACACCCTCGGCCAAAACTGTTTTTTTTTTTTTTTTATTGCTTTATAATAATTAAAATATTATGTTTCCGTGTGTTATTAATATATTAGTATTTTATTATAACACAACGAGACGTATACTGCACTGAAATGCACCGATTATATGAGAAACATGTGATTATCGCAGTAAATGTATAATTTATTGTATATACCCAAACTATCCAGTTCTCGAACTCAAATTATAATAAAGCTACTTTTTTTTTTGGATTTTCCAGCAAAAAAAAAAGATCTTTTTTTCGTTTGTGTTTTTTTTATAAAATAGTACTGTGAAAAACAACTGTACAAATATAATTTAAATTTAACCGTTTGAAAAAAAAATTGCGTATAATTTCTAATACCAATTTACTTTATACATACATGTATATTCCATCACTTATACCTATTGCACACCATCATATGTACTGAATGATGTAAATTCAGTAACCAATTTAACGTCAGGCCGAAGTATTTGATGGAAAATTATTTATTTAGAAAAAAAATTATATATACGTGTATCTACCAGCAAAATATTATTGAACAATAATAAATAATTATTAAAATATTATAGTTAATAATTTTTTTTGGGGGGGGTCTACAACTGTTTTTGAAAGAGCGGTAACAGCATTAACTTAAGGCGGCAAAAATCTGATTATAACACTGTTCAAATTGTATTAATAATAAAAACGGAATTCAACTATAAACTTTTACATATTTCTTTCTTTATAATAATCGGCTCTTTATACGCCATTTTATAATTTCATGGGACATGAGAGTAGAAAAAGAATAAAATCGGTACTTCCTTGTCGTGCCTGTATAAACGATTTTCGATCGCTAACATGAATGGCGGTGTAACATAATAATAATACATAGTATAATAGAAGCGTAAAAAAAAAAACCATTCGATTCGAATTACTAAAATATATTGTATTATATGTTGGTTTCTCTGCCGCCTCCTTCCCTCCCACCAAAACAAATCTTATTAATGAAAACATGCGATTCTTGCCATTGACGAGGTCGTGTATAGTGAAACTCAACCGCACATACACACAACCGCAGGGGCGCAAAAAAAAATATTATATGTTTATAGGCATACGGGTGTAAAATATAAACCCCCATCGAAAATTGTTCAGAGTCATATGCGACACATATCAATAGCGCGGACATTTTGCTGTAGCAATAAGGCTCAAATTAGGGAGACACTGAGTGTCCTTTAATTTCTGTTTCATACACAATTTTAAACGCATATCCCTTCATTTAATTGACAGCGCTACAGGATTGATATCGGAGATAACAATTATTATGATAAATATTCTTGAAAATTAAAATTTCTCCCTATAATTATTTTTTCAAAAGACTTGCTCAATTTTCAAAAAAAAAAAAAAAACCATTAAAGGTGGATTTCTAGTAGTTTCGTGCATTTGGAAAGACATTTCGTTAAAATTCTTGAAACTTCAAAGTGTATAGCGCGTAAAGATCTGAAATTTCCAACACGGTCAAACGAATGGTGATGCGGTACGATAACATATATAATTGAGATCAAAACAAATAAATCAAGCATAAACGAGTACATTTTTCGGCGAGGTGGTTGGTGTAAATGTGGACAGCACAACGTACGTCTCTTATGCGGTCTATCAAATGAGGCATTCGACGCCTATAGTTTTGGCCACGAACCGTCGATGTTTGTTCCGATGTTGTTAACATTAGATTTGACCACTATAATATTACAACCGTCCGCGGCCGAATTTATCGCTTGCATTTTACAGGGGGTAATATTCGACATAAAATCGGGCGCGCGTGCGCGGCAAAAAACAATCATGAACAATCATGAATAATAGGTTATCCGTACCTATTATTAGTGTTTCAAGAGGGACGGGTACAGTAGGTTTCATAAAACGAGGGGCGTTATATATATATATACACATATAGTGATTATGAACGATAAATCGCCTCGGTTTACCGCTCCTCCGGGAACATCGCCTCACTTACAGTGATCATCGTTATAGGAGCGGTGCCTATCCATTTCTTTATTGTCCACATGACAGTGTACGTAAACAATACGCGAAACGGTTCCGAAGCGGGGCTAACGACGGATTCGTAACGCGCGAGTTCGCGGGAGAGTATGCCTAAATATTGTCACGCCGGCGATCCGATCGCGGCCAATATACTCGGAACGCGGGGTGACATTGAAGTTCGTCCGCCCCGGCCGGTCCGGACGCGGCTTCATAGACGCACTGCGACCGTGTGCCCATTGTAATCAGCGCGCACAGTAGCGTTTTAGGCGTTTAAAATATTATACAGTTTGGAACAATATAAATATCAACAATACCCACATATTGTGGCCCCCGCGACCTCGTATCCGGTCGCACAAAGGTCCGCAATAATAACGATAATAATAATAACATGTTATACGCGACGCCGCCGCCGTCGCCGCCGCTCGCCATAGACTTTCACAAACAACTGCACGTGGACACGCCCGTCGCCATTCAATTCGTCTACACACACACACGCGCGCGCGCGCGCGCGCGGACGCGCGGACGCGATCGCGAACCACACTGCAATATAATATTATTGTATACAGTGTGTACTGTACCTATGTGTATGTGTGTGTGTGTGTGTGTGTGTACAATGCGACAGTATATAATAATAATATAAACGACGTTCGGGAAGACGTCCCACTGCGAATATTATATTATTTCGCCTAAACGATAAAGAGTGTATATGCATTATACACCTTATACGCCGAGTATAATATTGTAACGACGACGGCGGAAAATATAATAAATATTATTGTCGTGCGTGTGGAAATATTTACAATAATATAAATACGCGTGTCGTACTACAGTGTTGTATAGCGGTATAGAGGTACTCGTGTCGTTATTATAAATATGTTTGACGTTTTTTTTTTTTTTCCATTTCCAGTTGAAACGCTACACCCGACGGGAAAAATTCCTCGTCAGAAAACCGTAGGGCACGATCGTAAAAATTCCCATCGGTACCTAATACGTACACACACCGCTGCCGGTCCTCCCGTTCGTTTTACTATGTATTATTATATACGATTACTATAACGCCTCTCTCATTCACTCTCTCTCTCTCTTTTACGTCGTTTTAAAGCGACGATTGTTTAAACGCTGATTTGAATGAGCGTTACGAAATGCGGTTTTTTCGCCTATCGTTCTGTCGCTGTTTTCCTGCGAAAATACTCTAGTCGTGATAATCGATTGTTTATTTAATATTCAGTGTTCTACAGTATGTTATCCTTACTCTAATAATTCTATAAATATTCATTTTTTTTTTACATTTTTTTCAATCGGGTTTTGTGTATGGAGGGGGTGACACATAATGTATAGAGAAAAATTATATTTTTTTCTTTCATCCCTTAATCATTGAAAAAAAATAACTTTTTTTTATCATTTTTCAAAATTTTAAAAATAGCGATTTCGTCAAAGATATTATTTTAAAAATTTTAACTTAACATAAATTTATATCCAATCAAAAGTTTTTATTTTTTAAGCCGTTTTAATTTCAAGAACATTGGCGTGAAAATAATTAACTTTCAATAGAAGAACACGTTACGCCGTAAGGAATCACAATCAACACGGTAATTCCTTAACTTCTATTGAGTAATTCTTCTTCACATAATATGTATTCTCCTCGTACAAAACTCGATTGACAGAAAAAAAAAAAATGGAAAAAAAAATTAATTTTGTGAGAGTTATTAGAACACTGTAGGAAACCTGTATGCCTGTATATATATATTATTCCAACCGTGGTTAAACGCTGCGATTTTCGAAACGCTGGTATCATGTTGGACTGTAATAAAAAAAAATGAAGAAAATATTGTGTAATTATTTAGTGATAAACAGTAAGGTAATTTAGTAAAAATAGATTGGAACTACAACGGGTCCTTCATTATACCAGAAGAAATTGCAAATTCGACCAGAAAATTTAAAACCAAAAAAGCTGTGAAAGCAGATCAAGTATGTGGAAACGTATTGAAACCAATTGAACTAAATTCCTCTGAGACCTCTGTCATTTTATATTCTGAGCGGAGCGAGGAATGTATTGGTTTTGCAATGAAGTTTATTTTGTTTTTTTATCTGTGAATAACCTTTATATCGGTAATTTTGCTCCGATTTTCAAGTGCAGTACTTTTTCTGAAAGGAAGTCTGACTGGAGTAGTACTTTAAGAAGGTAATTTTTTGATTTTTCCAGTTGTTTTCATAATAAATTGGAAAAACGGGAAAATTTACTAAATGTAATATTTTCAAATCGTAAATATACGAGTATTAGGGCCTTTCAAAACATGTATTATAACCGAACTCCGCTCAGAATCGTGTTTCGTTAACAAAGATCAATCGTTGCGTACAGATATAAGTACATCAAATTCCCTTCTATATTACTTTCTATACTACCATCTCTACTTTCCCAACTTCTCATTTACATTAGTGACCCACCTACCGTGCGAAGTATGTCCGTATCTTTTTTGATTTTTAAACTACTTTTGCAGGGCTCTTTTGGCGTTTTTAAGCGCTTTTCTATGGATTTCAAGTGCATAAAGTCCCGCGCATAATATTATAATATACTATTGACAACTACTGCGGGAAACACGGCGCACACCGTTCGCGTCGCGTTCACAAAATATTACCGTGTTACTCGCCGCGCCTAATAAACACGTATGACCGCGTACGTATGTTCTTGTAAATGATTATCGTAACATCGCGTTGTATTATTTCGCGTTTGTTACGAACCCGAAAAATTATCATTACGTTCGAGTGCCGCACACGTACCCGCTGTATTATTAATATTGTAAATAAATACGCGTACAACACAAACACTGTACCATAGCGCTGTATATATGCACGTATACGCGTGTTGTACAGTTATGTGAAGCCACCGTCGCGTCGTCGAGTCTGTAGTCGTATATTAATATTGTATACACACTGTACACACACACAAACACACACACACACACACGTTGTATATCATTGTATATATACATATCGCACTTGCTCGGCGATCGTGTAAGTATAATATTATAAAATATACGCGACGAAACGATGACGAACGAGAATATTTTGTTTTTGTTTGTACCTATGTATGTGTGTTTTTTTTTTTTTGTTCACTCGTCGTTCCTTTTTTTTTCACCTCTTCTCAACGTCGTCGCCGAGTGCTCACTGGCTACTGCCGCTGATGCTGTTGCGATGTTTGCGGAGCGCACATCACGTCAAATCTAAATATTTACGACGGGCTTCACTATACGTAATATTATAACATTATATTATTATATAGGTATAACGTTATTATTATTCGGCGGCGGGATCCACTCCGAAACGAATTAACGAGCCGACAACGCGCGGACCCGAGTTTTTCTCACAACATCGCCCGCGTTTTCCTATATACACGCACTTATATTGTTAACGTCGATAATAATCGTGTGTCGTGATATTACAGATCCCGACGATGATGCTTGTGCTGTAAAGCTATTGGATATAACAAAACCAAATTATTGTCTTTATTGTAATTATTATTATTTTACCCGTCTATATACTTGGCTAACCTTATATTATAGTGTGGTTCACACGTGAATTTTGTAACCCGGCGGGATAACCTCATGTCAGGTCCCGTATTCAAAAAAAAAAAAAAAACAGTGAGGACGTATTTTGTAAAAACAGATCCCTCCCTGCTGTCAGTTATATTGAAAAAAAAAGTATGTGACACCATCACGTGGAGGTTGGCCAGAAAGTGTTTCAACTATTCTGTTACTTTACTCTTATGTATATAAAGTTATTATGCATTTTTTTTTTTCATTAAATTCACAATAAAATATATAACTGAATTTTGTTTTTGTCCATGGTTAATTTTTACAGACAATATAAGATAGCTTCAATTAGAGTATAAATTGAAAAGAATTTGAATTTCTAGCCTTAATACGTACTGATCTCTATTATACTGTGGATATCAATGTCATTAAAATAATATCACAAACCAATTTGTGCTCAATTTAAGCTATTAAATATCTTAGAATTCAACTCAAATTTCTCCACTAAGTGGTACCAAAAAGTCCAAGTATTGTTTCAACCATTCTTGTTTTGATTGTTGTTATCTGATATTTATTTTAGTTTTCGTGGTTTGTTAATATGATGATAATATAGACATGGTTAAGTTATTATCATTACATTTATAATAATTAAATACAACAGGTGAAAAGAAATATCTTTACATAACAGACAGACTACGGTGCAGGGACATAATATACATATATAAAATACATTTGGATACCTTACCTATTTCGCTACTTGCTACGTCCAGCCCGATAATATAAATTTGTATCTATTTTTCAAACTTACAATTTTTAGTCAGGCTCTTAAAAATGTTCTTCCATCAAGATGACAACAAACGACTTTTCCATCAATTTTTAAACGAAAGATAACAAGAATGTTTATTACTAATCACAAACCAAAATCGAATTCGAATGACCAAAAAGAATTTGGCCAAAAGCTACAAAATGTGTACTCCATACTATGGAGTATTTTTTGTATGATTGTATAGTTATGAAAGTTAGACCTATACAGTGATATAAACAAAATTAAAAGTAAAAAGATAAATAAACCTAGAAACACAAGTAAAAATAAAAATAAATCTAGAACCAATGCAGATGCGGACTCAGAGAAGATTACCTAGTATTAGTTGGATTGTAAGGAAATTTTCCAAATATTAAGAGAGAATAGTATTAGTAATATTAGTTGAGAGAGTATTGATATCTATCATTAAATCAAAAAACGGGAATCTATTATGGGATCTCTTCATAACAAATATAATGAAAGAAAAACAGAATAAACTTAAACGAAGAGGATGATCAAGAAAGACATTTATAAGAAATGCGCTTGAAATGGTTATATAGAAACGGGTATTCAGATTATTCTCAAATTAAAGAGAGAGAAATGGAAATCTATATTCACTACGACAAATCAATGTCTTTAGTAAAAGAAGAAAAATAAAAGCATATCTATATACTATGGCAAAAATCGAAACATGTTTTGCTCTTGGGGATTTATTGGTGAGAGACCTTTCAAAAGTGCGAGAACGCCAGACACAATTATCCAGTCTCTCCCGTTTATCTGCCGTCCACGTAATAATTAAATTATTACAATTCATATTGATAGTCTATGGACGTTATTATAATCATGTAGTTTTATACCGTATATGGTTTTAGTACAAAACTCGTTCGTGTCGATGGAATTATATCAAGTTAATAATCAAGAAGTCGTATCGAGGTATTATAATATTATCCACGTGATCAGTTTTTCGACGTGTATTACGACGATTGCGGATTATTTGAAGTATTATATCAATTTACATTAATTATCATAGAATAATAATATAATATATGGTTTGCTATCACACGGTCGACTGGACCGCGCGTCACAGCCACACAAGTAGTAAAATATATAAAATTGTTTAACAACATTAAAATAATCGCCGAGACCTCGTCAACCCACACGAGGTCTGACGGGCACAATTGAAATTCGCTGATCCGAAAATAATATTCACCGAGCGATAATATTATTATAATCAACCGTTTATAGTGGTAAAAGTACACATGCTAAAAACATTTGAACGAAACAGTGACGGTAGTAGTGTACCCAGGGGAGTGAGGCGAAGAGGTGCTAGCCCTTCTCCTCTATCGGCCGTGTTATGCTACCGAAAAACTGATATAAACAATTTTACCATTGAAAACGTATTCAATTACTATAGGTAATAAAATATATAGTATAATCGCAATTGCAAATTTACACTATTTATTCAGCCAAGTACAAATATTCTTCTGTAGGAGACCAGGGTACACACCTTCAAAAGTCACTGCCTGTCGTAAGAGGTGATTACAATGCAAGTAGGAAGCAACGTTACTACATATAGTATTTAATGTAATAATGTGTAATTTATACTTGAACAGCATTCCTTAGAAATAGGAGATGTCGGTGCGACACAGAAGACAACGGGACACCACTGAATTAATTTTCCTGTAAAACCAGCAACGAAAGCAGTGATAAGGCTTTAGTGAGAATTGAGTTGATAAAGAAAAGTACAAACAATTGTAGGTATTATGTTACACAAATTATAACGCATTTTGCAAAAAAATCGCGATAAAAATGCTAATACATTATAATAATATTATTATTATATTATATTTTGCTCGCACTAATAAGAATAATGTTTTTTGTTTGAGTGGGCGTTGAGTTTTTAATTTGTTTATATTATTTACAGCGGGTATGTTTAAATTTATCGATTTTATTATAAATTGCATTACGATTTTTTGTTCATTGAAAGGTAGTCGTCTCTAACAATTTGTTAATTCTATAAACAACCGATACTATACTATGTCCCTGAAAAAAAATATTTTTGTTTGTCGGTTTACATTTGTCCATTCGAGAAATGTTAAAAATCGGCCAAACTGTGTACGTTCTTTGTGAATGTAATTCAAACTCGAATTTAACAGTTATTTTAACGATAATTTAGCTACTTGGTATATTTACTGCGTATACTACCGGTCTGTATGAAAAAAACAAGAGAAATATATGTATGTTATAAATGATTTAAAATAATAATGATTTGATAAGCTCAACTCGGTGGAAAATTACAGCGGTCAATAAAAATGATTAGAGGTTAGACACAATATATTATCACTGTTGCCAAAATACCTTACGAGTAATATAACTTTACTGAACTTTATAATCATAATACATATGGTTCTTGTGCAGCGTGATAATAATCACTTTGCCGCGCGAATTTTCTTCTTCAAAATGAGACCTAATCCGATGTGACATTTAACATCCCTCCCGCGTTTATTTCTGCGGTTACGACGTGGTTTTCAACGAATAATGGTTTCAGCCGATTTCACACAATATATTATAGGACACCGAATTCTTCGGAGAGATGGATTTTTCTTTTCGACATCCATGTCGCCGCGAGACACGCCTACGAGTTGGTTTCCAATTACCGAATCGGTCCCCGGGTAGTCTGGTAAGGTATACATGCGAATATTGTAACAATAAACCAACATCACACGCCGACAACAATTTCCTTTCCGTTTCGCACGAACACTGCAGGGCCGTGTAGAAAACCTATTGAGAAATCCGTACTCAAGACGGTCGCGCAATCGTTAAGGCGAAAAGCTAGACGAGACCGTATATCGTTATTTGGGTTTGATATTTTCGACGACGATTGATAAACAAATCCAATGGGTTTTGACGCGTAGGCCGTAAACATTGTCCCGTTATAAATATAATGCGAGTAAACGCATTGTTCGGACCTATTTGTACGTATGCGTTAGCCGTTGGTCCCGCCGCGCGATGGCTATTCCTTTAATGGGTTTTTTTTTTGTTTGAAAACCGTACGCATACCGTCCCGAGGAAATCGCACGGCGCGCGAACTCGATCGACGAAATACACAATTCGGACGGGCCGCTTTCATTTTGCAGCGTACGCGCGGTATAATAATATATTTTGTATGCTTGCGCGCGAGTGTACATAAGTCTCGAGTATAATAACGACGGGAAACAAAAACCGCCGAAGCGAAATAATAGAAAACGCCGTGTACATATAGTGTGTAGCGGTAGCTGCAGTGTATTGTACGGGTATACTACGCCGCGATGGGCGTGGTTTTTCCGCTCGATTGGTCCGGGAAAAACGGCGCGCACACGCACACACGGACGCGCGGGCGAGCAAAAACTCCGAGATCTTTATGTGTATACACGTCTTGTACGTCGGATACTGTGTGTGTGTGTGTGTGCGTGTGTGTGTGCGTGTGTGTAAGGTATAAAGAGACGGGCAAAGAAGAACTTAAGAAGAGGAAGCGGCGGACGAGAGAGCCGCGCGCGCGATAATGTCGTGTGTATAGGCGCGCGCTGCGGTCGCCGTCGCCGCCGCAGCCGCGCGGATCGATAGCCGGAAAACCCCGCCGGAAAATATTATCGCCACGGCGGCGCGGTGTCGTATCGCGCGCGCACGACACGGCCGACCCGTCTCGGCCGGCGGATACGACCACTTTACTCCGCCGACGACGACTGCGCGTAGTCACCGTATAATAACGTATAGAATTTATCTCGATAGAATACAATATTGTGCATATAGTATACTGCAATATAGCTGATCCGGCAACGGTACGCCGGATTGGTAGATAATAATGATAACAGTAATAATAATAAAAGTTTTCTAGTCCGTAACAATACCGAATAATGTCATCCGTGTCGCTTGCAAGATAATCCGCGAATAAACAAAAAAATAATTGATAAACGATTAAATGCACCGAAAACACCAAAAAACTAGGGATGGGTTTTCGAACACTCCGAACCATCGAACTTTGAGAAATTTAAGAAGTTTAAGAAACATGTAAATTCGAATTCAAACTCGAACACGTATGGAATAGCTTGTCGACATAATTGATTATGTTTTAAACGATTTTTTTCCTATAGGTGTAGGCACTGTAAATTTTTGAAAACCTCATTGTAATAATGATTTCTAATTAAGTGATAAACTGATACCTGTTAACGCCCGTTTAATGAGTTAATACTTATTATACTTATAAGTACTTATTAGTACATTTTAAACTTAAATACTAATTTTTAACTAACAAGTTAAATAGTAATAATTAATAAGAACTAAGTTTTAAATAATGACTTTAATAATTTCACTTCTTTTATAATAGTTCACATTTTAGTTTTTTATGGTTAAAACTAAACATTTTTAAAGTTCAATTGTTCGAGAAAAAATTTTGTTCTAGTTCACGAAATCTTAGATTCGACCCATCCCTAATAAAAAAATAATTATTGCGATTTTGGTAGAAATCTCTAATTTGTTTGATAATACAATAAAATAAATATAATATAATGTATATATGTATAATTCATATAATGTAATTTTTATTGGCGAAAGAAGTTTTGAAATCGGTTGAGTAATTTTTGTGCTTATCTGTTATGAACATGTACGAACAAATCTTTTCTCATTATTATAATATTATAGTATAGATATTATCTATTATCTATATGCACAGAAAAAAAAATTAAAAAGTCGTCGGAGTGTAATTAAACGCGTCGAGGGGAAAAAACACATCCGTTTGCAGCAAAGCCAGAGTCAGAATATAATTACCCCTTCCTCTATGTCTATTTTACATTACACAGGAATATTCTTACCGTAAAATAATAACTATAACCGATTACTACAATTATTATGCATACAATACTGTAAAAACAAATGTAAATTTGAGCGCAGGTCGAATGTTGTTGAATCCGTCACCAAAGGCTCATCTTCGGTACGAATGTCATGCTTATACAAAAGTTATTCTATCCCCTTATTTTTGAGGGGGGGGCTCTGTAGAGGTAGTAATTCAAAGTAAAAAAAAAAAAATGGCTGATATTGCTAATAGTTTGCCAATAGTAGTTTGCCAACCTAACCTAACTGTGCCACTGTCTTAGGCGGGAATTCGGAAGACAGGATACGTAGAATAATTTAATCTATATACTTGTACGCAACAATAAATCATTTACTAACGTAATACGATTCTGAACAGAAGTCAGCGGTTTGTCTTGTTTTAAAATGCCATAAAAACTATCAAATACAACTAAAAGAATTTCTGGAATAACCCCGTTATGCTAAAAATGTATACCTTCTTCGATAATAGCGATTGATTACTATAGTAATAGTATCTTCAGTTTTTTAGTTTACTAAGTATAACTTACTTTACTTTAACTAATCTAGCTGCTGTATACTAACAGTTTTCAATTTTAAAAATTCTGAGTTTAGCGAACAAGTATTATATTAGTTTTACTAAAATGTGTAGTTTTCCCTCCAGAAACACTATTTGATTAGTAAAAAGTAAAAATATTTCAAATTATTCATATCGTACCTTTTTTGACCGACGATACTTAATTTGAAAACAATTTCAACATTCTTTCAAGAATGAATAAAAAAAGGAAAAGTCAAAATAAAAATAAACGTAAAAACAAATGACAACAAATATCAATACATTATTGGGTTTATTTTTGTTAATTTCTGGGTTACATTGTTTAGCCAATGTAACCCAGAAATTAAGAAAAAAAAACCCCGACTTATAGTTAATACTAATAACCTTACCGCTTTACCGAGCTTCGTTCAAAATTGATTTTAAATTGCAACCATCGATCGTTGAATATTGTGTACAAACTGTATAGATTAACATTAACCTATACCCAGGTTCGTATTCAACTGCAATAACTTTGTAGACTGTAACCTATGGGCCCGCACCAAAAATACTAATAAGCAAAAAAGAAATGGTCAATCGGCATTAAATATGTCCTTGTGCTCGTGGTAGGGCCTATACCATAGGCTGTCTTGGGAGCCAATATATCCTAATTACGACCCTTACTATAGTTTATCTACATATCAAACTAATGGGTGCGAAATATGTCCGGTATTTTCCCTTTGTATTTAAATATAATATAGGCACGTCAAGTATAACATAATATAGAAAAAAAAGAAACTTTTTCGTCTCGATTAACACATATATTTTCATAAACAGTTTTCATGGACAGAATATACATAATATTATGTATTATAATAGAATATTACAATAGTATGATGTTATTTGAGATACAACAACATGATTTGTGTTTGTATATGCGCGTGTTTAATTTACTTTGTGTGCTATGAACCCCTTGAAACACAACGACGACAAGATCCTTAAAATATATTATTATTATTATTATTATTACGTTGGAAATGCGCTCGAGACGTGTTTTTTGTATACGCACAAATTTCCATAAGTAACCAAAGACGTTTTTGTTTGTCTGCTATACAGAATGTGTATACATCAACAACACACTTATATATATATGTATATATATATATATTGTATAGAAAACAAACAGAACCCAATTACATTTATTTTTTATTATTATTATTATTATTTTTTTTTGAATGATCATTGTACAATCCTCCGCGCGAGTTTATATTATATTATTACGAACGAGTCAAAATACATTATAATGTATTATATTCAGTATACACGGTGATGAATTCCAGAATAAAAAATACGATCTCTTGGGAATAATGATTTTGAAAAGAAAATCAAGACATACTTTTGCACCGTGAGATGGCTACTGTTGTAGGTGGGTAGTTTAGAAGGCATATCTATAAGCAGGGATATTCCCATAGTGTATACTACATGTACGCCATATAATCTATTGTACTACTCATATATTATGGGTATACTGCTATACCTAATATTTTCAAGTCTCAATCGATTGGCGATTTTAACTCTCAAAATTATTATTGACATGTCCTTCACCTCACTAAACCATAAAATATATATTTTTATTGTATTAAATGTTGGTTAACGACTTGGTATGCTTTTAAAAAAATTAATAGGAACACCACTGCCTATGAAGACATATTATACTCATTGGCGCACATTCAGTCTAAAACTTGAGAGTGCTAAAATTATTTACGATAGGGTATCACGAAGGGGTTTCCTTTCAATACCCCAACCTATTCGACATTTCAAATAAAAAATTATATATTACTTAAATACATTAAATATTATTATTAATTGTTTAGTAATGAGATTCGATTTTCAATAATGAATCTTTCATTGCTTAATAAATAACCAACAAGGGGTAGGTTACCTATCATAGGTACCCCCTAAAAAATATGAAAATAATATAAACTTTCATAATAATATATTATATTATAAGGTATTATATTATATATAATATAAACCAACACACAATAGTATAATAGTAATTATTTATTTCATATCTCAGTACTATTTTAGTATTATATTTATTTTATCTAGGTAGTTACCTCAAAATCTGCGGGTGCTAGTTTTAAATTTAAGGGTGCTAAGCATTATTATAACAAATAACAATCGGAATAGTAGTTAATTCGATTATGACAGTATATTATATTATATGAACACGTTATAATATGAACTTCGTCTATATATACAAAACTCTGCTGTAGATATGTGGTTATTCGATACTATAATGAAAACGTCGTCTCTCGTATCATAGCTGAGCGTTACCCGAAGAAATTGTTGGTCGAGCGCCCGTTTTTTTTTTCAATCCATACCGTTTCCGAAGGAACTATTACACAGAGTGACTGTATAGGTCCGAACAAATATTTTTTAAAAACTTCTGTCATATTTATATTAGCATAATGACCGGAATGACGCTATAATATCCGTTCGGTACACCTATATAATAGATTCAAATGTACAACGTACACACGGTATTATACACCGCGTTTGACCAAAGTGTTGTCGACGCATGTGCAGTATCTAACCGTGTAAGCCCACCAAAAAAGAAGTGCCTCTCCTATCCTATAAGTGTAATATTATCATTGTCGTATACGTTGAGCAGATGTCACACGAGACGTAAAACACGCTGTTATTACAAAACGACTCGTATAAAATAAACGTATCGTGTATCAGTATGTATAGACTACTGGCAATAGTCAGTATATAGCAGGTACACGCGGTGGAAATATATATAATGTACTACACTGAGGGTTGCAAAGTGTTTTAAACAAGTCCCTATGTTTTTAACGAATGTATACATACATGGTTCAGATGTTTCAAACGTTCCGAGATAAATTAAAATAACTAATGTGCCCTGAAGAGTGAAAATATATTTACACTATAGTTCCTATTCATTCTGAAAAATAATATAAATGAAAATAAACGATTCCTGATGATTTCGGATAAGAAATTTGTTTAGATTCTGAGCGGAGCGAGAAATGTATTGGCTTTGCAATGGTTCTTATTTTTATTATTATTTTTTTTTAATCTGAGAACAACTTTTCTATCAGAAATTTTGGTCGATTATCAATTGTAATACTTTAGTAGAGAGATCCGTAGGAAAAACCGGGAAAATGCATGAAATGTGTTATTTTCAAATCGTAAATATTATGGTCTTTTAAAATATACACAAAGAACTCCTTTCAGAATCCTTTTTCGCTAGCAAAGATTAATCGTTGTTTAAAAATATTAGTATACTAAATTCCTCTCTATATATCCTACCTTCTTAACTTCTCACCTATGGCAGTGGCTCACCCACCAAGCGAAATACGTCCGTATTTTTTTCTTAGATAATTATAATATTAGTCTATTTGACTTAAGATTGTTAATTTTTAGTGGATCGAAGAAGCTATGTTAAGCAGGGGTTTAACTAGGAAGATGCAAGGGGACTAAGTCCACCTACTTTTGGCTGCATTTAAAAATTGTTTTCTTTAAGAAATTTTTTGCACGCACGATGGATACGCTGCGAATAATCTTTTTAGTCGAATAAAAATAGATTATATATACAATTCAAAATAATCACATACTTTTGAAATGTAATGATTTTAAATTTATCAAAAATTATTTTGTTAAATATAACATTTTTCAGTTGTGTAGTATAGTATTATTTTGTGACATTATATGATATACAGGTGTTAAGAAAACGACCGCCGTAAATATTTATATTATGATGATGTATAATCGAACTTCACTCAGAATCATATTTCATTAGCAATCATCATTGCTTACAGATATAAATTAAATAACTTTATATATTCTACCTTCTCAATTGCCTACCTACAAGAGTAGCGTATTCCTCAGTAGTATCAGCTCATTTTGTTAATTCATGTGTAATTGTTAATGAATATTATATGGGTACAATGAAATCATAAGAAACATATTAAAGCTCCTGTTTTTTTTTTACTTGCATGCCTTTGTTAATTTGTATATAAAACACATTAAAAAAAACGGACTTACTTTTTACGATGGGTAGGCCACTGTTGTAGGTGAGAAGTTGAAATAGTAGGAAATAGAAGAGAATTTAATGTATATTTGTATCCATTGATTAATCATTGCTAACGACAAATGATTCTGAGTGGAGTTGGGTTATACATATTTTAAAAGGCCGTAATATTTACGATTTTCGTCAAAATTTTCTATTAAAATTCTTATAAAAAACATTAAACTGAAATTTTTCTTGTTGACTACTAATTAAAACTTATAATGTACCTTTTGTTGAATTTTCAAACATTTCGGTTTGGTCTAACAATTTTTTCTGCAGAGTACGAGTATAGGTATAGTATAGTTAGGTAGGTATCTACCTAATAAAAATTACGTACAAAACTCGCAAAATTAAAATCTCTATAAATAGCTCAAAAATGTCTCAAATATTTTGAAAATATTACCACGTTTAGAAAAGACAAATATAAATTTTCTTTCCAAATTTCAAGTCTACGAATATTTTGAACTGAATTACAATAAAAAAACAAAATTTTAAATAATAATAAAACCTTATTTTCGTGAATTTCTCTTTTTCCTATGTTTTTTCCCAATTTTATGAAAACTGCTTGAAAAATCAAAAATCTCCTTAAAGTACCAACAAGATAAAATTCCTCTTCATTAGATACATCGAAATAAGATTTCTAGTAAAATGTTTGTACGCAGTGTACATTCCTCACTTCGTTCAGAATCTAAAAGTTATTATGGATAATGATACAAATAAAATAAAATAAATGTAATATACTATTCATATTCATATTGTTTATTTTAAAGAAACGAATGTCAGTTTTCGCGCGATAGGAGAAATTCTTTTCTTATTCGACAAATTAATGAACAACCTTTTCCTTAATGATTTATCGTTTGGGACAACACTCCATGGAACGCTCAAAATAAAATAGGGATCACAGTACCCTTTGACGTTGTGTGCCACTTTAAGCCCTAATGTCAAGTTTTGTTCAGATGTCAGTTGTGTGTTGGTTTTCCCCGCGGAAAACGCGATTTGGGTTAGTAAAAAAGTTTTGATTTTTCTACGCCTTAGAAGGTGGGTGTTTTCTACAAAGTGGTATATTTCATTTGAAAAAAAAAAAACTGTCTAGTTTCTCAACTGTTTTCCTATAATGTAATTTAAAAAACTGCAACAATAATGTCAATACACAGGTTTTATTTTTATCGATTTCTGGGATATTTTCCTATTGGCTATACAAGGCGGAAAAAACGCGATTAAATATACTATACACCATATCACTATTCCGCTCAGAATCGTTTTTAGATTGCAATGATGTTTCGTTGTTTTCAGTTCATTTTTTACTTAAATAATTATACTCTACGTCCCGTATACAATATTTTTAAACTTTCCGTCTATAACTATACAATGCTGGGGTACCTATGATATATAGTTACAGTGGTCTAGTGCTAATAACCTATTTCTATTGTAAAAATTCGCGTGGAAACGCTTCGCAACAAACAATGTCATGTCCGCAATATAATAACAATAATAAAACGGGCGCAACAAATATACAGTGTGTACGCGCACAATAATAAATGATTTCGACGCCGCCGCGGGAGATACGGCTAATTCGTAGTGATTTTTCAGAGGGCGTCACCCACTGCGTGCTGTGTTCCTCATCATTCGTGGCTGCCCGAGATAGGTACTGCACACGTCCCTCTGCGGGTTATAATTTAGCACGCTGCACGAAAACAGGAAAGTTTCACCTTTATACATACCGCAGAATTTCAAACCCGAATTCGCACAACACAATATACTCGCGTAATATTACGTGAATTATTATTAATGTTATTATTATTATTATGAAGCTTTTGCCACTGCGCTGTGACTGTCTTTCTGACGGGCATCATAGCGAAATGTATAACAATATTATATCGTATTCACGAGAAACAAACGAAAAAGCTTTTATATAAAATCCGTTATCAGTTACAAAACAACAAATTAAAAATATCTAGATGAAAACATTATTAGTTCTTTAAAAAAAAAAAGAAGTCAGATTGTTTTGTACTTCGTCGCTACGCTCCTCTTACACGATAAATATTTTGGATAAATCCGAAATTACACTTTTGACTGATTAACATTAATTTTCTTAATTACATTTAAAAAAATGCAACCTACTTTATACTTACTTAATCAATTAACTGTACAAATAAATTAAACACACACGTCATAAAGTTACATAAACATGAAAAGATTATAATTAAAATATTTTTAAAAAATACGACCAATTTCTACGCCCACACCAACTGGGTAGACCTTTATTGTAAGTGGGAAGTTAGAAAGATAGGATATATAAGTTCATTTAATTATAATTGTATTCAACAGTAAATCATTACTGACGAAATACAATTCTGAGCCAAGTTCTGTTGATCATACGTTTTTTCTGGTTTTTCCAATAATAAGGAAAACCATAGTTTTGCATATAAGAAAACTCAGAAAATAATCTCCATAATGCATCAGTTAAACAATATCTGTTAAAAAAACCCGAATTACTTGATTGAGACTAGGTTTTTGGTAGAGAAGTTGTGAACAGACGTATAGGTCGCAAAATTAATTTTTGACAAATGCTGATACGGTTGTACCCAAAATTATGGGTGGAAAGTTATGGAGGTAGGTTACATAAATCGATACTTGATTTATATCGGTACGCAACGATAAATCATTGTTAGCGAAAAATGATTCTAAGCGAAGTTCGGTTAATCATGGTTTGAAATACCGTGGTTTTTACGTTTCGAATTAAAATTTGAACTTTAAACGCTTATAAAAAAAAACTACTATGAAACGCACAACTTTATTTTACCATAAAGTACAAGTCAAAGTAGTTTTATCCACGTAAATCCAAATCAAATTTTTAAAAAACAACCCTTGAAAACATAAAATGTTTGTATATAACTCAAAATGACCAAAATGATTTACCGCGTCTAGAAATAGCCAAGTATTCTGTGAAAATGTCAGGTCTCTACGGTTATTTTTAACGAAATTACAATAAAACAACAAAATCGAAAATCATTGAATCGTTATTGCCGTATACATTCACCCGGTTTTCCGCAATAATTAAAAAAAGACTACAAGGAAAATCTCCCCCAACGATTTCTCCGATTCACCAACAAGATAGAATTTTCTTCCAGAAAAAACGCTACGAACCGAAACATTCCTGGCCGCGATCAGTAGAAATTTAATACCGGGGCGGATACCGGTCGTGGCACGGATTAGGAACCGCGATCGTAGGGAACCCTGTGAATAAAGACAACGCGTATGCGGATAAACTAAAAATTTATTTTGCACATTTTCTATAGGTAGGTATGCGTATTATATTTATAATAACACTGCGGGTACTGACCGTGATTCACGATGACTGTATATTTGTACGCCAGTAGTGCCCGCATTATAATACTACTACACTATCGTATAATAATAATAATGATAATAATAGTATAATATAAGACGCGCCGTTTCTCACGTTTAAGCGAAAATCTGTCGGATTATCGTTTCTCCTCCCGCGGCGAACGCAGTCCTTTTGGTCGTGTGTGCGTTTGACGTGTACATCTACCTATACGTATTACAATATTATACACCGTACGTGCGTATATATGTGCGCGCGCGCGCGGCGCGTGAGTGTGTGTGTGTGTGTGTGTGTGTCTCTACTACTACTACACGTGTGTGACGTGCAACGGGTGACAAGAAAAACACGTCCCATTATTATTATTGTGTTTCGTAGACGACCGAAAAACCACTTCATATATATTATAAACGACAGTATAATACACATCGCGCGCTATATGTACAGTGTATACATATTATATAAACACGCGGATATAATATTTACGGTGTACTCGCGGTGCGGTGTACCTATATAATGCGTGTGCCACTCGCCCAAAAGTGATAAAATCCGCGGAACAATCTCATCACACGCTATAATAATATCGCGTATATTATTGTTGTACGACTATATTATTATCCGTATATAAGAAGCGTCGCACCGTGTGTGTACACTGCAGCGCTTCCAAAACGAGGGTGTTGCGTTATATACACGCCACTATAAAAGGGCGACGGAGCAGCAAAATCTAAGAGCGTCCCGCGAATAATACGACGAAACGCGAGTATATTTTTATAAAAACAATATTCGAGTGAAAATTTGACGGAGATATTTCGCGCGAGCGATCATCGAACCGCATAAACAGCGGCGTGAGCGTGTCCGGTTGTCAGAAAAATGATAAGAGAATGCAGTGACAACCGCAACGTCGGAAAAAATAAAATCCACCGCGTCTAAATCCAAAACTGCCCCGAGCCGAATTCGGTGTCCTCGACGAAAACCTAAAACCTTTAGTCGTTGAACACTCAGAAATACAGGAAGGGGTAAGGATAATACTATCGTCACGTAAGGCGGGTTACATTTTGAAATGAAAATGTCATCACGTGGCAGTAATGCTCGTTAACCGTATAATAATAAAAAATATTTTAAACTTTATTGGTATTGTGCCATTCTGAGAAGAAACGGGTTGGAAACAGTGAAGTATTGTGCCTGGTTACGTGTATTTACAGACCATATCGTTCGGTCAAAGTCCCTAGCTCCAAGTTGTATGTAAATACGCAATCCGCAGTGGTTTTTCATCGACTAGGGTATAGATTTACACTTAGAACGCTAATTTCATTGGAGTCATATCAGATTGGCATCCATAAGTAGGTTATGTTTTGTAAAATTCCTGGAATTTTTAAATCAACTTTGTTACTTTATTACTTATATTGAACTCAACTACGGTCTTTGTCTGGTCTCTTATCAATTTTTGTGTACTTTTCTTTTTATAGCTAGTGATATCCGTGCAAACGCGTATTATAATATATGAAGTACCGGTTTGACAAGGTTAGGTTATTAGATCTCTGACTAGAACTATACAGTATATACAGAGTGATTCTATTTTATCACGATTGTTTTTTTTCTTTTTGTTTCTGGTTGATGCGTACACAAAAATCGAAAAACCTAAATCAGACATAATCAATTATACTCCAGGCTAAGATTTTTCATATCTACATCATTATAGTTTTTTTCTATTATTCATAATATAATTGGCTTATATGTGACAGTATACAGTTATGAATTATAACCATAGCTCACCATAATTATAACCAATTATAACTTATAATACTGTGCATATCAAAATGTTGAGGTGTTCTCTATTCAATTCTAAGTTTAATAACGTGAATTGTTATATTGACGAATTTCAATTGTTAAATATTATACAATTTTACGATGTTAATTTTATAGGTTAATACAAATTTTGGAATTTAAACAAATTCAATTACCCGGTAAGAAATTCAATTTAACGTGTATCCCCCATCGCCACCCTTATTCCTATCACAAATAATCGTTGTTGCCGGATAATTTTATTTTAAAAAAGGCACTTCCTTCTCTATGATAACCAAATTAAATAATAATAATAATTTTTTTAATTATAACAAAAAAATCGGAGTAAAACTATTTGTCTGCCTATACAAATAGTCAAACATACATACATACATACATACATACTGTAGTCGTAGTGTATCCAGCGAATAACATTTTATATTCTACATAATATTCGAAATCGTATCAAATCAGCAAATTGTAGAACGCCATCGTCGGATTTAAATATTCAATGGTGACATTTCGCCATTGTCGCGGACGCTGGCCAACGCATTTAGTTTTTATTTTTATTTTTGAACAAGATATAATGTTTATTTTTTTTCGACGGGTTACTCTTTTTCGGGGTTTCGGATGGAACATCTAGAGAACGAGCCCAGTTAATGTAAAACTATAAAACATTGTGTTACATTTTATAAGACTCGTTTGTGTTTTGTTATTTTTGCGTGTTAAAGTATAAATGTGTTTTTCACGAGCAGGGTCCTCAACGTTCTGTAGTGGTAGCCGGTCGATTGAGGACTCACTTACGCGCTTGATCGATTTTAAACTCGTTATCGTGGTCTTTTGCTAACAAAGCGTATAGTGAAATATAGAACGGCCCACATTAACTAAACAGCTAGTACTCTTTATTGCGGTCATTTAGTTTAAAACGCCGGGATCTAGAGTAGGTTTTTAGCGTTAGGAAACCGCAGCGCACGAGAACGTAATATTCTCTTGGCCGTTCGGTTAGTAAAACTAATTACTGAAGATATCGAGGTTTGTTTTGTGGTTACTGCCGTATAGATTCATGGAAGCACCATGTGTACATGACAATATACACATACACACATATAGTGGTGTGGCAAAGTCGTTAATCGAGAAGCGGTCGCCTCTGAATTTTTTTAAGGAATCTACTTATATGAGAATTTTTAAGAAAACGATAAAACCCAGTTTTATCTTAACCCATTAAATCTTCATGTCAAATAACGAATTGGGTCGTGGGTTCGTCGATAGGTAGGTATTGGAAAGAATACTAAATATTCTACTTTTCGGTTTATTTTTGATTTGAACTCCCTCGACCGTTTCTTTTTGGCGCAAATATCCTTCTAACAACCTTCCGTTTAAAAGTAGGAAGTCTATTTTCTTCTGTTTTTGTTGTTGCCCGTGCACCACAGGCGTATAACACCACCGGTCTCACCAGAATTTCATACAGCGTTATTTTCGATCTGCGTGATAGCATCTTTGATTTGAATAGGGGAACTAGTGAAATACTTTATAATACGACGATTCGATAATGTTCGGAAAAAAACGTAAAACCATGTTTACTCAAAATCTGCCTATATAATCGCTAACGGTTCGTATATATGATTACAAAAGCATCCTGTATAGACGGCGGTTTTTATTTTACATAAACGCAGTTGTATGTACCTATGTGCAAGTCCATGTGCAAATCTGAGTATTCATGGATACAATGTGAAAATAATCTCGTGGCGAAGGCTATAATAATAATAAAATACTATAGTGTGCATAATAAAAAAACGTGGGTATTTATAGTCTTGTACCGCAAAAATCGATTTGTCGAGAGATCTCTAAACGATTTAATATATTTACGCGGAAAAATACTTTGTTTTAACGAATAATAATTATTATCAGAATTATAATTCATTACGCGTGTAAAAAGTGTAAAAAGTTCGGATTGCGTCAATAACAAGTCATCAATGGCGTAAGACTAATCTATACGCGTGAAAGGAAAAAAACAAAACAATAATATTCTAAAACCATATCGAACGGATTTTTAACGAATTCCGACGTTATTCATCGTCGAAAAACCACAACGCGTCACGAGATTTATTATAATGACGCATGTTATCAGTTTTTTACTGATACCGAACGTATGTTTTGTAACATTTTTACGTTTTTAAATGATTTTTCGACCAAAAATTTCGCTTCGACATCGGGAGGTGGATATTCCGGAAAGTAAATTTTTTATTGATTTAAACATTATGTTTTTTCTTTTAAGATACCCCAAGGAATCATGACACAATTTCTTAAATATTATAAATTCTACTACTATCCCATTTTCGCTTTTTTTTCACGAATAGTGAAAGGATACCCATAAGAAAAATATTATAATGTTAGACAAATTAAAAATGAAATAGCAAATACGGTAAAAGAAATATATAGATATAATAAACAAAAAACAAAGATCGTCAGATAGCCAGGGACCTTGGGGCCTGGGGGCCATAAGCTCGGCTTAGAATAAAAAATGTTGATTTTTTTTTTTTTTTCTAATGAAATTTTTGGTATTTTAAAGTTGAATCATTTTTACTATAATATATTCGCTCTTTGATTGCAATAACATACGAACAAACAATACGACTTCTAAAATAAAATACATTTTATTAATACCTAACAATTTTTACAGTAAATTGTGGATAGAACCTACTTGTTTAAACTCTTGGTTTTTGTTGACGAATAAATTTAAAAACATAAAAAAATAATAATAATTTTGTTCAACAGTAGTACTTTTTTTTGTGTGCCAATCGTTTTTTCAATAATGGTATACTTATTAACTTTCGAAATGCTCGAACATCGCTCGGCTTTTACTAGTTTTTTTTTTTTTATCTCGAAAATACCGTCGAAATATACAATAAGAGGTCACATTGAGATAAAAAAAAAAAAGTATAGCATATTACCGGTCGCAAAATATTATTTTAATATCAGGTATATAGAGGTATAAACCGGCTATTTTTTTTTATTATTATTATCGTTATGCACATTCCGTAATAATGTAATATCGTTATCGCGGTTATTGCTATCAAACAAAATATAATACCTATAATATTGTTGCTGAAGAAATCGAACTGACACATTTCCGTAGTTTTATATGAAAAAAAAAAAAAAAAAAACCGAAATATTAAAAGGAGACTATAATAAACAACGTATAGCAAAGTTACGCGCGGAACATAAATTGGTGCGTTTAAATCGAAATTAGAGTTTTAAAAACAAATGGCCGAATTTAAATAGAAGAATATTTTCGAGCGAGCGTTGTATACGTAGAGTTTTTCTGAAAAATTGTCGAGCAAAAAAATTTACGATTAAAAAAGCCATACCGACGTATAGCTTACTGACTTTTATAATATATTGTAGCAATTTGAAAAAATAAAAATAAAAATTCAATATACCTCCCTCTGAAATATGTTCCTCTCAATGCCGGATTTAGACATTTTACGCTTCGTGACAACATATTCCTTCACCTCTAACACCCCTCCCCCCGAAAAAAGCTATTTCTTATAATGTAAGGTATAACTATTTTTTTTTATACAATTTTGGTACACAGAAAATTGAGCCAACAACCTACATATTATACTACTCTAACTAATTTAATATTGGCCGCCGTTTGAGCGCAGCGGAACAATTTTTTTGAACCCTACCTTTAAATATCTATATATCTTTATATCCGTGAATAAGGCGTACACCCACGGTTTTTTTTAGCAATACATCACTGTGTATATCTAAATAAATTTATAACTTTCTCCTTGACTGCATGTTTGAGAATAAAGTTATTATTTATACATAGTATGTTAATAATATAATTTATAATATTGATAATATTATTATCCGACAAATTGATGAAAACAATATACGTTTTTGAGCTGTTATAATTGTTTCTAATAGAAGGTTAAAATAATAATTAAAATTATGTAAACATATTATTTTTTTCTATAAAATTAATGCACAATAATAATTTATTAACATACATTTTCCGCCCTCTAAATTGACTAAAAAATTTGCGCCCTGGGCAACAAGGTATACTTGCCCCTCCCCCTAAATACGTGTTTGGTTTCTCTTTTAAATTTGCAATCCGAGTTTATACTTTAAGCCTTGTCGTGTCAACCTAAACGCCACCAATTTGTGTTTTATAAATAACCACGATTTCGGTAAGCCGGTTAGACCGAGACAGTAACAATGCTCGGGTCGTCTTAACGTTGAACGAAATTAATATTTCCTAGGACCGCACGTGTGACAAACGGATAATGTTATAATATTATTATTATACGATTCCACACGACCGAACGCATATCGAACACGATGATTTTTATTTCTAAAAATAACGTTTTCGCCCGTCAAACGCGACAGGTGGAATCGACGGCCGCAGTGCACGATGCCAATGTGTACTCGTAGAGTACACTTTTGTGTTTGGAATTTTCGTTTATATATTGTGTTATTATTTTTAGACTCCTATTTTTCTACTCGGGTCATTTTTTTCCCCGGTGATCTTGTGCGCTCGGGTATTAATCGACCAAAAAAAAAACAAACGACCAGAAATAAAATCACTCGAACGTCCGGTTTATTATATAATATGCAGTACTTACAATACAAATCAAGACAAAAGTTCAATTAATAGAAGAAACATAAAAGCGATCGGCTGAATACTTTTTTTTCTCTGTTTAGTTTTGGATTTCGATACCGTTTGGTTAATTTTAAAAATTATCACCAATCATCTGTACTCTGCAGGTTCGGATACTCTCCAACGGGGTTTCGGTTCTACTGTCTTATAACGTCCTTTTTTTACAAGATCTTCGTGTTTTAAAATTGATTTTCTTAAGGGCCTCATTCTAAATAGGGTCTTTCTTAGTTGCATTATTTTTTAACTCTATTTTTTAAACTAAAACTCCCAGTTTACGCCAGGCATAACTCACTCCCTCTTCACGTTAGTCTTATTTTAACCATCTCTTTATCTTTAATCTACATATATATACCAGTTAATTGCTAACGGCGTTCGTTTCTAAGTGGGTAACACTTCTGTTAAGCTCAATTTAATCCACACGTATTAACTGGCATAGACCAATCATTTGAATGACCGACTGTAGTATCATAGAATCTGATAAGAGGTATTGAGTATGCAGCAGCCTTATAAACTCAAGAAGGAAAACCGTCGTATTGATAAACCTGGGAAATACTTGTCCTTATCATGAATTATGCGACTACCTTTATGGAAACAATTTGTTTTCGAATTAAAATGTTATTCATATTAAAACAAATAATTTATGTCCCGGTTTTAGATTTACTCGTATACAATCACTTAGAATCATTTATTAGTAGTTTTATTTATCTGTAACACACAGATAGACCTTTTAATTAAATTCATAATTTATAATTTCAACATTGTCGTTGAATATATTGGGTATCTATTATATGATATTAATAAAAATAACGCATATTTTTTATATGAAAATTTAACTGATATCAATAAATTATTCCTGATAACTGATAGTTAATCAGTTTTAATCTACCGAACTAAATCAACGGTTATGGTTTAAGATTCCTTTAAACCTGTTAAAAAGATATATCTTTAACCATGTTAACGATGTTACGGAATCGCCAATTGGTTACTTCTGGTATTGATAGTATAACTTAAGTTATAAAAGTAAACGTATAATTATTCGTATACCGATAAGAAATATTGTCTTCAACATTTTTGTTTTGTTATTATCAGAAATCAAAGAATACACAATTCATACTTAAATAATTAACAAAAACATTTTATACAACTTAAAATACGGCTGAAGGGGGGAAGTCCCTTATCCCCCTCCTTGGGTGCCTGAATGTGTGAGGTAGCTAATCCCTAATTCTGCCACTGCTCAATACATAATAATATTATAAAAGTTGCCGTCAATGTATTAAAAAAAAAAATTAAAAACTTTCGACGCCACTTGATGCGGATAAAACCTACATATGCACGTTTACTCGGATAGAGAGAGAGATAGAGAGGGTGTGGGAGAGAGAGAGAGAGAGAGAGAGAGATGGAGAGGTATCGATTGTGTTGTTAAACCTCGTGGAAAATCGTATTCACCCAGCGCGACAACGGAAAAGATACGAATCGAATTAAATCAGTCTGCTATAAACCGTTTTGCGCGACGTTTATCGACTGTAGGGGAGAGTCGACAAGTCGTTTTATCATAATTTATAACGACGCACACGATGTGTACGTAATGACCGTTTAATAAATTACACGCACACCGCATTCGAAAAATAAATTTATCGCGACAGTATATGTGTAATATTATTATTACGCCGCAAAATATATATTTTTCTCCCGGTCTATTTTTATACTGCAGTCTGCAGCAGCTATTATAGATTGTAAAACTGCCGAAAACCTAATAGGATTACTAGAACACAGCAAATTTGCGCTCGGTAGGACAAATTTTATGCCATAGGTACATTTCAATAATATTAAAACGGATTAACCTATTACCTATTTACTTAATGGTAAGAATATTATCCGTGCCTCTACGTCTTTGTTTACGATATTTTAGTTTTTAAGTGAATAGTATAAGCTGTTTTGAAAATGTGATATTTTACATACTTATATCTTGTTTAAACATTCAAACCGCTGAGAAAATATCAACATATAGGTAATTTTCTTACCTTTAAGTTTGATAATAGATCAATTCACTGTAATAATGGCACAAAATATGGGAATATAAATTTTCAAACCTACCTAATTAAACCTCAACTCATTTAAATTCTTTCAAAAGCAGAAATTAATAAAATTAATTTAATTTAACATGACACCCCGTTCCCACCTATATCTCTATCACAGTTGCCTGGTAATATATCTTTTAAAAATATACTTCCTTGTCTGTGACAACCAAATTGAACATTGATAATTGTTTTTTGTTAACTGTTCACCAAAATGACCGGTAAATTAACAAAAAAATCGACAAATTTTAGTTTTCATTACGAAAATACCAAAAACCCTGCTACCCTTTAAGTGTAAAATAGTATATTACGGCGACCCTCCTCTTGTTTTGAATGTCACGTATGCAAAGTTTTATTAGAACCTAAATAAAACTGTAGATTTTAATAGCAGATAGACAAATAGACAAATAGAATTTTAATTTGATTGATTAACTAGAGTGTTATAAAAAAAAAAAAAAAAACAAGATTTCTGGTAGAAAACATAAATCGTAACAATTTAAAATAGTAAAATCGATAACGTTACCGCGCGCCGTGCCGTAAATAATTGTCCGTTTTTCCTATAGTTTCCCAACTATTATTGAAACCCCTTTAAAAACTAAAAATGGCTTCTCTAATTCACAAACTAGATCCAAAATACAATAACAAAAAGAAATCTTGTTATTTTTTTATCGGCGTAAGATTTTTGGTAGAAAAGTTGTTTACAGTAAGAAAAATAATACACACGTAGTAAATCCAAGACATTTTTCACTATGCTCAGAATCGAAACAAATGTTTAAATCTGTCCTGAGTTGCCTCATTTTACGGTATATTAAACCGAAAACGTTGCGAGTATTTAATATACGGTGGACTTTCTTTTTAACGGAACTCTGCTTACAATTTGCTGCGGAAACCGCCATGACGACGGCGGCGGCGCGGCTTTCGAACAATGGTCATCACCGGAAACTGGTAATAATAACGAAACTGCCAATAAAAAACCGTGATTTGCAAAAGAAGATTGGGGTAATAGTATATAATAATGAGACGGTGTACATATATATATATATATATATAAATAATAATATAATCTGCGGTCGTCGGTTTTCCTTACGACGCGACGATGGAAGTACACATAATATTATAAGCTGGAATCTCATATTATATTATACTTATTTGGTAGGTATCTAATTCGTCAAGTGTATATCTATGTTCACAATCGTCGATACAATATTACGGTATGCCTGGTACAATTTTCGACAACATTTTTTTTTTTTTTTTGTGATCATTGATACGATTCTTTAAGTACCTACTTAACTATTTTTATAATTTTATGTGAATCCGAATGAGAATATGAAAATATTTGTTTTATTAGTCAATTCTACAGTATAGGTAATCGACTACGTTACAATATTAATTTCCCTTTTATAAGTAACTAAATCGCGTTAGCATACAAGTTATGAATAGTACCTACCTATATACTCGAAGACAGAGTAAGCTAATACTATAACTATACAAATTATAATAGCTGGCTATGTAGTCAACGAAAAGAGTAATACTTTTTTGTTTTAAGTAATACTTAATTATTGAATAATACTTAAGAATTGCAGTTGGTTTTCCACATTTTCTCTAGTTTTGTAAAATTTGCAAATTATTCTTTACTTTTTAATGATTTTAAGTATGTTGGTATTATATAAACTTAGAAATTACAAGTCACTTTTTAGGGTTTCTAAACATAAGCTGTCGGTCCGTTCGTATAGTTACTACTAATTAGTAATTAGCACATTATGGTTGTTTACACTTTATTTGGTTGCCAGGAAGATATATTATATTTATAACATTATAAATTATTATTATTATTATCAGTTCCAATATAATTCACATATAATTGGTTGAATATTAAGAATGTATAATATAACGCTATTTAGTTTCTATAGGTTTCTACGCTTAAGCATAACACGTTTAGAAACCGGGAACATTGCATGCTTGCAGAATAGGCTTTCTTAATTTGTTTCATGTCATTATTGAATATTGTACAACATACATATTTATACAGATACGTTATATTGTTAACTATTTTAAATTCTGAGTTTAATAGTCAAAGCGGATAACAACGTTACGAAAAACCACTGGCTCTTGTAACTGTAGATATACCTAGGCACTTGTATTTGCGTTCGAAAGTTAATAGTGATAACACTCGAACGTTTTATTGCATTTGTCGAGTGTTGTCATTATTACGTGATAAGTTTTAAGATTTCCGACGCGTAACAGTGGGAGGCACAAACAAGTATGGGTTTATGGGTACATTATGATCGTTTTTGTACGATACTTACCTATAATATAATAGAGTACAACGTCAAGGAACGGGTTTCCGGGGCCTTTATATATATTAAGCTACCGGTGACTTTGAAAATTGCCTATACTCTGCGGTGAGTTTACTAGTTACAAAGTATATGACGTATTTATACGTATAGTTATACTCGCGAGGGGATCCGCGGCAAAGGACGAGGACGCGGTGTCGGGGATCAAAAGGCTTTTGCGGTCTACCGACTAAAAGCTATGACGTGTGCAGCGGAAACTGCCGTGGAGAGCTTTCGGATTTAGTCGTTGTTTTTTTCCCTTTCGAATTGTGTAATTTGTATGTGTACGCGTGTCGGATACTATATAATATAATGTACATATATATTTAGAGCTTCAGTGTACGATATAATGGAATTCACACCTCGTCTGCACGCGCGCTGGCGTCGAAAACGCCAACGGTTTTTAATACCCCGGGAAATTGTTGTTTTACAGGAGGCGCTAAAATCTCTCGGTACGTATATATATTATACGCGCTTACGTATATGTATACGCACTCCGAGGCATTATAATATTGTATTATTATCGTATATGCTCTGCGGCTCACCCCTTGTGTATAAATGTGTATATACGTATATATATACAACTGTTATATCCGACAGCGGCTGTTATAACGCACGGTTAATCCGTATTAAACTGAAATAATAATAATAATAATAATAGTAATAATAACGTGACGGGGAAGGGGAAAAAAAAGAAAGAGAGCAAAAAAAAAAACCTCGTAAAACAACAACCGCGAGGCCGAAACGCGCGCAAAATCCGTTAAAAGCCCATTAAACGACGTCGCCTAACACCCTGTATATATATATATATATACATATATATATATATTTAAGTACAGCACGATTTTAGACATGTATATATATATATATATATATAGGACAGTTGCGGAGACTTGTCTAATATACCTATATAGTTATGGTTTTTGTTTTTATTATGCGTTTCTTCTCGGTTCAGAGAAGGGTTCTTATCTATACAGGATCATCGTCTAATACGCTCGAACGCTCGGTGACGGGAAAAAAAGTCGATTTTTTTTTTTTAAGGTTTATAATTCACGCCAAAAAACAATACACGCGTTTAATAAATAGAGCTATCGTGGTAATTCTATATACACTTAAAATACTTAAAATACCTTCCTATCAGTTAGATTTACTTTTAAAAAAGTGCTATCATTGTAAATCGGAAAAACATCATTATAAAACCATAGGCTTCTTATCATTCAGAATGAGAAAATTGTATAAATTATTTGAGTTGATGATAGCACAATAAATATTTTAAGTCTGTTCACCCCAGTTTTTTAGTTAAATTGTCCATACATATAAATCCTGATTTTTGGAATTTTTAAGTATAGTTAAAATCGATATTTTCGAATACTTAAATTTTTTATAACATTTAATGAGTATCCTGTAGTAATATCAACTTTGGTTTTTGAAAGAAGAACCTATGTTAAAAATTCCATAAATAGATATAATATTACTTTAAATAAATTTTAGTGTTAAAATTTTTGATTTCCACTGACGAAATATTTTATCTCTAGTGCAGGCAATTGAAATAATTAAATTATAAAGGCAATAAAAAAATACTTTTGACCAGTGCTGCTTTTTTTTGTGAATTTTTTTAAAAAAAATGTTACACTTAATGGTTCGGAACAAGATTCCAAGTAGAAAAGTTGCTCATAGACACAAAAAATACAAAAACACACATCATAATCAAATAAATAGACGACTCACTACGCTCGAAATCTAATACCATTATATAATAAATTACAATTTTATTTCTCAAATTTTTAACAAATGTTAACATACAAATTTGAACTGGGAACTATTTTTAAGAAAAATCCGGATTTGCCGAAATTTGAAAATCCGGTTTTTGTTGTCTAAAATTCGAAATCCGAATCCCGGATTTTCGGATTATCCGGATTTATGTCACCTCACTACTCAGAACACATATGACATAATTTTTATCAATATAAAAAAAAAAGGGTTGATACTGGGAAAGGACATACTTTGCACCACGGGTGGGCCACTATTGTAGGTGAAGTTTGGAAGGTGAGATATAGAGGAGAATTTAATTTATGTCCGTAAAACGATTAATCGTTGCTAACGAAAAACGACTGTGTTCAATAGTATTTTTTTTCAAGAATGTATATTTACACAACAGCAACGATTGTTTGATATAGATGAAAGATTAAAATAATAAAAATTTAATAACAACAAAAAATATATAAATCCGGTTGTAAATGACAATCTTAATTTTAATCTTTTAATCTTTTTCAACCTATAGAACCAGTTGTTCCTCATTATGTCCAATGTAATATGTATTTCAGAAAATGATCAGCTAAAGCCAAAGTGCAACAAAAAAAAGTTTCTTGTCGTGATTTGATTGGAATAAGATTTATAGTAGAAAAGTTGCTCATAGACCCAAAAAATAAAAAAAACAAGTAAATCATAGTAAAACAAATACAAGCTCGTTCGCTCAGAATCTAAAAAACAGAGTTGGTAACTTTTCATATTTAACGTCCCTAGTTTTAAATATAATATTATTTTTCAGAATTTACTTTTTTAACAACTAATGATACACTTTTCTATTTCCAAACAATTACGTTGTCCGTATTATGTGTCCTTAATCGCCCTGAATGCCCGGTGTTGATAAAAAAAATTAGCTTTTTGTTATTTAAGTTGTACCTAATCAGTTATCACAGATGAACAAACCAGAACGTTTAATAGTACTAGCAGAGCTGCAAAAAAATAATAATAAAAAATAAATTGCAGAATAAAAAGCAAAAGTTTAAAAGTAACTAATAAGGAAATTGATGAAAAAATGAAACCAGGACTGTCTACTAATTTAAGAGATTATTTTCCAAGTTTAGGTGATCACTCAGTGTTAATAAAAAAAATAATTTTTATTGAGGCCTCCTTGAATTACCATTCCATTAATTTTGTCTTCCTCTCCTACCGATTTAACCGCCCCAACTCCGGGTCACTTCTTAATCGGCCCCGCTCTGACTGCTGTATCTAAGCGTGACTATAATAGATTTTTATTTAGGTTAGGTTTGGAAATTTTGTGTGTGATAAAATAATAAGTAATACATTTTTTTTTTCAAGAACTAAAGAATTTTTATTTTCATCAACATGTATGCGTCTCCTCGCACAAAACTCGATTAAAAAAAACTAAAAATAACACCCTATATGATACACCCGTATTAAATTAGATCGTTAAACCAGATCGGTCGCGATAAAATACAACTGCAGACGGCCTTTAATCGACGGTATCTTTAATGTCAATGGATCGATAACGAAATATCCTTGTTGGCACCATAAAATTATATTATTCGCTATACACGTCCTGCTGGTCGGCTGTGTAAACTGCGGCATTTTCGCGGTTACCGGTAAGCGGTAAACACGACATCGCGGAACACAACGGTCATACCCGCCCTGTTATTATAGTACGTTATATAGGTGTATAGTGCCGATCATTGTGCGATACGCGTTTCTGTGCTGAGGATTATGATATGCGGAGAATTCTTTTTACAAAAAAAAAAGATAAAAGCCACTCTTCGAAGAGACCGTGATATGTGTTCCGATGGCGTATACCTATACCTACGATACCCACGATTTAGTAATCCGTCGGTTTTCGAATAAATCACGTACGCCTACCTGTCCGAGACGGGAATTCGGTGAATTTTAATATAATATAATAATATTATAATATATGTGTCTCCGGCGGTGTCGATCATCGTATTATAATACGCATTATATGCGCACTTGCCGAACCCTTGATAGTGCGATTTGTGAATGTTCGTCGACCGCACGTTCGCACCGTGCGACTGTGGAAGCACAATAATACAATTATTGTTATTATGAGCACCTAATAGGCGATGTTCGGATAAAATTTTATCGTTTTACTAGGAAAAAAAAACCGTTTTTAAATCCGAACGTAGATTCGTACCGCTTGAGTACTATGAGGGTGCAGTGACGGGTAATCACGGTGGGGAGGAGGAGGAGGAGGTGATTTAGGATTCTCATACCTCGATTTTTATTTTTCGTAGTACTTTTATGACGTTGAATTGATAAAAAAAATAGTAATTGTTTTGACGAACATTAAACGGTTACACTTTTTGTCGAGTATCTTCAGCTTATTATTCGCTATACTACATCGTTATACAACAGTGTATCGATATATCCGAAGAATGTTCCATAATAATAAATGTGTTATGAAAACGAATTAGCTCTAAAGCCGAGGAAGGACGATGCGTCTTCATGGATAAATACGGCATCACACGCAATGGTTACCAGCCGTTCCTGAGTTTCTTCCGTCTCGCTCGCCAACAAAGTACATAACGTAGGTACAATCAGTTTTCACTGTACGCAGTTCTCAACGGGAAATCACAAGAGAAAAGTCGATTTAATGCCGAGTTGGATATGATTTTGATATCGGTAATATTGTTATCTCTATTCCCTACTCGGGAACGGTGTCAGTTATAATGCACGTGTCCATGTATCCTATCCATTACGTAATATGATATTATTATTAAGACGTTTTCATTCAAAATAAATAAGTAAGCACATAATAACGGTACGGATAAAGTATTATTATCAGGACTCGGATTTTATAGCATTAGTTAATTATTATAGGATAAAAATAGGATAGTGAGCTTTAAATTTGATTTATGTGCCAAATATGAAATTTTATGTTGCTATTTTTTGCACATTTAAAGTATTTTAGATATTAGTGTTATTTTTAAATTTTTGGCGCTATTTTTTGTTAATATGTTTAATATATATATATAATGATTTATTTTGTATTTTTCATAAAAAGTAGAAAAATCTTTCATTTATGCGAATCCATAAGAAAAATACCTACATTCTCATTTCATATTATAATTTGTTTTTAAGTAGCCCTGCTTATTGACTTACCGAACAATTTAAATTTATGACTTCTTTCGGTTGTATTTATATATTTAAAAAAAAAAATTATTCAACCATTTTCAATGTTTTTGTAGCGTGATATAGCTTATTTTAAACATTTTAGAACGTATTATGGTGCTTATTATTTTAAAATTTATTAGGTCATATTTTAGAAATATTATATATTTCAGTTATTTTCAGTGTTATAAAATCCGATTATTATTATTTTAAAATAATAATCGTTAGCAATAACGACATTATACACCTACCTACACATCCTATTTCATTGTACATCGCGGTACTGTTTTCTTAGGTTTTTTTTTTTAATTTGAAAAACAATTGAAATCTTCTGGTACCGACACAGAGGATACTACACCCAGGGAGACAAATATGAAAAAGAGACACATTTTTAATATCACACAATGAATTTAAAACGTTTTAATGTTTGACTTTGATACCAACTAGGTGTACTCATTGTTACATACATTCAATCGAAATTCGAATTTAATTTTTAAAACAAATTGAAAAAAAAAAAAACGTTATACGTGTAGAGTATTAACAGCGTCATTTCGATATTTTGTAAATAGATCTGGATGAACTTACCAAATTTGCCGACTGCTGATGAAGGCAAACAAAATGTTTCAAATTCTAAACTACATTTTTCCTCAAATCGTCGTATTTCGGCATGAATTTTTGAATTCCAGAAATCCTGCTTGGAAATTTCTCTCGAAAATAAACCGTCTAAAATCGAACCAAACTGTATAGATAACCACGGGACATCAGGATGCCGTATCGGGACCGAGGAATCTTCAGGAATAATAAAAAAAAAAATGAAATCAAACGATAAATTAACAAACAATAATAATATATATTTCGATTTTGTTTCATATATTATGCATTGTAGACGTATATATATCATTATAATGATAAGGTATATAAACGGTTGACAGATATTGCGGTGGTCGCGGGGTAAAAAGATTAATACAATTTTTTTTTTTTTTGTAAAAATATAATAAATACACGTACAGGTACTACGGCGTCGCAAAAATAATATTACAATAGAAAAACCGTCGGGAAATAGCGCGAAACACATACGATTGTGACTACAATATATACCTATATAATATACGTGTGTTATACAGTTATAATATATATAGGTATACACGATCACGGCTCACGGCTAAACGACTATTTAGGTATGACGGTGACTTTGTGATACGCAGCAGGTGTCGTGACCTGCGGTGGCGGTGTGTAGGTTTTATTTTTCTCCTATGAAGCGGTCTCCGTGAAATATCGTAAAAAACTTCAAACGACCCGAGCAGCACGAGAATCGGTACCCGTAACTAATAGGTTACTTGTAGATGTTGTAGTTGCGTACTCCGCCTTTTTTGTTAACGGTAATAATATGTTATGATATTAACCCCCGCCCAGTCGATTCGGCCGTCAACCGACCGCTTCATGGGATGTTCACACCGCCACTGAAAGTGATTTCATCTGCAGCTACCACGTGTTATACCCGCAGCTATAGCGCAGAAAAGCCGACGATAAAATTCACTGCCAGCTGATGACGATTTCCTCGCAGCGGAATTTCGATATTTTTCAAATGGAGTACTGAATACGAGCGTGGTGTATCCAGGAGGGGGGGGGGAAGGCCTCTGTCAAAAAGATATGTTACAATTTATAGTGCAAACTATTTATTATCATATTACATTTTATCGATTGAATTTGTTTTCCCCTTCCCCCTCTATGAAAAATCCTGGCTGCGTCACTGACATCGTACGTAGTTTACAACTGAAACGCCATCGTAGTTGTTTAGCCATGATACGAATATGATATGATCGCAACTACTCGTTTTTACACATTGAAAAGTCGGAAAAAAGCGAAAGAAAATCTTACATTCGGGTTTTTCTTTTAGTTTTTTCTCTCTCTCTCTCACTCTTCCCGTAACGTAATAAATATAATAATATAATATTGTCTACTCGCTACTACATGTATACGCGTATAATAGTAATAATAATAATAATAATAATAATAATAATAATAATAATAATAATAATGATAATAATAATAATATGTAAAGCCACACGAAGATATAGTTACTATCTCGATAGTTGGGAAATTCGCTACCTAATGACAGTTAGATTGGTACAGGGAGGGTGATAGTCGCGAAACACCAACTATCGCGGTAGTAACTATATCGCAGTGTGTGCCGGGCTTAAAGAATAGGGTTTTTTTTTCTGTACAGCATATAATAATAATAATAATTTTTTACGTATATAATATAATAGTATAAATGTTTTACACATGCGTAGTTTTTTTTTTTTTTATATATTGTTAATTGCACCGTTTAAACGTACTATAATAGTTAATAGAAAAAAAAAACTATATTTACAAAACGCTATATTTTCCTATTATATATATATATAGGGTATAGACTACACATTATGTAATACAATAATAATTAATTAATTTCTTATGGAGAGTGGATACCGAAATTTATTTTCTCTATCCGATGATTTTAATTTTAAATAATAATTATTATTATTATTTTTTAATTCACAGCGTATTGAAATTCAAAAGAGTCTGTAGACAAAAAAAAAATACATCGGTATCCAATCCCCTGAGTTTATAGGTACAAATAAATAATGACGGCCTCCTATGATAATTATAACGAGGGATACTATTATAATAATGTATTATATTTTATATGCGCGGTTGCGATCGTCAAGCTCGACACATCCACTATTGGAAGAAAAAAGAGCTAGTTTTTTTTTGGTTTTTTCGAAAAAAAAGGTCCACCGACGGCGAGGGAACGCATCGGACCCGAAACGTCTTTTGGCGAAAACCCAGTTTATAGGGGACGCCGATACCGATTCTGTTTTATTTTTCGCCTTTTTTCCCGAAAAACCAATTCGGTCTTGTTTCTTCCGATCTCTCTTTTTAATTTTTTTTTCTTTCGCTAGATGCGTATCTCGCGAATGTCTACACACGCACACATACACACACACACACACACACACACACACACACACACATACACGCGCACTACGATATACAATATTTATATTATTTATTTACAGACCAGATAAATGTGTTTACATAATATATTAATCGATACATTAATCGCCGTGTCGATTGCGGGCGGTCGTGCGCAGTGCAGCAAGTATATACACCTGTATACGGTTCCTCGGGGCGACAACAATCGTCTAGTTATTATTATTGAAATCTGGGCGTTTTTTTTTTTTTTCTTTTATTTTTGTATTTTTATTACCGTTCGTCAAGGTTTGGATTCCGTTCGAAACGCGGGCCGCTTGAAAATTGTATTTTGGCCGTGTGGAGCCGTTGGGCCCCGCGAGTATTTGCGGCGGCACTGCGCGCGAGCTTATCCGTTACGCGTTATAATTGATATTAAAGGCCGCGACGCGACGACATGCCCGACGACGGTACTAAACACAGGTGTAAACTGTCGCGGAGGTGGGTGTGGGCGGACGCGGCGCTGCGCATCACCAGCCGGCGGAGATCGGCGGGTGAGGCGGACTGTATCACGTGAACGGCCTGTGCAGGGCCAGCGGCTGGGGTAACGTGCACGGCGACGGGTTGGTGAGGCCGATGCGGGGCGGGTCGATGGTGAGCAGCGGCGGTGGCGGCAGCGACTGGAGCTGCAGCGGCGGCATCGTCGGCGGGCCCGGCGACGGGGCACCCAGGCTGATGCTCGACTCGGAGCCGGTGGTGCTGGCCGCTCCGGGCGACATGGAACGCCGCAGGTTCAGGTGGTGCCGGCCGCCCGAATGCGCCAACTGGGCGGCGAGCTGCTGTTGTTGCATCCTGTGGAAAAACCAAAAAACAAAAATTTCCCATTATTTTACACACTTTATTATTTATCACGTCACTTATGCAATGTAAAATTATTTTAGTGGCTCTCGTGACTTTTTTCCAAAAAAAAAAAAAAAAATAATAAATAAAAACATTGTCCTTGTTTTCGTAAAACCGTTGTTTTCGTGTTTGAAACGGTCGTGTCTATTTTCGATTTTCAAACCACGACCTATTTATGTATATATATTTCGGAAACATATTAAAGTACAATCAGGCCCTTTAAACCGCTGTTGTTGAACGACGTTGATAGACGTTTTTCTATCGAGGGAAATCGGTAATTCGCGGAAAACTCGACCCCGTGACCCCGAACGACCCTGCCGAATAGTGTGCACAGGAACGGGCCGAAAATAAAAGGGGTTACGGTCGGGGTTGTTTTGGTTTGCGGGCGATTAGGCGTGCGTGTATACACGTCGGTGTACCGCGCCGATTAAGGGGCGAGGGCGAGTCGCGTTCAAAAGACCGTCGGCCGGATGGAAGAGAGTGCGCCGAAAACGTAATGAAATAATAAAAAAAACAATAACCGGGGCTCGGGATTTCGTGTTCGAAAAACCTTAGAAGTGCGCACTGTCGTGAAATATACGTTTATGATGCAATCTCATTTTGTAGAAATACGCCATTTGAAATGAAATATGTTCCGCGCGGAAAAAAATTCGATTTTAATATTCATTATTTCTAAAAACTTTTCCAAAGCAGTTACGAATGATTGATGGTTCGTATAATTGGTATTTTCGACATTTTTCAATCTAAAAAGCTGATACGCAATTTTAATAAAAACAATTTGCGTGCAAAAAATTCGATTTTCAGATTTTTATCGCGTTTTTTTTAAACTTATATAAATATAACCGAAACATATTATAAACAATTATTAAAAAACATATTAAACATATGAATTACATATTATGATATGCATTTTAAAGCCATTTATATATGCGATCGAAATTCAAAATTATGCAGTGTGTGAAAAAAAAAAATAGTAAAGTATGCAAAATGAAACTTTGCATTTCAGTTCTATTGACTATTGTTCATATTTGTAACATACTTTTCAGACTTCCTAAAAAACACATACAAATGGATAATATATAAATTCGGGCCCTAATAATGATAATAGAATATGGCTGAACGCGATGCGCGTACACAAACACACTGCGCGCGACGACGGGGCGGACGTTGGACAGACGAGAAGACGAGCTCGGAGGCCCTGCAGTGGCGTCATTCGAACGGCGCGGGGTATGCCCATTCACGTGTTTAAAATCTGGCCCGGTGCTATGAAATCGACCTGGATGTATAGTGGCTGCGCGTTACCGGATTAGGATGCTTGTCGGTCTCTGTAAGAATATTATCATGAATCTTTTGTTGATGACCGGTCCGTGCAAGATTTATGGATTTACATAAAAAAAAAAAAAAAATTAAAATGCAGCCACCGGACGGAATGTTGCGATTTCGAAAAGCGATTCCCGGCGCGCGGATCGGAGACGCGATACCGGGGGAACGCATCAGCTAAAAAACTTACCCCCCTATAAGATTTTTAAGTCTTGATTAAAAAAAAAAAATGAACCGTATCCTATGTCCTACACAAAAAAAGAATCCGTTACTATACATAGTTGCATTATCCGTTGTGTGTTTATAGAATTATTTATTTATTTGTTTTTTTTTTTTTTTTTTTTTTTCTCGGGGCATACAATTTGCAATATTGCAATAATTCGTTTAAAATCTGTTAAAACTAACGCGTGCGATTGATTTTTCTCGCGACACGCGTTTAGGATTAGTAGAAATGTTCCGACGCGGATTGTAACGGCCGACGGCAATACGACACGGTTTGAAAAATATTCCAAGGTCCCCAATAGTTTTTCTATAAAAACTCCAAAAAAAAATAATAATAATAATACTGACAATATAAAACGTTGGTTTTGTTTTTGTCGATTTTCGGGTTAACTTTGGATACGAAATATGTACACGGGGAATGAACACCGTGTACCACACCGCTCAGAATCGTTTTTTGATTTCAATCTTTTATTGTTGCTGCTACGATAAATAATCACCCTACACCATAAAACACCGTTTCGACTTTCCGTCCACTGTAGCAGCAGCGGTGGGAAACATGTCCTATAATTTTTCATTGTTATTTACGCCTCTGTTTTTTTACGTAGGTAAGTGTTTATTATGTAATTTATGTATAATAACGAACCGCATAAAAAAAAAAAATAATAATAATAATTGTGTTCGCATTAAAAACGTGATTGGCGCACGCCGATTAGCGTGCGTGGTTCGCGGCGGCGAGGGGAGACGACATCCTTCCAGAATCGCCTTTGTGTGTCGTGCGACACTTCCTGCTTTGGCACCTAAATTATTTTATAACATTTGGCAACTCAGCGTTTTCGCCGGCTCGCCCGATAAACTGAACGCTTAACAACAATAAATTATAATGCAATCGAGGAGGGGCGAAGGCACAAGGAGACGTACGTATACACTTTCGACCGCGTTTGGAATCGAATACGTTCCGCCGAACGAGAGACGACATCCCAAAGGCGAAATGTTTTCGTATTAATGTCGGTTCGTCCGGGAAGAAGAGGACATTTTTTTTTCGCGTTTTATACACTCGTCATCGGTTTATCCGTTTATAATGACTCGGTACGCGGCGGTTATTACCTATTATACGCATTGTATTGTTTACGATAAATCTGCAACGATACTCGCGCTGACGCCAAATGTCTCTTTTTTTTTTTTCTTCCCGAATTTACCCGCGCTTTTGATTGTCGGGACGTTGTCCGATTTCGGTAAAGGCCGCGCGTGTCCGCTATATACTAATAATAGTTGACACGACCTAAAACAATAATAATTAGTCCAGGACTCGATTCGACGTTAGCCGAAGCGGTGTGTTTACAAGATTTACGCCGTGCGCAACACACAAAACGCGTTAAATGTTTGTTGACCACCGAACAAAAAAAAAATCCTCTATAAAAACAACGGCGGCCGACCTCCTCTACCATCCGGTCACGCGGTATTCGAGGGAGACGACACAGTATATACAGGGAGAAGACATAAAAAATATTGTGTAAGGTTTGCGATATTTATCATTATTGTTATTGTTATTATTATTATTATTATTATTATTGTTATTATACACGACGACGACGTGAGTTTCGTTTGGATTGCGTGTTGTCCGAGGGGCGAGTGCACAGCGGCCAATATAAAGAGCTGCACTGCGCCCCGGCATCACGGACGAGGAGGAAAAATAAATAAACTTAACGTCTTCAAAGAAGTAACGGAATAGATTGAAATCGATTGCGCCTTAACGACGATGCGACGTCGAGTTTTCTATCTTCGGTCCGTTTCTCTTGTTTTTCGCGAGCTTGCGGGCTGCGTGTGTGTGTGCGCGCGCGGTCAATCGAAGAACATGCGAGCAAATCGTTTTAGCCTTCGATAGGTTAATAGGTATGTGTATAGGGTGCGGACATTTTCGATCGCCAAAACCGCGAGCCCGCAGGATCGTTATTATCTGTATACGCTGGGATTTTTGTCCCGGAATTCCTCCGACCGTCACGCGTAGTATCAGGGCCCCATTTACGCAAGGAAATTGTGGGTATTTGTCCAGGACCCATGCAGATCAGGGGCCCACCTACTGGATTCGATTAATCTTTTAATTTTAATTAATCCTTAAAATCGAAGAATACCAAAAAAAAGTTTACACAGTCGAAAATACTTGTAAAAATATAAATTATTTTTTTCAGTTTCATACGAAATATATGGGTATGAGATGAGAAATATTCGTATTAAATGGATTAAAAATAGGCCAACTTTTTCTTTTTGTTCCTGGCCTAAAAAATTCTAAATCAGGCTCTGCGTAGCATAATACTTAACGAAAGTATTAAAAAATGTTACGGTCAATCCGGGTAGGTATATTATACCGTAAAAACATGCGTGTCGATTGTATCGATTTTCGAATAATATAATAGCCATCAGCCTCCGTTTTTAAATTCCGATTCGAAACGAGAATCTAAACAAATACCGGGCAGAGATGGCTGATGTAAAATGTATTATTTTTCTAGTGTGTGATCAGAGAGAACATATTAGGTAGGTAGTTATAAATACTTGTTCAAATTTTACGATTTTCCAAGAAAAACAAAAAACGCCTTAAACCGAGTTTTTTTATAACATTTCGTCAAATGACCGTACCTAGCAAATTACATATTATAATATAATCAACATGGAAATTAATGTTCACTTTTTTTCGGAAATATTGATAGAACGTTTGTCTTTTTTGAACCGTTTTAAAACGTGCCGTTTCTGCATTCAAATAGGGTTTTGCAATAATAACGAGTTTTCACGACGGTACCGTAGCACATACCGCTTACTAAGTACGTTTTCGCGGTAATTTTACGTTCAAATCGTTTAAAATTTTGTAAAATTTAACATTTTAACTGACTATACAGAGAGCAAACGTTGATTAATAAACTGCTTCCGAAAATAATTTTCGAGTACATGATATTATCAACAATTTTTTTCACATAAATTCGGTTTGACGACAGACGACAAAACCACGTCGTCAGTAACTTTTACGTCGATAAACTCGTCGGACCTCGCGGTACCTCCGCCGAAAATACGCTCAACGATAACGTCGAATCGCGGTGTTCAACAATAGCAATAACTCTTATCACTGATATTTTTAAATGACAACTCCCGTCGTACTGAACGGCATTCTCGTATACGCGCGTTACAAAGCGTGAGTAAAGTAACTGTAACATATACGACGGTCATTGGGGACGGCCCGAGATTACGGTACGGATAACGGCCAGTTCGCGATAAAAGGGTCACCCTGTATACGCACAAGGACGCGTATACGTACGAGCGATTACGCTGCACGAGCGGTGACCTGGAGGCCATAATATTTTCGAAACGAAAATAATAATAATCGCTCGGTCCCCCCACCCCCTCGCGTGTGCAGTAAAGCATATTGTAATATAACACGTGTATATATATGTATATTATATTGCGCGAGGGAGAAAAATCGGGCGACCTCTATTCGTTTGAATTTCCACTCTTTCCTCTGCCCCTCCCGCCGTCTTATTGTCATTCGTTTGGTGACAATATTACTATTAACGTATGGCAGGCATACCGGTGTACTGTTATAATGTGACCGCGTCGTCTATGATAATAACAATGAATAGTGACGATTGTAATTATTATTATTTAGTACCGCTGCGACCGTGTGATTTTTTTTTTTTTATATACGTCACGTAGTGGATTATAATATTTTATTATTAAATCGGTCGCCTTTTGCTTTCGACGTCCGGTAATAATAACAATAATAATCGAGACGCGTACGGATTTTTTTTATTATATTTCGCTCCCCCGCCCCCACATCCACCTCAATCTCTCTCTCTCTCACTCTTATTATTATCACCGTAAATCATTATTATATTTGTTATCTGCGTTGTTCGTCCGCGTGGTTTTTCCGTTCTTCTTTCCCGCCCCCGGGTAGTAGCGGCTGGCGTACTGCACACAATACGCGTAGGGAATTGGTAAATAAATGAAAAAAAATAATAATAATAGTAAAAAAAAAAAAAAAAAAGTACCGTACGCGATAGTTTCCGAGCTCAACCTTCGTGACGGCCACGACGAACGGGGACGACCCGCCCACCGGCAGAGAGAAACACTTGACAATTTAATGACTCCGACTCGTCGCCAATACCCCGCCGCAACCACGCCGCTGCCTGCGACCGGTACGTCCGTACAGTATAATATTATCACGCGTATGTACCTATACGCAGCGTACGTATTAATTTATGAAAAAAAAAAAAAAAATACACCGGTGCCATGTTTATTTAACGGCGATGACATTGACGATTTTCCGAGCATATGGCATACGAGCGGCGGCGGCGGCATAATTCGTGGTAAATATAATATTATAATATTCTAATATTGCCGCGGTCGAGTTGTCGTCGTCGTCGTCGTCGGTTGTCATATACTTGTATGCGCACTGTATAAGTATACTAGGTAGGTTGTATTTTTTTTTTTTTTTTATATATGCCGACGACGACAGCAATTCCAAAAGGAACGTCGAAAAAAAACGCATCGCCGCCGCATCCACGACAAGCGTGTATACGCGCTGTAATAACGTGTAATGCCTTTAAGGGCTCGAGTCGATTTTCGGGGTTTGTTTATCTTTTTTTTTCATTTTTATAATTTTTTCTTTTGCGATTTCCCCCCCCCCTTTCGGTCTAAATCGCACAATTTATTAATCCGGCCGTTGCATAGTTGAAAACTATGCTAAATCCTATGTCTGGTGTTCTGCGTTTGCGGTTTCTTACAGACTGTTAGCAATCGCTGAAAACAAATTTTTAACGTTTACGATTAAACATTCTTAACGAAATTCCAACGAAAAATTCAATCGGTTTTAATTGTTGTGCTTGGGGATCTGCGCACGATTTGTTTTTTTTTTTTTTTTTGTCCAAAACACAGTTTACAGGGTTAACTCACTCGGCCCGTATAGAGACGTCAGATTTCAGTTTTGGTTTTTTTTTTTTAATGGAAAAATTGCATGTAGATATTTGGCTCATTGAACTTTGATTTTTTTTTTATATTATGTATAACTAAAATCCACACAAAATTTAAGTAATAAAAAAAAAACATTTACGATATTTTCCATGATTCGACGCATATGTTTATTGGATTTTTTCGTAATTGCACCGGGGTCTGACGTTCTGTCACCACGCCACTGCCCGTAATAGTTGACTGACGTGTACTACCGCGGTATAGTATAACTATAATATCATCGCGCGGACCAGACTTTACGTGTACATTATTATTTCTTTTTGTTACCTGCAGTATATATCTATACATACGTTCACAAAAATATATAGCTTAATATTGATACGACGTCGACGGATACCTAGCTATTATAGGATACGAGTATAATAATAATAATAATATTATACCTAACGTCTTTACTATTGAACGCGGTTGGTTCGGACGTTTTTATAATATCTATACATACATGTATTTTTTTTTTTTTTTTTTACAATATGACGTGGTCGATTTTTCTGTCGAGACCCGAGGATATATTATACAGTCGTTTGAATGTGTATGTGTACACCCGGTGTGGTGAAACTAATATTTATTTTTGTGTAAACCCCGCGATGACTTGCGCGAATAACAGGCGCCAGTTGTAATCCGTCGTCGGAGAAAGACGGCGGCGGCGGCGGCGGCTAGTATTATAGACTTTTCAAAAACTAAAACCCACATTTTTAAAACCAACGGGATAATATATAGAAGACGTGACGTCCACCGCAGTCATTACAAAACAATTTCGACTCCCTTTTCTTAGGTATAAGATAACAACCGCGCGTTTAATGGCGTACGTTTAAGTATAGGGTATTTTTTTTTTTTAGTTTTATATACGATACACCGAACGAAACCGTGTTTATACGCTGTTGCGGTTTCGTGTTAGTCTTATGGGAGTATTGTTATAACGATCCGTTTCCAAATAGAATAAAAATGCGAAACGTCGAAAATCCAATGGAGGCGCCTGATTAACTGAAACGGTGGCCAATCACGGAATCCGAGTCTTATAGTGGAACGTGATTTCGGGAGGGGAATAGGAGGATTGTGACTCCCTCTGCAGTGTTCACCACTACTCTATACAGTTTGAGAACACTCTATAAAAAACCCGTCCTAATACTATACGTGTCTTTTATATAAATTGTATTACTTGGATCGGATCTCCGTCGGCGTCGGAACATTTTTTTTCGTACAAGCAACAACAATTTCCCTACATAGATACCACCTCCACATACCACCACCGTCCCCGCAATGAACGAGTCGGTAATGAATTGTCGATATGTACGTGTATGTATTATTCGAACGGACTAAACTGGTCGGTTAAGAATCTTACGCTTCCGACCACCGCCGATTGAGGGTATCCGAGGCACGGGTCTTAACATACAAAAAAAAAAAACAGTCTTCACCACGCCACTGCGGTACAGCGCGTGTCCGAACTCTACGCCACGCTGAAAAAGCTCGTATAGAAGCGAATTTTTTCCCCGGGAAAACGTATAGACGAGTCGGTATTCCGAGCCGAACGGCAAAACGCGGAAGAACCACGTCACCCGTCTGATATTTACTTTCTAGATTTCGTGTACAATCGTACACATATATATATAAATGCAATTTGCATCGGAAATCCCTCTCTCGCTGTCGTCGCCGTCGTCGACGTCGGTCGGTAACACGATACACGACGAACCATCCGATTTTTATACACACACACACACACACACATATACACACACAGGATATACAATAATAATAATATATATATATGTATATAATAATAATGATAATATATAAAAAGCGCCGGGCCCGGGGGTCACTCCCACGGTTCTCACGTAAACAAATTCTGCTTCCCCCGAACACACGCGCACGCACGCGCGAGAAGTCATCGCTCGGCTACTTGTATAAATATATGTATAGGGTGTCCCGTCATCGTATTTGCTGCAGCGTGCGCACGTCCCGATAAAAAGATGTAAGCATAAAGAGTACCTTATATAACATACTGCAGCGCATGTGCGCAGTTTGTTTGTTGTACGTCCAACGAGGGTAGGTGTGTACAGTGTCTATTATTATACTGCGCACCTATATACTGCAGTTTTTGGGGCAAAGGGGAAAATAAATACACACGACATCATAAAGAAGTATGCGCGCGTGTATCTGTTGTGTATAGTCTGCAGGCAGTGTTGTTTTTGGTCGCGTATACGGTATATATATATGTATACGTATTTACAGGCGCCTTTTAGCTTTTCGGTCAAGAGGTTCCCGATGAGATAAACACACACACGCACACGCACGCATACACACGCTGTATTATTACGGGCGCTGCAGACGAGGCGCCATCATTGTTCGCGGAACAAATCGAAATTTACGCGCGTTTGATTTTCAACCATCGTCTCTGCCGCCGCGATTATCATTGTGCAACCGTACCGAAAACGACGACTACGACGATAATAATAATAATAATATAAAGACGCGTATTATAGGAGACGAGCATATTATATAAATGGAGAGATACGTAGTGGAGATGCGCGGACAGAGCGAAATAGAGGGAGAAGCGACCGGAGAGAGATATTTTTGCGATGTTTGTCTCGTATACATATTATTTAGTATGAGGGGTAATTCGATATTTTTTTTCACTGTTGTTTCATCTGGCTCCTCGTATATATTATTATATATTTGCTTTGTTGTGTATTTGATCAAAACTGGACCTGACATAATACTTCCGGCCGTCGTCGTCGGTTTTTTTTTTTTTTTTTTTTGTGAAGTAGGAAACCAGTTTTCTGTATGCCGGCAAACCGCCGTATTATGTTCCCGATAATATTTTCCTATATCATCATATTGTATATTATATTATATACTCAGATCTCTCCGGTCAGATAAAATAATGTGTATAAACAACGACGACGACGACGGCGTCCACCGCGCGCGGTTGTTTAGCGTCTTTAAACGTCGTCGCGGAGTTTCGTCTTTTTGTTCGTGCGCCGCAAATGACACCGTCGCCGGGCCACAAAAAGGAAACCGTTCTCGTCGTGGGACGGGTTCACGTGATGCGAAAATCCCGAAATCGTCCTGCAACGTTATCGCCGATCTCGTATCCAATATAATAGTGTCCGTTGACTGTATTTCATTGCATTTGCGCGGTGGTGCGGTCCGCTTATCTGCGGCACACGCAAAAAATCACGATATCGACTGGTCCGAACAAGGCGTATACCTGACCAAAATCGTTTCCTTTTATTATATTATTACATATACGTAATAACGATTTGTTCGGCCCTTTGATATTGCGTGTGCGGGTATAATGCGACGAAATTTCGCAATCTCGGTCATCCGATATACTTCTACCGCGATATATAATAATACGTCCTTACAAAATACGATTATGCCCATTCATGATTTTCAAATATTTATAAAACGGTTTTATAGACCCGCAACGTCGCGGGCTCCGGTGTATGATATTATCCCCAGGGCGGTATCCGTTTCCACTAAAAGTGTACGTTCTCCATTTTTTCCACCAATACTCGTTTCCACCAAAACCATATTATTTAGCTCACTAACGATTCAATAAATGTTTAACGATTGTTCATGCGACCGGTATATAGGTATAAATTATTATAGTTTACAATATACAGGTTAGAAGAGGTTGAATTTTATTTTTAAAAAAATTATGTGCGGTACAACAGTATATCGTATGATATTCATGTAATATGTATGTTGTTTAATATTGAAAATATTATATTTTATTTAAAAAAATTATATAATTTTAGGGTATATATGATTTTTTTAAAACTGTAAGATATACTTTTAACAAAATCATATCTGAAATTTAAAACAATATTTTGTTTTAATAAATATATTTACTATATTATTTTATTGAACGCGATAATATATTTGCTTCCAATTATTCCATTTTTGTAATCCGTTAATTATCCGGTAATCTTTTTCATTTGGTGGAAACGAGTAAAAAGTGAAAAGTGAAAGGTCCACTTTTGGTGGAAACGCGTTACGCCCAATCCCCAATGCTGACGAACGTGTTTTTCGTTATCTATGATTTATCATCGTTGCTTACAGATATGAATCAAACGACTTTATGCGAATCACCTTTCCGACTTCTCATTACAACAGTGCCGCAACCATCAGCAGCATCGGCTCTTTTTTTAAAAAAACAAATTTAGAGGCGGTCGAGCGCTCAAGACAAAAACAAATAAATATGGGTTATACCTGTTCGTTTACTACTGATTTCGTAAAAACCTAAAGTGAACAAATTAATATATACGATTGGGAATATACGGAAATATTGATGGGTGAGTACACGATGTGTATAGATTAAAGGTTGCTCTTGGATTATTTCGGGTTCATTTCGCTTTTTATTCAGAACATGCGTCAACGATTTCGTATGTACCGAACTGCCAGCTATACAGTTACGCCGTATAGACCGTGCAGTCCTTTTAGCAGAAGATAAAGAAGAAGAAAAAAAAAATCACGTATAATATAAAAACACTAAACTCGATAAACGCAATAATATTTACTTTTCGTTCGGATCCATCCGCTATACGGAAAATGAATTCTGAAGGATTTAACATGTGTGTATAACTACTACCAAGTGCGTTTGATTGGGAAATTCCCATATGGTTCTGTGCAGATCAAAAGAGTTACTATGTACGCTTTTGGGGGAGTCTCCGCGCGCGCGAAATTGACTTTGTGCGCGCTCCGCAGCGAAAAAAAAAAAACGAGGAAAAAAAAGAGAGAGCAAAATAAATAACCAATTTATTTCTCCACATCATAATACTCGTTATTCAAATCAACAATACGCAAGATTCGCATGATGCATATTGTTCCCCTTGTATTATTATTTCATCTCGTTTTTTTTTTTATTTTTTATTTCATTTTCTTTTTATGCCCGTTTTTTTTTTTTTTTGTACATTGTCCTTAAATTTGTTCCGAGTCACGAGATTCATCATCGTCTTTTGTCCCCCGCGGCGGCGGCGGGTATATAGCCGCTGCGGAGTCGACTTTCCAGTCGAATCGTTTCAAATTCAATATTCCTGATTTAAAAGTATACAGCGTATTATTATTACACGAAATGCGAAAACGATTCCGCCGGCGCGATTATTATTCGCAAAAGATACGCAGACGTCATTATATTATTGTCGGGGTAAAAAATAATGGTCATTTCACGTGCTCGCGTTACTGTGTTTGCCTATATATATTATTGTATATTGATTTTTTATAATTCGGGCGTTTTCCTCTTGGGCCTAATTCGCTATACCGTCGTAATATTCCTTAAAAAAAAAAAAAAAAAAAAATGGTATTTTAATTTTTATTATTTTTACGATATTTCCAATACAATTAAAATAATTTATATAGAAAAAAAAACACTTATCTTTTGCTTCCGTCAACGAGCCGTTAAAAATACAACGGAATTTTCGCGTTGCAGTAAACTTCTTCATTATGGGATCTCCTTTATAAAATATCGCCACTACTCGTTTCGGAGTTGGGAATTTCGCGAAGAAAATTTTTTTGGCTTCTCCCGGACGGTTGCCATTTTAGAGTCAGGATAATAATGATCGGGCCGACGTCTTATTGTTTTCTAGAGGTGTGTTACCAACTTTTCTATACCAGACATTTCGCTCCGATCCGGAAACCGTCTATACTATTGAGCTCTTTCGTAGTAAATTTTATCTAGAATTGGTGCATTGAGGATATCCTTTTTCGATTTTTCTCGTAGTTATATACCTGAGGATTATAAGGATTGTAAGGTTTCTGTCATTTTCGATTTTGTTTTTGTTTTTTTGCGGTAACATTCATTAAAAATAATCGTAGAAATCTGTAATTTTTACCGAATATTTTCTAACTAGCATTTTCTATATAGGCGCGGTAAAAATTTCCGACTCATTTGAAGTTTTCAGATTTTTTTATTTAGTTTTTGTGAATCAAATTTTTTAGGTCCGACAAAAATCCAATAACTATAGTTAGTTTTGTCGACATTTGTGTGAAAATCGTATTGAAATCGCGTCGTTTCAAAAAACACACGGTTGTTTAACCGCGGACTTTGCTCAGAATCGTTTTCCTTCGGCAATGGTGTATTCCGTCACTGTGCGTACAGATATAAATTAAATTACTCCGTTCGACTTTAACTCCTTTTTCTTTTTCTTTTTTTCCACTCGACACTTCATACCGCAGTGTATACGCGTGTTCTCATTATAGCCGGTCGATTATTATTACTCCGGGCCAAAAGCTGTCGCACATCTGCGGCGGCGGTGCAGGCGAGACAATTAAATACGCTCGCCCCGTTTTCGCCGGAGGCTCGCGCGGAAACAATAAGCGTCCAATCCTTTCCTCACACAGCTGATAATGTTGTGCACGCACTGCGAAACGCGTACACTTACTATGTATATAATGTAGCTGGGTACAAAACTCCTGGTTAGCCGCTATACGATATATTATATACGGTGTACAGTTTCACTAGGTGGGATGTATTTTCGATTTCGCCAACGTAGACGGTGACACCATTGGATTCGGAATAAATTGCGTCGTGCCGTGTGTACGCAGGTTTCAAAGAAAATTCGTTCACAGGAAGAAAAACAGGCCGTTATGTTTACTAACACATTTCGTACATTTTTCCGTGTTTTCTCCCGGTTTTTCCCATTCACTATGAAAACAACCGAGAAAATCAAAATATGACTTCCCTAAAGTATCACCCCGGTCAGATTTCCTTTCAGAAAAAAATGCCATACTTGAAAACGCGGAGCGAAATTGCTGATGAAAAAGTTATCCGCAGATAAAAAAAAATAAACATCATTGTAAAACCAATCAATTTTTCGCTCCACTTAGAATCTAAAATTATAATATTTTTTTTACGTTTTTTGTTTTGTAAGGCACGTTGTTATGTTTCCGTGATGTAATAGTTATAATGTTATAATAAAATTAAAAACGCGCGTGACGAAGGTTGTTTTTAAACAGTAAACAACTGACTTATCAATCAAAAAAAAAAAAAAAAGCTTTTATTCAACGATCCGTGAACATTCGCGTGCACTTTAAACGTCGCGACCTTTTTGTTGTTGTATACCAGGTGTAAGATAGGAAATACGCGCTATAATATTATAACGAAAACGACAATATTACTATTTGTTATTTTATGATTTCTGTTTTTATCGCAGAGGCATCTCCAGACTTTGACTATGAAAGGGGGGAGGGTGAAATAATTAAATTTAATATTAATGATTGGTGAAAAAATACGGACATGCTTCGCACGATGGGTGGACCGCTTTTATAGATGAGAAGTTGGGAAGGTTGCTTATTGAGAGAAACTTAATGTATATCCGTACCTGTATAAATTTAAACATTGCCAACAAAAAACGATTCCGAACGGAACTCAGTTAACAGTATTGCAGTTTGTCGCGTACGTTGTTATTAGTGTCCGACGATAATATACACACGATATACAAAATATGTTATCGTATGACTTACGAAATAGGCACTAAAAAGCCTGCACAGTAAATGTGTATGACGAAATGTGCAAACGGACACAAATGTTTGTAAAAACGACGAACATAGGGAGCAAGAGACCCCCCTCCCCCTATACCCGATTCCAAACCCGCCCAAAACGTTTAGCTGAAATACATTTTTAACGTCATATTTAAAAAAATTAACTCTTTCGAAACCTATGTAAAGAAAATACTTTTGTTCGGGCGTTTTTAAACTTTGAACATAGTACGTAATTACGTACACGATCGGTCGTAACTTTCGCTTTTTACAATATATATTATTATTATAATACGCTTAACAGAATAATAATATTATATTATGTAAGTAAATATTGTGCCGAAACGGAATATTATATTCGGTCGCGTAATTTTTAATGCAAATACTGCAATGTGTGACGTATAATAACGCGCGTGTCCATAAAATTATTCCCTATTCAATATAATAACTGGCTAACGTTGTACACATTGTTACACGGCCCCCTTGTAGAAAATAACCCGAGTATAATAATATTAACTGCTATATTATTGTTACTATAAATATATAGCGTGCGGGGTGATTTTTTTTTTTTTTTTTTTTTTTAACACGACCCGGCGATTATCGCTACGAAGATTTCGAATCGTTTCGTTTCGGTCGCAGTTATTCTCCCAGAATCGTTTAAAGGTCTTAATATTTTTTAAAATAATATATTTTATATCGTTCAACCGCGAGCGCATATAATTTCAATTTTCGATTTTTATATAACAACCCCCTCCCCAAAAATTAGATTTGTTTTGTAAAAATGTCAATACGCATATATAAGCTACACTATATACCTACAGTTAATATTGGATTTACCATTTATGATGAGTTATCATAACAATTTTAAATTTAAACGGGAAGGGCGGGTACATTATAGACGAAGGGTATACATCATAGAGTAAATATATGTAAATATAGCTCAAACGGTTCGGTACAACAGAATCAGATTCGTTTAAAATCCTCCGAAAAAGTCGTTGGACCGCGTAATAAAAAAAAAAAAAATTACCAGTAAAATATACAGTCTCGTATTTATATATTATATTGTGTGTTTCGTAATACTGCAAAACACACAATTGCGGTATTGTTGAAGAATGAAACCTGCAAGAAACATTATTATTTAGGTCAAATGGTAAAGGACCTAGAAGACGCAATTCGTATGGAGAAACGGAAAGAAAGGCAAACAAGAGCGTGGATAGCTGCTGCGAAGCAATCCCGGGATTGAATACAGAATTGCCCTTTGTAATATAGCCGAAAATATTATGAAAACGAAATTTCTCGATATTTATAATTATTTCGATCGCCTCGTTTTATACGCTTAAAATTCATGTAATTTATGAATAAACGTTAAAAAAAACCGAAAATTAAACGGCAAAAAAATATAATTTGTTACAATAGTATTCGTTACGCGAACCGAACAATAATCGTGCGTAAATTACTCGGAACGAAACAATACTATCGAAACTCGGGTTTTCGACGCGTATTTTATCGGTGTATAATATAGATATTATAATTTCGTATTTTTTTTTTTATTATTATTTATCAACGACTGTAAATTAACAGATTTCTCGTTCGTTGTTAAACAACACATATACCTACGTGTATATTATACACCCGTACACGTCTAAAACATTGTTCGGTTTTTTTTTTTAATGAGTTTTTTTTTACCTTTTTTTGCCTGAACGGTTCAGAAGGGTATTTACTGCATCGATTAACAAATATAATAATTTCACATTAGTAGGTACAGTGCACGCCGGCGTGCACGGACGAGGTTTGCCTCGCGGATGAGGTGGTCCCGGGCCCACCAACCGGTTTTGTTTTGACGGTTCGGGTAAAAGGGAAAAATAAAAATTATTATACGCCGATACGTTTTATATAAATGATTATATTATTATTATTACTCGTATATACGTATATTGTATACGGTCGGCGGCGGCACCTATATCATTTTAATTGACAAATTACGCGCGGTCCGATGGACTTTACGAAAATGATTAATACGCGCCGGGGCTTACAAGAACGCCGTATCTACCTGTATAATTATATAATGACTTAATTTAAGACAAAAAAAAAAAATGTACGTCTATACGTTTTAACCGGAGAGTTTTGATATTACGAACGGAACGGCCGCCGCGGAAAACCGAACGGAAAAAGGCTCGTGGAACAGTCAGATGTCGCCCCGAGATCTGTCCAGGAATAGAAATATAGAGCCAAGTCCGATGTAATATCGATGGCCTATTCGATTTATCGATTTATAACTAGGGGTAGTCTACTAGTTTTACTTAGGTTTTAAACGCCCCTGCGAATTCCGCAGGGTCGGATATGGTGACGTGAGTGCAGTGTAATCACTTTGGATTTTCGCGAGATTATCGGCGAACCGAGCGGACGCCCCCGCCGTTTATACTCCGAGAACAATAATGATATTGCCGTCGAAAGTATTTTGAATTATAACCGAGTGTACAGGACGCGGCCGCAATACAATATAAGTGGCACGCCGATACGATATTAGTGTTTATTATTATCGTGTCTATCAAGTACATGGCGTGCTCTGGTTCATTAAATCGAATCCGCGTGCGGAACGTTCGCAACCGTTTCGTCGTCGCAACTCTTATGCATTGTTATCGCCTTCGTCGTTTTGTCCGAAGCCTCCCGGTCGACTAATGATGATCGCGCGCACACGGCCACCCCAACAACAACGGGGGGGAAAAAAAAAAAAAAAAGAAGATAAACGACAATCGAGAGCGAGAGTCCGGATAATTTGTTAAACGTGCCCGCGCGTAGTGCATTACGCCCGGTAAAGTGTGCGTTCGATCGACTCGATCTATCAAATAACACGACGCGAACCACGGGCGCCGTGTATTTATACTGTGGACCCTGTCCGACCCGAGCGGCGTTTCGTCGCCCGGGACGCTGTGGGTTTCAGGTCCGCGCTCAGGAGTCGGGAAACCGACGTCATTGGAACGCATTGTCGGGCCTGGACCGTCGCGGTCCAGCCGCCGCCGCTTGTTGTCGGATAAAAAAACCGCAATGAGCGAAACAGAAAAAAAAAATGTTCATCAACAACAAAAACTAGCACATTGCGTGACCCCCTTCAACTTGAGACCCGGGGCTACAGCCTCCCCTACCCCCCTTGATCCAACAAATAGGCTGACTATACACCTCTTGTGGAACCCGCACGGTCATTACGCGTTACAGAACCGAAATTCGGATAGGGTAAAAGTATAATATTATTCGATTATATATTAAACTACATCGGCAAAATACGAGGAGTATAACAATAATAATAATATCGGGTGTAACGTTATACGAGTGCGCGTACGGCTCCCCCCCTCCCTACTCCGAGCAAACATAATACCTACTGCAGCACCGGCGGCGGCGGCGGTAATCCTCGCGCGGCACACACTGTACATAGTAATAATAACGATAGCGATAATAAATAATAATGCGATAATATAATATAGTAACGGTTTTAGGACCGAAAATCGACCTGATCAACGGCCGTTTGTGCTGCTGAATAATACAAAAACAGGCGGCGGTGTGGCCCTCGCGAGCGCGCGCCGCGGAAATTGGATTTGAATTTCGTGTGCAAACAAATCGCTGTTCGTTTAATTTCGTTTTATTTTTCTCCCTCCCTCCCTCCCGGCCGTTATGGTGTCGACCCCGCTTACGGCCGTGGATAAAAAAAAAAAAAAAAAAAAACTCTTTTATATTATGCGCATCACACTGGCAACGATTTTAGCCCGGAAAGCTCGGTGACAATATAATAACGTGTAAACGATTTTTTTTTCTCGTCGGTCCACCCCCGTCCGACCGGAGCAACAAGCAGCAATACTATTATAATAATACTCGGCACCTATATCTCGGGGGAAATGCGACTTTTTATTGATAATAGACGGACAAAAGAAAAAAAAAACTCTTTTATATTATGCGCATCACACTGGCAACGATTTTAGCCCGACATTGCAGGACATTTTGTATCGGGTGACGCAAAAATTATATAATAGTATATCGTTTAATAACTAGGAAAACGACGGGAAAAAAACCGTTCCTATTATAACACTCGCCGCCGGGGACGTATATGAATCCGGTCGATTTTTCCATCTACCGGGCCGTTATTCATACATAGTCGTGCCCCATTCATTATTTTGTCGAACCGACGGAATTTTCCGCCCCGCTTGCGTTCCCACATTATACAATTCCAAAAACGCTAAATTTCATTAAATTACGGCCATACGGTTTATATTTCCGCGATTTAACTCATTGTACCGCGATTTGCTCCGCGTGACGTTTTATAGTTTCGGTGCGCGCCGGCGTCTTGTTGACACGTCCGTTTATTTACCCGTGATAACAACCCGCCGCCGTGTTAACATTCGCCCGTGCCGTTGACAGCGGTTCGATTGCCTTTTAGGTTTTACACGTTCACGACTGCGCGATTGTAACGGGCCGAAAACGCGTTTGAAATAAAATAAATAAACAAGGCCGCCAAATTACCGCGGTCGGAATCTACCGAACGGCGTCCCTGCTTTCGGCGATGTTTACGTTCTGTGTAAAAAAAAGGAAAAAAAAGAAAGTCAAGGTTTAGGGTAATTCAATTCAAACCGTACGTGAATTTTTATCTCAGTTTTCGATTCGCGGTGTCTTCGACAGATTGCCACTCGGTTTCGATCGGCATTTTTTCCGGAAAACGGAAGACTTTTCAAACGGGGCGAGTATAATATCGGACTGGGACCGAAAAGAAAACACAGTAAATAGTCGAATTCGTATTGCAAAACGCACGAATATCTGCGAACGATTCTGTTACGGTTCGCGAGTGTATTATTAATTTTAGATACTGTGTATATTGTAAAGATACCGCGGTGTAGGCGCATTTCTTGTGCCAACCTCGATACGCTGTCGTCGCCGCCGCAAGATTACACGTCATATAATTATTAATATAATATTTTATAGCGCTAAATAGGAATAATTACGAACAATATGCAAGTATATTTTGTGTATATACACACACAAATATATACATATATATATATATAAGTACATGACATTCTGTGTGCCAAAGCGTTTCGGCCCGGTCGTAGACCTCGCGCCGGGTTTAACGTCTGTAACTGCGAAATACCGGCAAAATAAATTCGCGCGCCGGCGAACGATAACGCGCGAGTCGCAAACGTGTGCACGACCGTCACGAGATAACACGGCCGCGAATAATAATATAACAATCGTCGTCTGAAATAATAATATAGTATTTGGGGCCCGGGACCGTTATTGCCCTTTCACAAAAAGTTCACGAAAAAACAAGCTTAAAAAAGTCAAAAAAAAAAAAACACACGTAAAAAATCAACAATTTAATATTGTTCAAGTATTGGTAATAATCCGTCGCGCCGATAATGTTTAATCTCAAACCAATCGTAATCATATTTATGGATTATCGAAAATGTCTCATCGCGTAAATTGGGCACATTTCGAAAATACGGGTTTGACGTTTGGCGCAACGGGTAATGCGATCAATTAAACATTTAATATTGTATACGGATATCCTGATTGTAATTGTAATGTATCCGTTCCGTGCCGTTGTATTTTCGTTAAAGTTCGCGATCCGGATGAATTGTAATATTTTACGGGCATATTAACTATACCACAGAACTGTGGTGCGGATTGTCGTGTATTTCACATCGAAACGTTTGAACAAATTATCGCATTTCGGATCGGAAAACGCGGATCGTACATCCATGTAATATACAGCCGGGTCTCGATGACTCGAATTCCGGAGGGGAAGCTAAAAATGTTTTCGGGTTGTCGAGACCCGTCCGTGTACGCGTCGTATGCTGCAAGTCGAATTGTCGCGTGTACGTACAACACTATTGTCCGTACGTGTGCGGTTGTTGTATACGGCGAACGGGGGGAAAACGCAACACGTCTTACCCCCGACGACGGTTCTGGCGTCGCGTAACGTCCGGAATAACTCCCCTCCCCCACCCCCCACCAAATCGAAAACCGTGCGGTTCGCGACAAGAGACCCGCTCTGTATAATACGCGCACCGTACAACCGTGCGTAGCCACTGTTATTGTACTGTATACACACCGCCGGCGAATGATAAAGAGTAAGGTGAAGCGACGGGATTAACCGACGACGTCCGCGAAATTACCGTGTAAAACGCGGCGGCGGTGGCGGCGGCGGCGGACGAGACGATCCGTTGTTATTACCGTGACGTTATTACGGGCGCGCGCGCGCGCGCGCGCTCTGGACGAGCGGGAATCCGTGGGCGGCTACGGCGGAGGGTGGGCGCGCTTGCGGACTGCAACGACTATAATTAGGTTTCCCGAAACAAACACGCGGGCGGCGCACAAAGGAGAGTTTTGTTACAAAGGGAATCGCGTATTAGATAATATCATTAGCGCACGGTATAATAATATCGCAGTGTAGTCGCAACGCGGGGCCGCTACCGGAAAACGAGAAATGTGATAACGGAACGGGCCGACGGATCCGCGGCGCGTGCACGGCGACGGGGGCGTTCGTTCGTTTGTTTGTTTGTTTGTGTTTGGCTTGTGCGTGCGCGCGCGCAAATCGCCGCCCCTGTCCCCGGGACCGAACGTCGTTACGCGTCGGGAGCGCCCACGGAGGTGCGGCGAAAGGATTCGTTCGGCGGAACGTTAAAATGTTTTGCGCCGAGCTCGCACCGACGACGTACCGTGCGTTTCGTCGTTTTCGCGCGACGTTTCTTTACCGTTGCAGGCCCGTAGTCGGATCAGTTCTTCAGTGGCGCTGAGAGGAGCAAACCGATTTATAAGGGGGGGGGCGTTAAAAAAAAAACCAATATTACGACTCTTTATGCTTGTCTTCCGATAAAAACGCTAGGCAATGCCCTTTATTGCCCCCCCCCCCTCGCGATTACGGGCTTGTATACCGTTATCGTAGCTTACGCGATCTTCGACCCCCTCCCCCCGGCTGTTCGATCGAACCTCCCGTAAAGTTAGAAAACCGCTAATGAAATGTATATAGGAGAAAAAATTACACATAACAGCTTTCGACCGGCATTCGAATGTTAATGTGAAAAAAAATACCGAATATTTATTATATTATATTCGTAACGAATCGGAAACCGAGGTGTGCACATTTTTTCGCGATAAGCAAAATAACCAGTCTGCCGGATCGTTAACGTGTCAACAGTACGTGAAAAGTGTTTTTATTCTTATTATAATTTTTTTTTTTCGTCGATTCCGTACCGTATTTTTATATTATTAACAATAATAATTTTATCGGCGCATTTCGTTTTTTTTTTCGTACGATTCGGAATCGTTTACCACATGAATATCTTCTCTCGTAGGTATCTCGATTATAATGTCTTTCACGCTTGCGACCGTGCGACGCGGGCCGATTTGCCGGGCAATTATACTGTCGACGGTTAGTAATTTCGATTAGAACGTATATTATTTACACGCGTCCGTTTTCGTATATTCGATTTTTATTTATATTGTCGTTATTATAATTACTGCCGGCAGTGGCGTGGCCAGGAATTTCCAATGGAAGGGGACGTAACAAATGAAAATCGTGAAAAAAGAGTTAAAATCGTCTTCTCCGCCCAACTCGACTACGGGAATTGGTAATTCAAAAGCCGGGTCCTAAACAAAAACCAATTCAAACATCAACGCGTCAAGCTTATTCTCGGAAATCGACCGAAATTTATGCGTTTCGATATTATAGAACGCTCGTATTTTGTTGAATTTTCAAGCCAATGGAGGGGGGGTGGCTATAACTTCTCCCCGCCCCCGCACCTCCTGGGCGCACGTCACTGAATGCCGGTACCGCGGTAGGTATATTACCGCGCCCGTCGCGTCGTCGTCGCATTATGATTATTGTACTACTATTATACGCTACTATCTTCCCCTCGCCGGCTCGTCTCAGACATCTGGGCACCGGATCCCGCGAGGGATCGTTATTAATTTTCTACCTGCCTACGTCGTTTTTTTTTTTTTTTTTTTTTTTTTTTTTCCGAACTAAAAAAAAAAAAAAAAACAAAAACGATAAAAAAAAAAAACCATCGCTATACCGTATAACGAATCGTTATTATTATTATTATTAACGTTGCGTCGCGATTGCGCCGACGACTCAATTACCCGATGGGTGTCGGGATTGAGCGATGAGCTCGCACGCGGCCGTGACGCCGTGCGCGGCGGCGTACGCTCGGGTTGACTGATTGTCGTTCATCAACGGTCGGCGGGCGCATTATCGCGCGCGTACGGCGGCGGTAATAATAATAGTAATAATATTATTATTATTATTATTATTATTATTATTACTATTACCCGATGCCGAGGTGTTGGGATCGTCGTTCATTATTGTTATTAGTTTTTTTTTTTTTTTTTTAACAATTTTGTACAAGTATATGGTTTTTTTTTTCATTTTGTTTTTTATCTCTCGTCTAAAACATCTGCATTTGCCGCCGCCGGGCCCTAATACGGACTTTGGGTAATTTTTCTCTTTGTCGCCTCTCCCGTCGAACATCATTTATAACGTTCTCCGCCTTCTGCGATGTGTGTACCTCATTCCATATACACGTATATAGGTACACAACCTTCCCCTGCAATCGTCGATAATACGCGTGTAAACATCTAACAGATATAATAGTCGTGTTTTATTATTAGTGTTATTGTGCATTTAATTAAAAACAAAATAAAAAATCATTCGAAAACACGAAACGTTCATTATTATAATGTAATATTACGAACGCCTACAACCCGCGACAGATTATATATATTATAATATAATATACATACAGGGTGATTCAATCACGGACTCAAATTTAACCGGACAACTGTGATATGGATTCGGATGAATACCGGGACACACGTCGAATGGAATTACTCTTGTCGATTTCTGTGTTCGAACCCCCGGGAAATACTGGGTAATTTAGATGGTGCGCGTTGAATTTTCTTTTCGGATCAGAATTTTTAAACGGTCGTTTAGGTTACGTACACCTAACCTAAAATCCTCCGATACCGCGTTTTGTAGTATATATGGATTAAACGGGTAAAATTACGAAAATTTCGCGACAAAAAGAGAGAACCCCTCGCCCGAAAGTCTACGAAATTACCCGAAATCTTTGTAGATGATATTACGTGATTATTGAATCGCGCTGTATATAATTATCGTGCGTTAAATTTTTTTTCTAATACAAAACATTGCCAACACTCGCAGCAGACCATATAAAATAATACGAGTATATTATGTTCGTATTATAATATAGCGCAGATATAGACCGCATAGTACGTATAAAAAAAAAAAAAAAAAAGGTACCTAACAAGTACCTATACATAATAATGAAAATACGATCGCAAAAACCGCGATAGGCACGTGCCCGTACGGAGTAAAGTACACGAAAACTCGGTTACATTGCGTATATAATATTATACAACCGCGTTAAACGAGTATTGGTAATATCGTATAAATTTCAACGGGTGTACATAATAGTGTTATCCGAAAGTATCATACGAGCAATCGTTCGATAATTTGTTTACACCGCATTCCGTATGTAAAAAACAGTGTTTTAAACGTCAATCGCTCGTATATAATATTGTTATGATAACACGGCAGGTACACATCAGTCTCGAAATCCGTCCGCCGTGCATGTCCCGCTGCAAATACAGCTAACTGGTATACTCGCATTGCACTTTTAATAATAATATTAAGAATTATAATAATTGTTATCGGGCCATGAACTGCATCGTACGATAGAAATATTTGCACGGCTATTTTTCGCATTTTTACGGCGATTTTTATTCCGTACGACTAATAATATTATGACGTATGGCCGGATACTAATTAAATTATTATTTGTTACGTGCGATTTTTTCGTTCGTGAACACGAGTGGGTGATTATCCTATGATGTAGGTCCGCTGGCAGCGGTGACCGCGCGCATTACGAGCCCAATAGGTATTTCGTCCGGATAGCGGTGTAAACGATTTTCAATTTGTGTTCACAATAATAGCATAATATGATGGGTTCAAAATGAACGTGATTGATTTTAACGAAAGAAACCGTCCGTCGGTGACATTTACATCACAGGAACGTTTTTTAGATTCTTAGCAGAACGAGGAATGTACTGGTGTTACAATGATGTTTATTTTTTTTTGTTTTCTGTAGATAACTTTTCTACTAGTAATTTCACTCCGATTTTCAAGTGTTGCTATTTTTCTGAAAAAAAATTTGACTGGGATGGTATTATAGGGAAGTCATTTTTTGATTCACTCAGCTGTTTTCATGGTAAATGAGAAAAACCGGTAAAAAGCGTAGGAAAATTTACGAAATATATTATTTTCAAATCGTAAATTTACGGCCTTTTAAAACATGTACGACCGAATTCCGCTAGGAAATTTTTTTTTTCGTTATCAAAGATACTACAAAAGTAGCTCACCCATTGTATGAATTCGTTTTTTTATTAAAGCGATTTATCGTTTCTTTTGGTAATTAAACTCTAAATTTTCTTACGTATATCTCCACTGCAGTGGCGTAGTTGTAGATTATTTATTGGACGGGAGCTCGACTGTCAGTTTTTTTGTAATAGAATTTGAATTGAGATAGTTGAAAAAACAATTGACCTGCCGCAGTCGTGTCGAAACACGAGGTCTGAACCCCTTAACCTCCTACCCCTCGTTTCTCTTACTTGGACCTCCGTATCTTTCGAAATTCACACCTACAGCAGCGGCCTACCCGCTGTCTTCGCGCAAAACACAAACGACGATGCTTAATAAACATTATTATAATATTGTGACAATCGCATTTCTCACTGAATACATTATGTTCCTAACGAGACTGCAGTATATTATACATTTTATTATAGACGACGAGGATATAATAATGCACTTTTTTGAAGAGGCGGTAGTGGATTTTTTTTATTTTATTTTTTATTTTGTAAGTCGCTCATCATTATTTGACTGAGAAGCGAAACTCATGCCCTTCTCGCGCGCAGCATAATTTTATTTTATTATCTTCTTCCGTCGCCTAGTAATAATTCATCGTACATTATTTATTGTGTATACGTATAAAATATTTATTATATGTATGTATGTATGTATGTATGCATGTATGTATGTATGTATGTATGTCGTTATATTCATTATTATATGCAGGTACGAGTACAACTACGACATTATTATGTATTATTATTCGGATTGTTATTATATTTGTTTCGCTCGCAGCGTATATACACCTATATAGCAGATACCTAAATAAAATATTGTTTCATTCACAATTTTTTTTTTTTTTTTTACCATTATTATTATTGTACCCACTCGACAACGAGCGTACCGGTAAGTTTACGTTTTTTTTTACTGTAAAACTGAATTGTCATTCGACTAACGATATGTACACACACACACACACACACACACACACACACACACTGCATATAATATCGCATCAGTAGTAGTATACCTATATATATATATATATATGTATAGTTTACCGCGTGCCCAAAATACATCATCTATAGTAATAATATAACGATACGTAAAAATATATATAATGTAAAAAATAAGATGTTATCGAAAATAATTCACTATGAGCGTCGGTATACCGCGAACACGTTTGGTGCTGGGCGTTTTTATTTTCGTTTAGGAAAGGGAACACCGCGTAACAGATTAACAGCGATACAATTTCGTAATATTTGATATACTATTTTACTGTACAATCCGATTATTATATCTAGCGCTTCGTAATTATGTATAATATATACAGCTGACTATTATATTTTTACACAAGTATGCATTATACGATATCTAATTATATGATGTGATTTTTCCTCCCGCCTGTAAACAAACTTTTCTGTGTCAGACATCTTTCCCCGATCATCGTATTATTCCGGGTTGGTGATTTCTGGAAGCGAGACATCGAGCGTAATGTGTACATAGTTATTGTAGTTTGTTTTGAGAGCGTTTTAAAAATTCAGGTTTCGACGAAAACGATACAAATCACGGAATTTCAAAATATGTTTAAACAAATGAACAATCGTTGCGCACAGATATCGCTTAAATTACCTTACACGTCTACTCGTATTATACATTCCCGACTTTTCCGCTGCGACAGTGACTATTCCGTCTAACAACCAATATCTCCGGTCTACCGGTCAAGATCAAAACCGTCCTATCGGCCCACTTCCAAAAACTAATACGTCTTCCCGGGCCACACATCCTTTCACTTCATTTATTGTACACAAATGTAATGCAATTTAATTAAAAAGGATTTTCTCGCGTTTTCCTAAGTAAATTTTCTCGACCTTATTGTCTTTATTGATAATCAAAGTCCGACATTCTAGCTAGTCACCGCTTCCTTCCGGCAACTTCGTACACTAACACCTATAATAAATTAAAGGGCTCAGCACAAGAGAGGTTCACTTTTATTTCATTTTTCGAAACGATTTTTCAATAATTTTGAATGAACAAAATATAGATGCCACACAATTCGGTGTAGTAATAACGCAAGTCCATTTACAATATGGATACGCAGATGAACCACTGTTCATATATGTACGTGATATGATGGACATATCATGTCACAGATTCAATCAAACTCTGGAGGGAAAAGATGACAAGTTTCACAGATCCTAGGTATAGTTATACCTACGGAACTAATATATACTCGTCCTGTTCAGAGGCGTAGCAAGAAATATTTTTCTGAGTAGATCAGATAAAAAAATTTAATTGTTTGAATAGAAAAACCTGTTTATACAAATTTTTGATTTGAAAATAGCGTTAGTTTCCAGAGAAAAATGGATAGGCCTGGGTCTACCCAGTCCTACTCGCTGGTTACGCCACTGGTCTTGTTTCATTCTGCCGAACAGTTTCGAAAATCGGCCTGGTTGACTGAGCATTTCACATCCCCTAAAAACGCAATTCGTCCTTTCGATTCCTCTAGTCGCTCGACACTGCAGAACCACCAGCGAAATACATATACGCGAATTTCTCGAACGCAGAATTATAGAACCGACCTCCGAGCCTTTTGGACCTTCGCCGAGGCGGCCTCGAATGCGTTTCTGCCCACGCTAACGTCGCATAAAATACATAATATATAATACGGTTTCGGTATCGTTATCGCGTTATAATTCGTTGTATACGTTTGTATTTTTTCCGTCACGGACCGCATGATACTGTAACGACATAATATAATAAATAATAATAATAATTCCAAACAGTGACCGCCGCGTTATTGTAATATTTCGGGAGCTAGGGGAGGGGGAGAAAAGTGGGAGGGGAGGGCGCGATATAATTTACGAATGTGACGGACCGTGACTGCGATAATCAAACACAACCGTCAAAAAAGCGAGTTTTTTATTTTTTTCATACATACACATATAGATCGATTCGCGGCCGTATTATATTTTATTATTATTGTTATTATTATTATTACCGCAACGCCTACACAACAATATTATCACACACTTGTATAAATATAATAATACGATAATAGTATTATTATTATTATTATCGTTATCCGACCGTGCAGGCTGTCCGCCGCCGCGCCGTCGCCCGGGCACCGCGACCAGCAAAGACGCGCGGAGGGCCGCGCTCGTATAATTACTGTCGTCGCGGTGCCGTAATCAGTGTGACGGGGGATGACACAGCGGTCACGCCCCTAGCGTGTACACCGCATCGGGTAGCGGACGACTCGGCGCGTTCCGGGTGGGGCGCGCGATACTCCCCTCCCTCCCCTCCCCGCTGCGGCCACTCCCCTGCGGCGTATTATATTCTCGTTTTTTATTCGCGCGCGCGAGCGGCGAACAAGAAACATACTAGAAGAGCGATAATGTTTACCCCCGGTTTGTAATTGCAGTCGATGCGCGCGTGTTGCAATATTACCGCGACGGGACGATTGTCTTTCATCGCGGTCGTCGGCCGTGTTATCGACTGTAACAATTGATCGGGGATCTCGAACGGATTTCGAATCGGCGCGGTTTTATACCCGCAGACATACAGACGCGCATCCGACGCGTTTTCGCGGTTTCACAACATTTTACGCCCTCGTCTCCCCCCTCCCCTCACGCGGCGCGCCGTACCTTGCACGTTATTAATATATTCGTCTCGGATCGTATTATAACACTTCGAGTATCCGACTGTGACGCACCATGACGGTTTCAATAAGCCGTGACTGCAGTTAGGTATAATTGTGGACACTAGGTATAAAAATCCGAAAAAAAGTGCATTTTAAAATTTAGGTCTTCCATTGAAAAACAAAACCCCTCCCTTAAAAGAATTGGCCAACGCGTATTGTGTATACTATTCCACCCGTTTCACCCATAGCATATCTCCGGCTATATACAATATTTTTTTTATCCGCTTATTATCAACTAAAAAAACCGAATTATTTGAAATCGTAACGTCAACAATTATCGTTTTACGGGTATCATGCATAATAGTTTTCAACCCGATATTTTCGGATCAAGTACATTATTGTCTTATTGTAAACCGGGTGTGAGTGATGGGCACGACACGTGCAGCGGACGACTGTATTATCGGAAAGACAATGCGAAATCATAGCACGCACATGCGTTTACTGGTATACCACGCGAATCCATTCGGTAAACGCGCCGGACTGGCGCAGGACGCGGATTCGCGATTTCCCGCCCCGTTTATTATTTTATTATTGTTGTTGTTGTTATTATTATTATTACGGGTCGTTGACGACACGGACGCGCGCTTATAATACGATCACGGTGACGACGACGGGGACGACGATAACAACGGTCGGCGGCGAAGCCGGGATTCGTCAACGGGCGGAAGGGTTTCGGTGGTGTGTGTGTGTGGGAGGGGGTAGTACGACGACGGGTTTACGGTCTTCTTAACCTTTTCCGTAACGGCTGGGAAAAAAAAAAAAAAACCCGCGGGCACGATATGGGTCACGACACTCAGCGTCCCCGCCCCCGTCCTCGGCCACGTCGCCGATAACGATTGTACAACGCCGCGCGTTACGCGTACGTTTGTTTTATACGGTCCCGTGACTCTCGGGCCGCCCGTCCGTCGCCATTGACAATAACAATAATAATAATAATATGATAATAATAATAATAATATGATAATAATAATAATATGATAATAATAATAATAATAATATCGGGTATAACATTATTACTGTGCGTGTACGCGTACGGCCGTCGCGTCGAATTCGCGCGTAACAACAATAACACGCGCGTTGTGAATACGAATCCCGCGGCGGAAACGGCACCTGCAGTCGCCGGATATGACTGCGGTGTTCGGAAAATTGATAACTCTATACGCGCACGAGTACTATTATTGTTGCATTATTACAACGCTAAATAGTACAAACGAGTAAAAGAAAGAAAAAAGAAAAAAGTATGTGACACACTTCGCGCACCGTGGGTAACTCCCGCCGGTAATTATTTTGTTTATAACGTATTATTATGAGTATAACGTGAAAAAGCGACGATAAATCATTTTTTTTTTTTCCAAAAGGGAGCGCATTTTTTTGAACACGGCGCTCTTTTCGCGGAACGTTCGCGACACTTTTTAAGAACTACATTTCCAGCCGGTATGCACCGGGTGAGTCATACGCGCCGGGAACTTCGATGATGTACGTCTACGGGATACGTATACACGAGATACGGGGTAATTCGATGTGGACAATGTTAAAACGCCGAGAAATCATTGCGATCGAACACGATTCCTAGTTGAACAGTGATAATAATACTAGTACATAGTGTTTAGTCGTTATTGTTTCCGTTCCTCGTTTCGGCTAAAAAGTAACTCGTAAAAGGTCGGTCGCAATATAATAAAATCTGTACACGCACTTATCGACACATTATTAAATCATATGGAAAAATCGTCGAGAAATATCTACATGGGAATTCGGTTTGACAAATCCGTCGTTTTTAATGGAATATGATATAAGGTACGCGACTATATATATAGCTACTGCGCAAAAAAATCTGAGCATTTTTAGTGAACCGAAAGAGCGTTTCTCGGGTATAAAAAAAAAAAAAATAACGCATATCGTTAATATAATATAACCAATATCGTATAAATATTATATATAATAGCTTTTTCGCCACACGCTCTCGCGTAATAAACCAAAAGGTTTTCGTGGACGGATCAAACGCGCTCTCGGTCGTCGGGGTTTTTCGAAACTTTCAATATTCCTCTGGAAAAAAAAAATAATAATAATAAAATAACTTCACGTTGCTGATGCCGCGTGGATTGTGTATAAATATTAAATATAATATATGTACCGCGCTCGCGACGAGATGATGTTTTGCCATAGCAACGCCGTCGTCGCCATCGCTCGTCACACCATCGCCGCCCAAATCGTCGGCCGGCAGTCAAAAAATTGATTTATACGATTTCGCATAATATAATAATAATAATAACGATAATATAAAGGCTCGAAAAGGGACGGCGAGAGGAACGTTATTGCTGGTGTACGTAACTGCATCACAGACAATTTCCTTTTCGCCGCTGCGGCGCCGAGCGCCAGCATCCAGCAGCTACACGCGTCAGCTGTACATTTGCACCCGTGCGATGCGGGGGACACATAATAATAACATTATTACACGCACGCTATATATTAGCAGTTGATTGAAATAATAAATCGATTCGCTCGCGAAAACAAATTATAAAACTCGTGTATATGAATGTATAATTCGCTTCTACTTTTTTTTTCCCCTACTCCTCCGACTTGCACTAGCACGCGCGCCGTTTCTCGCTTTCTCGCGGTACACATAAATCTCGACCGACCGACCAACCTTGTTTAGAGACCGATAGAATTATTCCCGATCGTGACGCGCGCGCGATTATAAATTATTATTATTATAGTCCGTGTATTAAATGCGTATATGATGACGAGTAAAAGAAATCGTATATGTTGTTCGTACACGTATACGTCGGTGGCGGCCAAAAAAAAAACGCCATGTGCAAGTCTAGAGAAATCGGGAGACCGTGACTTAGGCTACTGTACAGATGTTCCTGTAACCCGTAACCTAATTATGCCACGGAGTAAATGCCTGTTCAGTATTCACGCGAAAGAAGATTTATATGTAAGATACGTATTACCAAGGCATATCATATGCCTTGTTAATCGTGACGGTTGTTGTATTAAACTCCCCCCCCCTATATTGCAGTATAACAATTATGGTCGAGTCCGAATTATAAAACACTGTTGCGAGTGGAACCTTAAGAGTATACAGGTGTACATAAAGGAAACGGCAGTGTTTAAATGACCGTTTGAAATCGACGGTTTAATCCGTAACGGCATTTCTTCGCGTGTCCCCCACGTGTTATTTTTAATTGAAAACTGATATACTCGACACTGCCGTCGTAACGTGTACAATGGCATATTTTCATTTTTTAAATCATAATGGAATATACAATACGCGTGTGTCGTACTATGACGATCGTACAGGAAAATATTTATTATTAATCATCTACGTTAACGTGTATAGTGGGGGTATTTATTAAGCCGCGCGATGATGCTCGAATAATTCATAACAGTGCTCGAAAATAGATTATACATTATTGCCGTTATATTGACAACGCACTCGGCATCATCAATTAAAATTAAATATAAATTAAAATGCGTTCAATCCGGAGAATGGACGTTCAAAAGAATGTTCGGTCCTTCTACACTGCAGCAGACATCGCCGTATCCATTAACTTTTGAGTCTATTGCACGATATTAGCGTACGGCCAATAATTTCAACGATAGAACAAAAACTGACAGACGAATCGGGAATAACGCTGAACGTTATAACGTTTAATTTCGATGTTTGTTTCAATCGTAAACTCACGGTTTGATCCGGGATTTCAATTTCAACAGTAAACTCGCGGACTCGAATCAATTTTTTTTTTTTTAAATCCCTATACAGTATTCGCAATTTTGAATAAGATGACGGACGACATTTATCTGAGAGATTTTTAACGGAATGATTTTAACAGCCGCATTAGTGATTTCGGACGATTTTTCGCTCGTGCATCAATAATAATAAACTGCCCTTGTTTTAGGCGGAAAGTTTAGTAGGTATAGGATAATAATATATATGGTGATATTATTATCATGTGATACGTACTCAACGATACAAACCGTCGTCACTGAAAAAACGATTCTGAGCGTAGTTCGGTCAAACGTACAGTATTGATAAATTTATACTGAAAATTGTAGTAATTTTTAATCGTATAAAAAAAAAAGTACATTTGTCCGTGTTTTTCCCCCCATACAATTTTAAGCATTTCTTTGAATGCAAAATTGTTTAGCCACATGACTCGTATTACGCGAAATTCCGTAAACTACGGATTTTCGATGTTTTTATATTTCCGTAAGAATAATTTATATAAAGGTAAATCGAATCCATGCGTCGAATTCCCGCGAGCGTTTCTTCTTATCTTTTTAGCCAAAAGAACAAAATCGAAATTAACAAAAACCGCGTTATTCCCGTTTCTCCTCCGTCGTTTTTCAAGAAAACTAAAAGGAAAATTACCTAACTGAATGCACCGACTTGACAAAATTCGCCACCCGAAATCATGTAAACATCTCGACTCCCCTCTCCGAAGTTAATGATCAGAGCTATATTTCTGGTAGAAGAGCTGTTTACACACGTACAAAAAAATCGAAAACATACGTCATAGCAAAACCAAATAGTTCATCGCTATTGCGCTGAAAATCTAAAATAATAATAATAGTTGTAAATGATATTATAGTGTCACGGGTGATCGATTAAAAACCAAACGAGACGTCGGCAGCGGCTGCGAAGCGACACGTGACAGTGACGGATTTTGCGGGGCGGCCGCTATAAGAATTAAAATTGCTTTTGGGCGCGTTGCACGCGTCAAAGGCGCCCGCGCCGAATAAGTGAGTTTATAAAAAAGGTATATAACATTATAAGTGCGTGTGCCGGTCACAGCGAGGGGCTTATTACGCGGCCGTTTGATGTTTTCTTTCTCGAATCTGCTCGGTATACGGCGAACATCGAAATCCAGAAGCAACGGCGGCGGCGGTGGCAGCATAACGCACTATAACGCGCGCCTTTAAATTCCCCGTGCAAATCACGCCCCGCGAGCGCAAAAGCCCGCGGTGCCGCAGTCCTCCGGAGCCGCGCGTGTAAGATACGCGCAATAAGTGTACACGCCGCATGCGAATGTACAAAACGCCGAAATCTCTCAGACAACGGATGGATACGCCCTCTAAATAGCCTTTTAAATAGCGGACGGCTATGACGAAATTCCGGTGGCCGACCGTGTCCACGTAATACAGTTCGCGGAGGGCGTCGCCGTTTTCCGCCGAAACGAACCCATCGCCTCTGTCGTCGCAACAGTGTGAACAAATTATTGTCGGTTTTTTTTTTTTTTTTTAAGCGTTTAAAGAGGTAGGGCCCACAGCGACTCGATTATAGACCGTGCAATGGTATGTCTAAATTTAAAAAAGAAATTTCGATTCGATTTTTTCCGCTTATACCTGTCACTGGTTTTAGCCGCGACGGGCTAGTATACTTTCTAGAGTGTCGACGGTCGTTGTAGAGGACGCGAATTTCGCCGGCGACACGTTACGGGGGGAAACGACGTCGTCGCGACAATAGCAAACGGCGAAAAGGCAAAAGCCGTACACCGCGCCCGTATAGGTACCTGCGTCTATTATATCGTAACAATAATAACGCAATATACATAATAGCACTGTAATAATTATTATATCGTTGTGTATTGTTATTACGTATTTGCAGAGGACTGCGCGCGAGCGATTAAAATTCGACAGCCGCCCGCTGTTTGACAAACACTCGAATCCGGGTACCCTGTATATATTATTATTGTGTACGGCCGGCATAGCCGTGGTCGTTGTGTCTCTACGCCGCCGCCGCCGCCGTTGTCGCACTTAATGACTTTGCGCGCGACGACGGACCGATCGACGACGGCGGCGGCTGGAAGGCGTACTCCGTCCGCGTCGAGTGCAGGCCCTTATCCGACCCCGAATTTCCCCTCGTTTACGACGATAGTCTCGCCGTCGTTTATTATACAAAACTGTATGTATATACAGAATGTGTGTGTGTGTGTGTGTGTGTGTGTGCGCGCGTACACGTCGTATACGCCGAACACGCGCGGCAACGGCGATAAATTATTTATCAAGACCCGTGCGACGGTCCCTCACTCTATCCGCCGTTTAACCGTGCGAAATTAAACGATTTTCCGACCTCTCGCGTTCACCTCCAGTGCAATTTATAATATCATCACGTGCCGCGCAGTGCGCGGGGCGCGCTTGTTACGAATCATTGCGACAACAACGCCCCCCCCCGTCCCGCGTATATTATTACGGTTAGGACGCGATGTGTCCGCGAAATCCCGCGGCCGTTTTTTTCGGGTTTCATACCCGCGCGCGTTAATTGCGTTTGCGCGGTCGTTAATAATTATTTCACGCGCAATTGTCGACTCGGCGTCCGTTCCGGGTTCATGCCCCTCCGTGAGAGAGCGTATGATGGCGACGAAAAGGACGAGAGCGGCCCGGACCCGGGGAGTGGTCCGTCTTTTTTCGTCTACGGCCCTGCCCGTCCGGTGGGATTCGACCGAAACGGTCGCGGACGAACCGAGACCGCGAGCCCCCGCGGATTCACTCGGGGAAAAAGCCGAAGCCGAGCGATATTCACAATCAGACGACGGGGTTTTCGATTGTACTATCTCTCGTACACAGCTCGCCATCGGACGCGCCCGGGAAATCCGAATCTCGTTCTTTGCGACAATCGTTCGTTTATTAACGTAACGGTTCTAGGGCATGTTCGGTTTCTCCTCCCCCCCCCCCTCGTTACGGCACCGGAGATGCGAACGTTTGGCGTGGGGACGATATCGGACGATTAGAGGATCCTGTACAGAACATCTGGCATAAGCGCACGGCCGTTTTTCGTTGCGACACGCGAATTGTTGCATAATATTCCAAGCGTACTACATATACACCGAATCTCGGATTACGCGCGAAAACATTACGTACGGTCATTACGTATGTAAAGATAATACAATATCGCCACGATGACGCGTGAAAATTTACGAGTTATGACGTGGTAAATGTGTATGATAACGACAATAATTCGTCTTTACGCAAGTTGTTATCGCGTGCCGTACGGTTATAATATTAGGCTGCTACGCGCGTGTTGCAGTGTGACTCGCGAGAAATGTGCAACCAAACGTCGTTCGAAAAAAAAAAACCGTTCAAATGAAAAAAAAAAAAAATCGACGGAGGGGCGGTACGTGAATAAAAAATTTTGCCGAATTTCGAAAATGATTTGACCCGTTATTTTTATCCTACGATAAACAATACTGAAAAATGCGTGCTGTACAATAAAAACGACTATCGTGCAGTATCTGAAATAGCCGAAACAAAAGCGAAGAAATTGTTTGTCCCGTAGTCGACTAAAAACCTAAATAATTACGTGCTGGTTGAATTGCGCAACGATAAATTTCCTATACACAACACGTTAACACGTCGATAACTATAAGAACAAACCTTTAGTCTACAACGGTTAATTTGTCCGTCGGCAACCGGTTTCATATTGTCGCCGACGATATTATTATTAATACGAATATTTATTGGGACCCGACCGGAGCATTGCTCAATTTTTCAATTTTTCGAGAGGGACGTTGAAAATTGAATTGAATTTTTTTTTTTGTCGATTTATCGGTCGTCGTGTGGAAAAAACCAGGTTGTATTATATTTTATTTCGTTCGCTTGTCATCATCACAGACGTATACGAGCTATGATATCCTTTTAGAAACGCGCAATAATAATTACCAGGCAACGCCGCGGTGATAAGGCTGTAACCGGGGAGAAGCGTTAAAAATCGGATTTCGCAAGTTTATCGATTTCTATTGTTGATTTTTTTTTTTTTTTCTTTGAAAAGGGCCGAGCCCGGGAAATAACGGGTAATTCTCAGCTCGTCGTGCAAAGCACGTGATCTTTTTCTTTTTTTTTTTTTTATGATTTTTCCCAATCGATACGATCCCGACGATTCGGCCGGACCCCCTGCCCCGGTCAAACCGTACGTAATGACGTGTAAAACGCGACGTGTACAACGCGTAGTATTTGACGCGTTCCGAAAACCGAAAATGACCCGTACGCGGACCACCGCGGACGCGCCACTACGGACGGCGGCGTACGCGAGTCTTAATCCGGCAAACGGGTCTTATACCGGGGGGCGCGGGGCTGTTGGAAATCATGAATGAACAACGGGCAGGAGGAAAACGGGAAAAAATCGGTTTGACGTGGACCGGAGAAAAAAAAAAAATAAAAAATAAACCTCGTGTTATAAAAACACGCGCGAGCACGGTCCGCCGGTAATGGCGAGCGACGGCGAACGACCGCGGCAAAGACGCCGCCGTGCGTCTTCGGACCGATACGCAGAGTAATAATAATAATGATAATACATTATAAATACGGTATCGTATGTCGCGCAGAACGTGCGGCGTACACTACGCGCCCGTGAAAGCCGCCCGATACGTAATATTACGGTTTTCCTTTTCGTGTTACCGCGGTCTCTTCTTATCCGTAAAATATCGTTTTTTTTTTTTTTTGTCTTTTTCGTTTTGCTTTCCGTCCGAGACACATCTGCGCTGCCGCGGTGGTACAAAATATCGCCCGCATTAGCTACCACGTGGCTGACCGCAAGCCAGGTGACCCGGATCGCCGTATAGTTATAATATTATTATTACGGTTATTTGAATGTATCGCTGTGCGGCGCGTGTAACCCGAAACGCCGCCGCCAGAAACTCGCCGCAGACTCCAACGCCGCCGCCGCGTTCCCTTTGTCGAGACGCTACCCGGGCCCCGGGCTCCGGCCGGCCGGCCGACCGACCGACCGGTCCGTCGCGGCGTCCGATACGATCTCGCCGCCGTAGCAGTCGCCGAAACGCCGCAGCGGATCCGGGAGTTGCGGGGGAGGGGACCCGGGGTCCTCGGCCCTCCCCACACTTTGCATAGACCGTACGAACGGTTTTACTTCCAAACTCAATCGTTCGATTAACGCGCGTACAGTACGGGATTTTCGAGGAAGAAAAACGGAGAGGACCAACGAAAGTATTGTTGCGATATCGCACCATACATTTTTGTTTCTCATCAGAAATCTTACTCCAATCGAAAAATAAACCAGCAATGGTTTATCGATGCTTACAGATAAAAATTATATAACTTTATGCGTCATATTATATGCTTTCTCAACTTCCCATCCACAACAGAAACTGCACGTAACAGCAGCGTAATTATTGTTCGGCAATGGGTAAAATCCGGCTTTTCGAATTTAGAGAATACAAAAACTCGAATTTTAAAATCCAAAATTGGAATTTTCGGAAGTTTAAATCCGAAATCCGGACTTCGGATAATCCGGATTTATGTCAATATTCACTTTTTTTATCGTACAAAACGAGAGGCGGCGGTACGGTTATTTATGCACATAATATCCACCAGAAAAAAAAAATAAAAAACGTTATAAAGCCATTTAATATATTTTATAAAACAAAAACGGTAAACGGGTTTAAAATTCCCCCCTCTAGCAGCTCTAACTTATAAAATGAAAATGTCCATAATTTCAAAAATTATCGAATAAATAAATAAATAAATATACTATACACATTACGCATATTACGGGATGCATTCGAGAAACCGACAGTTACAATTCAGTTTTTTTTTTTTTTACAATTATCGTATCACAATATTGCTATGTTTCAATAATTTCGTACGCGTGGACGAATCAAAACTGCAGCGCGGAAGAAATGACTGCGCTCCACCGCAAACGGATCCCGGATCCGCCCTCGCTGCCGGCCGAAAACGGGCGGACGCCGATCCGGCGAGTCGGGATCACCGCGGTACGGTCGCGATTCCCGGCGGGACATCCGAAAAGCGTCCGGCGATAACGACAATACGCGCGACTGTCTGCGCGTATACGCGTAGGTACGAACGGTAAAATCTGTTTCCATCTGGCCATTCCGCGGGCGCCCGGCACGGTTCCGTGTCGTATTACTACGTATTATTATTATTATTATTATTGTTATCGTCAACGTTATCCCCGCACGGACGATTATCGTTGCTGTGTAGGTATGCGCGCGCGTAAAATCTCGGACGGGACCGGCGAGCGCGCGCGCCGGGGGTGGGGGGGGGCACCGCGGATTACCGTAGTCGTTGTCGGCGGCGTAACGCGATACAGCGCCGCCGCGCGAGTAAACAATAGAACACATCAACCCCTATAAACAACAATAATAATAATAATAATAATAATGCGCGATATTATGTGCGCGCGACGACGACGACGACGACGACGTCGCGACTCTCGCGGGGACAACGGGTTCGGCACAGCGTGATGGCGCGGCGACCGCGCCCCGGCCCCGCGACGACGGCCGGGGCTAATTACCGGCCCGGTACGCGGATTCCCGCTGCGCGCGATTACACCGCGACGGATACGGGTGCGTATTGCTTACGCGCGTATTATTGTTGTACGGCCGGCCGCGGATACGTATACCGTCATCGTTATTATTATTATTATTATAGCGCGGTAGTGCGCCGCCGAGTCCAGGTGACGGCGCGTTGAAATGTATACCCGCGGCGCTCGCCGACAACCGTATCATGGTGCCGCGCTCGAGAATATCGTTAACGCGTACCCGTCACTGTGACATACAGGGCGCGATCGGCGCTCGGACAAAACGCCCGGCCGTCTCCGCGAGTGCGCGGCAATTAATATCGACGGTGTTTCGTCTGATTGACCGTATACCGCCGAACATCGCGAACGGTCGAAAAAATTAGCATCGTGTTAACCGGTAAATGGGCCGTATTTCATTGTACGGGAAATCGAGTAACGTCCACTAAACGATATCCGGACGCCCTTTTAAAATGTATAATTACGTCGATATTGATTTGTTAAAAGGACGTGTACCGCATTTCAATGCTTACGTGCTCCGTGCACAATAGGTGTTGTGTGTACGACGAGTAATTTTATTGTTTTCCGTGACAAACATCGTTCAAAACTGTTTTGCTGTTGTTTTGCCACACAGTTTTTTTTTGCTCCACGAAAAAAAATTGAAATTTATCAAAACATCTTCGATACTATTATCGACTTTTTATCCGGAAAATATTCAAAACGAACGGCTTTAAAACGCGTATTGCTTCGCCGTTACGTCTCCGCCGATCGTTTTAGCGCGAAAATATACACGTATATATGAACGAAACTTCGCTCCGAATCGGTTTTCGACGGTTTATCATCGTTGCGTAGAGACAGACATTGGATTCTCCTCCGTGTCCAACCTTCCCAGCTGCTCACCTAAAACAATGGCCCCGTCCAACGTGCGAACTATGTCCGTTTTTTTAAATACTTCCGAAACAAATTTCGAGAAACGTTAATACGTTCCGAAACGACGAGCGTCTTGTCGACCGTCGATCGCCCTGTATAGCGTGTAACGCGCGACCACACGAAATATAATATACAAGAATATTATTGCAAGTTCGTCCGTGCATAATAACATGATATTATTATGGTTATTAATATACAGTGACGACGGTTAATGCGACGAGGTTGTCGGGACGATAAAAAATAAAAATAAAATAAAACACGAAAGACAAAACCGCCGAAACGTTATACGGTCGGGTATATTCGACGAGTCTAATATAATTTTCACGGCCCGGGCCGAAATAATTTTCCTTTCCACGCCCCTCTCATTTACGCGGGTACATCGGCATCACTTAAACATTTTCTTTATTTTCTTATGCCAAGGAACCTCCTGCTTCCTCTGACCTCTATACACAAATCGCCACGCACCGAAAACGTTTGAATACATTTTACCGCCCTTGACATTTTGACGCCCCGGGACGATCGCCGTTTTAAAACGCCCCTAAACGCGCCACTGGAAATAATAACACTTAACCCTCGATCACCGGTGCAGTTTTGTGTTGTGTAGCCGAATTATCTACAGATACATTCGTATAACTTTTGTATCTTATTCAGATGTATGGGAAATAAGTTATCCGAGATAAACGTCAAATTGAATCGCGTCTAGATCAATTATAGTAAATTGTAATTTATTACTTTTTATTATTATTATAGACATAATATTCATAAAATACTTAATTTACATTTAAGTAACGTCAATCGCACGACCTTTTTTGAAATTTATAAATGTGTTCCAAACACATTTGCAGAAACACTTTAACTATACGTTTAACACTTTGTTTTATGAAACAAATTATCTCTTTTTTTTATCTATACAGGTATCTAAGTTGCTATATATTTATCTTAATCAAATCGATACAGCATATCTGATATGTTCGTCCGGATAAGTATTCTACCGATTATCTTTTATCTTCATTCATATCTACACAAACACTGATCGTATTGAGTTCAGTCGATGAAAAATAATAAGTACGTATTTTACTCTCAACTCTACAGTAGTGATTTGAAGATTAAGTCCAGAGTTCTGGATGAGTAAACCCGCGGGCGACCAACTCTCGGAAAAAGTATTGACAGTATATTAATAATGTATACGTATGTCAAAAAAAAGTTCAACGGAGCGAAAGTGGGGAAAAAATTACGGATTGTTTTTTTTTTTTTTTTTTAATTTTACAACATTTGTATTTATTTATAACGCTGTTGTTACAAATTTACATTTAACCGTCGACAATTCGATGGTTTTTTCCTCCCCTATAGGTAAGTTTCTCAAACTTCGTTGAATATTAACCATCGTCGACGATATAGCAACAACGACAGATCATCGTTTTGGTCGTCGCTGGACGAGTCGGGTATAAAAGAGGGAACGATGACGGGAATCATATCCCCTACATTTTCCCGTCGGCTTGAAAACTAAATGACCGAGTATATTCATCCGACAATTTAACCGTGAAAAATCGCCGCCGCCCAGTCGCGAAGACCGGGAACTCGATTTATCGCAAACGATACATAGGCTTTTGTTATGTTTTTTCAAAAACGACCGTTGACTTTGTGGATCGGGCATAAAAGCGAAAATAACACGGACTGTACCACGAAGACATACTCGTTGCAATATCTCCCGAGGTAATAAAAATAATCAAATTATGTTTTTTTTTTTTTTTACATAACTCTCAGATATAAGGTCTACAAATATTTATATTTCAATTATTTTTTTACGTTTTGATAAATATAAATAACTTTTTGTTTTATTATTTTTGAAACATATGTAAGCAGCCATTCTAAGCATTGTTTACATATCGACTTTGTATTTTCATTGAATTCATGATTTTGAAGTTTCTTAAAGTCGAGAAAAAAAAAGTATGCAACCACAATAATAACATCAATCAATTGGCGAATGCTTTTATAATGCCTACTGCATAATTATACGTATTTTTTCCTAAACTTTAAAAAATGAATTAAAAATCACAAATTTAGTGAAATAAAAAATTGATACCGAAACGTAAAAAAATCATTTGAAGTATAAATATGCCCGCATCCTCGTGAGTAACAAAAAAAAAAGATTCAGACGCACTTCGCGATTGATCGTTGCTAAGAAAAAACGATTATGAGCAGAGTTCGGTTAGACAAGTTTTAAAAGGCCGTAATATGTTTACGATTTGAAAATCATACATTTCGTACATTTTCCCGTTATTCCCATTTATCTGAAAACAGCTGGAAAAATAAAAAAATGGCCACACTTAAGTACCATCCCAGTCAGATTTCCTTTCGGAAAAGGTGCTTTATACTTGAAAATCGGAGCGAAATTACAGGTAGAAAAGTTGTCTACAAAGAAAAAAAATAAACATCATTGTAAAACCAATACATTCCTCGCTGCGCTCAGAATCTAGGCGCGTGGAATGCCTCGGCGGGTACGCGCGACACGGACGCCGTATTATTTTCACGAAATCGCTAAGTTTAGAAACGTTGTTTTTTTTTTTTTCTTTTTGTCTATCCGGTCGTGGGGGCGGCGACGCGCTGTCAGCCGTAAAACAACGTTTTCGTATACCTACATTATAAACGTGTGTGTGTATATATATAGGGACCGCGATGACACCCGTGGCACTGGTTCGCCCACCAACGACGGTGTCTCGTCGACGAGGACCCGACGACGATATTGTGTGCACTCGGCCCCTTGTCCCCGCAAACGCCGTAATACGTCGCACACGCTTTGTATGTTTTGACGCGGCACATCTGTCAGCGAGAGGACGACGAGCCTCCCCCGCGCTGAGAGTTGAACGTCGGTGTATTTTTAACCGGCTTCGAAAAAAGAAAAAAAAAATTAAAAAAGAAGATTCTATAGATTCGTAGCGTATTTTTCTTCTTCTTTTTTTTTTTTTTTAATAACATCGTCAAACATTATTATTCACGGTTACGGATCGATTCGGAAGAATTTTTTTTTTTTCCCCCGAAAGATTATCGTCACACATTTTTCAGTGCGAATCCGATCCGATCGCGGGCTTTGTAGACGAGCCAGGTACAATATGAATTCATTTTGCGTACATTTTTACGCACCATTCCTATACTTTACTTCTGATTTGAATTAAGCGTTAACCGACCAATCGTTATATTTCCCGGGCCCGCCCGCGACCCACCCGCCCGGTTTTTCGTGAATCGAGTGAAATCGAATACACCCGCTTCGCGCCGCCACCGGTCGTTACGTTATTGTTGCTGTGCGTACGAGTTACATGTGCGCGCAGGCGGGTGTATAGGGCGCGCGACGGAAAACCCGATTCGACGAGCCGTGTAAACGGGGGACGGGGCAGGCAGACGCGTATTGTTATCGGTAACGTCGCGGTCGCGTGACGATGCCGCGCGCGGTCCGGTCGTAACCGGACACCGGGTCCACGGCCGGTCGCGGCGACAGCAGCCTCGCGGCGGCGCGACTGTACGCCTTTATGCCCGTCACACACGCCGCGTACGGTTTATACGGGAGAAAAACGCGGCGGCGGTGCACGCACGGGAAAAGCAATACCCACTTGTCGTCGTCTCCGTGGTCGTCGCCGCCGCCGCCGCCGCGTCGCACGGCATGTGTCCGTCGCCGCGTCGCCAGTGTGTACGCCGGGTACGGTCTAATGTCCGCGTGTGCGTGCTGTCCGCCGTCTCGTGCACGCGAGTGTCTCCGGTCGGGAGGGGGGGGGAGGGAAGAATAAAAAAACCGTAAGTATTAACAATATTATATTATAGGTACGTATACTTATCGCTCGGACGCATTATTATTATCATTATTATTATTGCTGCATTAGCGACCGGCTGACCGCACGCGCGACAGACGTGCCGCCGTCGGTATACCGCGACACACCACACGCGCGCGCGCGCGCTCGCGTAACCGTATACGCTTGCTCGCGCGAGCCGCTGCAAAATTCCGGAATTAATGCGACAAAACCGTCGCGGGTGCGTCCGCCGCGGCGATTAGCGTACCGGCCGTATTATACTATTATGCACGCGAACGGGCTTTTTTTTTTTTTTTTTAAATTTGTCTTTGAATTTTTTTCTCTCCCCCGACGGATCCGATTCCCGCGCTCGGGGAACCGAGTGCTAATATTCTACCGGCGGCGGCTGCGGCGATCCGGAGTACCGCGAGAGTTTCACGGCGAAGACAAAAGCGTCGTATTATTTCCGGGGAAACTCAACGGATATTTCAGCTTCTCGTCGTGAAATCAGACGGGACTTTGATTTTCCCTGTACCCGTTACGTTTCAATTATTTTTTACCCGACGAACAATAATTATTGATAGTCGGTGATAAATTGTATATTTAGACCCCCTCCCATCCAATCTGAAAAAAATCGTGATCTCTAGTCTGTCGTTTATAACGTATATTAGGGCGTCCTTTGGTTGTTCAATTTGAACGTGAAGCACGGTTATCGTAAAAACGATTATAGTTTATGTCCAACTTTACGTTTCGGCGACCGATAATTTTGTCCGATTGTACTAAAAACGCACCTATCTTATAAAATCATCGTGTAAATATAAACCCTAACCCAAGACGTGTTCGCTCGGAGTGATCTGACAAAACGTAGACCGTTAACTAATGGACTGGATACCGTGTAAATATCGGTGTGGAGGAGAATGATGATATAGGTACAAGTTGGATAGAGAGAAAAACTAAAGAAGTTTAGAACAAGCAAACGCGAATTGTTTTAAAACGGTTCGTCATGAAGAGAAAGACAAAACAAACTGGTCTTATATTATCATCCGACTGCAGAGACACGTTTATGGAGACCATTTCCGAAGAAAGGATTACGGGAAGAAAAAACCGAGAAAGACCGAGAATCTGTTTTTTAAAGATACGGTAAAGCACTCGGATCTTGATTCTTGCACAGACGCGGAGAGAGCATCGAACGACAGAAAGGGTTGGCTAAAACGACAAGACCTATAGCTGATGGTGGCCCGTCCCCATTGAGAAATCCTGACCACACCGTTGACGGTTATATACGAACTCCCATGTTTCTCGTCTGATCATTCGCCGATTACATGCATAAACTGTAAATTAATATCTTTTCATAAATCGCTCGTCTCGCCCACTTACTCGATTCGTTTTTTAGACTACTGCGATTTCGTAAACGATTTATTCGACCGCGAGTTTACAAAATCCGTGCATGCAGAATTCGTCCCCGTATATCCGCAAAAATATCCGGTGGCACGATTATAGTATACTCGTATAGTATAGTATGTATACACGATACATTATTACCACATTTTATTATATTATTCAAAAATCAAATATTATAGGTACGTCAGATTTTTCGAAGCCCGTTTAAGGTTTTTTTTTTGTTCTTTTTTTTTTTGCTCGGTGGCGGTACTTTAGTACTTGAACGCGTACGTATACGACGGTATATAACTATATACACACGTACGGGAGTACCTATATATAATATTAATGCGCATATATTAATAAATAAACAAGTTTATAATATGTCGTGTGTGAGTGTGTAATATTATACTCCGGTAGATTATAAATATAGGCGCGAGGGGACATCGATACGTATACGTATACCTATATATTGTATAAGCGATAGAAAATAATATATATTAAAAAAAAATACGTCAAACCGTATATGCTGTATATTGTTCGAACCGGACGGAAAAAAAAAAAAGGTTTTAAACGAATAATATATAGTTTTTATCGAGATGAAGAGAAAAAAAAGGGTGTTTCCCTTTTAATGTCGCCGACAAGTCTTGTTGATCGGTTTATTATTATGCGTATACAATATGTATAATATGATGCTGTAGGTACCGCTACCTATGCAAAATACACAATATACATATAATACATATATAATTATTATAACGTAGACCGGCGCAGGAAAAAAAGTATTTATCACGAATTAGGACCGATTTAAATGACCGATAATGTACCGCGACGTATACAACGTCGATCAAATCGTAAACGGTCCGTTTAGCGGTGGCGTATAACCGGAATTGTTTTTAGAGGGGATATATAAACTTCGTGTTTAGATCGATGCGACTTTGTAACTTAATTGTGCGAATGTGACACAAATCACGTATAACCGGTGCCATAATTACGCAAGGACACTATGGGGATTGTCCAGGGCCCATGCGCGGATCAGGGGCCCGCCTACAGGATATACTGGATAATTAACAGAATTCACGCGGTGCACGAGCACAAAGCTCCCAATTTTTTAGCCCTCCGTTTTCATTATAGATATATAAAAAATGATCAGTATGCTGTGCTCAAGGCACAGATTTCTTTAAATCAGGCACTGCGCATAACGCATAGGTATACCTAATAATTTTCTATGCGTACCACATCTTGTAGAAATCTGAAGCGTATGGTAACGATGATTTTCGGCATAAATATATACGGTCAAAAGGAGTGGGGGTGTTTGAACACCAAAACCCCTCTCCCCCCCTATCGTCACTTCACTGTCCAAACGTTGCGATACGGTTTTTCGCGCTGCGCAATCGTGTGTACGTGTGATTATAGTAATAATATGTAATACTGCAATCTATATTTAATAATAATCAAAAAAAAAAAACTCTTTTGTCCGCCGACAAAATGACACAATCGTTTACCGCCGAAATCGTAATAGGTGACGGCTGTGTCGCGTTTCGCAATCGACTCTGATATTATTATCATTTTCCACATCATTCGGTCCGCACACGGCGGCGATTAAAAATTAATTTTCAAATCTCCCGCGCGTACATTATTATGCGTAAAGTTCGTTTCGCGATTGTCGCGACAGAACCGTCGACAATTATACCGCGTCGAAATGTAAATCATACGAGTAAAGCTACGTGCATACATTATAACGATGCGAGCATATTATAACAATATGGGTACCGCGAAAACAGGTGTAAAAAATTACGAAACATAATATAGCTCTAGTACCTGTGTGTATGTATATGGTATATAAGCGACATAATAACGCGTGTTACAAAAGTTTTTTTTTTTTTTTATCGTCGCGTACATTATAATATTATCCGCACGCGCAATATGTGCCGGGCGCGCGCGTTTAATCTCGTCGGCGGCGACATAAAAAATATAATTATCCGGTCGCCGACATGCCTGTATTGGTGTACAATATTATAATTCTATGTACGTACAATAATAATAACAATTCGAACGTGTAGAACGCGTTTCGCAACAAAATATAATATCACAATCGGTATTGTGTGCGGCGTACGATAAAAAAATATTTAAAAAACAAAAAAATATAATAATAATAGACCCGGCCGTTTAACAGCGCGCGCGATTTTCGATTATTGCCGATAATACGCGCACACGAGTAATGATATGCCGACACCCGGCCCTTACCCGGATCCAACTCGACGTGTTTGCGATTAACAGTAACGACATCTTGGACGTCGCAGAAAAAGAGTTAACGCTATACGGGCATTTGTTTAATACCGTACTCACCGGGGGTAATACACACCTAATGTTATTATACAGCGGCGTTACATTATATACAGGGCAGTGTAATACCTATACACCTCGTATTATGTTTCGAACGATATTCGCGGTGTTTTTCTTTTTCCCCGACGTTTAATCGCGTTTACCGATCGACGTTTTTTTTTTTTCGCGATCGCGTATTGTATATTATATCGTGAAAAAAAAATTACGAGTATACATATATATGTATGTATATATATTTTACTGTTATCATTTCGGCGTATAATATACCGCGTACACCCTATACATAATATTATGTCAACTATTACAAGATATTATATTGTAGGGGACACACCGTTCGGCGTACATTATTACAATATACTGCGGGCCGTCCGGCCGTGTTCTACGGATTTTTATTACGGTTCTCTGCATTAGTGTTCGGCTGTTTTTTCCCCAAATCTGATATTGTGTCTGGGAACGCGTGTGAAAACCAACCTTTTATTTTCACCCCTTGATCACCGGAAAAATGCACAACTTTTTATTCGTTCGTTATTCAAAACGGCCATAAAAAGAATCAAGGTGGGGTGTCGGTAAATTTTGAACAATTTCCAACGAATTGCGCTGTTGAATCTTCAAAATTCGTCCGAATAATTGATGTGCGTTATCGACGGAGATGCGAAAATCCTTAGACGGGGACATCCCGCTGTACACGCGGGTAATACTGTCAGAATTAAATACTCAAATATGATCTGTGTACGAGGTGTAGTATTGTATCAGTATGTAATATTTTTAATAAGCCGAGGCTCGTAACTTGTAGTTACGTGCTACTCGTTTGTGTAGTTTTTGTTTGTTTTATTCGAGCGATATTACAGATACCGTACGCGAGTTATAAATTCGTTTCGGAAAATCGCTACGTACGGAAGTTTGTGTTGCATATTTTCGCATATTTCGAAACGGCATTTTTTCGCGTGTTCGGCGAACATACCGCAGCCTGCAAAACACCACGGCAAAAACGATTTGAACAGTGTCCGGAACAGTCTTCACGGTTACGTTTTCCCATAACCGTCCGCCCCGCATAAGTCAGCGCGTACGGCCAATACGGTAATCTCGACGTATCGCGCTCGTCAGCGTTTTATTTCCATGTTTCGCGTTATCACGCGGTATCACTAGCAAACGCAATATGTTCGCATGCGCGTATCGCTTCGCTTTTAGCGCGTAACACGGTGTTTATTAAGAGCGGCACGCGTGTGTTATTTGCGGTACTTATATAACGACCTTTTTTTATTTTTCTTTCTTTCATTATTTCTCTTTTCCCAAGAACTGCAAGTCGCCCACGAGCCCCGTACTGCACGGCGCACGTACACTCGCGTGTTTTACACTCGCGGTACAAATGGTCGCCGCGGCACCCGAGAATTCGACACCCGAGGCGGGCAGCTGCTGCCGACGCCGCCGTCCGTCCCCGTGATACGCGTACACACGTCGCGTACGCCACCGTTTTGATCGGCCGCGATAAGGCGCCGGGATCGCGCGCGGCGGACAATGGCCCGGGAAAAAATTACAGGGTACGCCCGATTATCGCGGGACGGCCGACGCGTGCGGGCGTTTTCGGTGTCGCGATAATAATTTGTGTAACGTACGTACACGCACGCTGTACGCTGTGTAGGTACGATACGCGGTACGCGTGTATTCCGTCGGACGCACGGCTCGCGGCGTTTCCTCCCACCCCCTCCCACCTATCTCCCCGCTCAGATTCGCGTCGGATAATAACGTCGCGGGGCTCGATTATTCTATCCGGCGTTTTTTTTTATCGCGGACGGTTGTTTTTTTTTTTTTCCGTGTGAAAAGTAAATCCGGGTTTCGGTTCTTTATCACGACCGTTTCCAAAAAGGTTTATCCCATCGTCTCTACGCGCCTTTGAACCGGTCCGTGGTAACTAACTGTTACGCGATAATAATATCGGTAAATTTCCGGCAAACACGTAATATTTCGTTGTGTTATTATATTGCGCGCGTAAAACAAAAAAGATGGACGCGTGTACGCGGCGTTCGCACTCGCCGTTTCAACAACAACAACAATAATAATAATAATAATAATAATAGCACGCCGAACGGTATTGAATGTCGTCCGCGCCGCGGCCGAAAGCGCCGTACGACAATAAATAATAACAATAATGGTGTACCGCTATAGCCGCGTACATCAACGGTTCTCACGGTCCGTCGTTCGTCGGAGAAAAGAAAAAAAAAAAAAAGGGGAAAAAAAAGCGTCTTTCCGTTTCTGCGCATTATCATTATTATCATAACGTTTTTGTTTTCGTCGTCGGTCCGTATCCCCACCCCGTATTGCGCGTACGCGTTTAGCACGACGCGCGCGACCCGCCGCCGCCGGTGCACAGCGGCGCGTCGCGCAGCGGCGACTACAGTCGACACGAGCAGTGGCGTGTTGGCCGTGATTTTGAGGGGCAATTGCCCGGTAATTTTAAGCGGCGGGTGGGCGGGTGCCTGGTGGTTGAGTACTGGAGTCTGTGGAGAAATCGTAGTACAAGATTAACTTCATCAGAATATGTCATACGATATTAAATAAGAATAATAAAATTAATAATAAGTGTTCTAGGAAAAGCCATCAGCCCAGAATACTGTAAAAAACAACAAGGAATATGGCAATTTAAAGCACTATCGTTTTAGTTTATATTTTTGTAATGCTTGTATTATTATATACTATATTATACTATATAGTTACAGTATATATACTATATATCTACAGTACTATAATTTATACTAGTCGAGGGGTGGTGGTAGGTCATTAAAAAAAAATGAACTGCCCGATAAAATATTTCACTTCGCCACGCCACTGGACACGAGGATATTCGTGTGTCGCGCACACGTTTCCGGATTCGGGTGTTCGCGCGCCCGCACCGGATTCCCCATCGAAACACCCGCCGTTCGCGTCGTTACGTACGTCACGAGGTAAACACCGAGAGTGCGTGCGTACGAATGTGTGGCGCGCCTATAACGTACGCCGTGCGGTAAACATTGTACGACCGCGAAAGTGTGTCGTTATTTTATTTTATTTTTTTTTTAATTTTTCTCGGACATTATTACATTACATTATGTATTCGGATATCCGGAAATGAAAACGCGGCACTAGCACTCGTCGCGCACTCATTATAAATAAAACGTACTCGAACCGCGCGTAGGCACGGTAAACAAAATGTACACGCGAATTGTATCAAGTCAAAATACGAATTATCGATGAATAAAATATAATCTAACCGAATAGCCGCGGGCGCACTTCGCGCCGTGGGTCACTGCTATGGGTTGTGCGCTGCGCCGCGACTGCGCGCGGGCGTTTTCCCGACGTGGGAGGGTGACGAATTCTTCTCTAGGGAGGAATTCGTGTAGGTACCACGTGGGCGGTAATATAGCGCGACACGATGGAATCGTAAGGATAGCATAAAAAGTGTCTAGCGTTTTTGATCAACAAAGGGAGGCGTGAGATTTTTGAAAATCTACCGGAGGGATAAGGGAGGGGGCGCAGAATAAAATAGTCGGGAAACACTGCACTGTAAGCGGGAACTCTCGACGGTTTGAGAGTATATAATATTATTGGTTGTAAATAGGTTGTTATAGTGTATATCCTGTGTCTTACACGCGTTATTTTATATTTTTTTTATTTGTTTGCATAGGGAAATGGATACAATGGAATGGGTAATGGGAAACGGATTATACGAAAATTAAGTTTAAACTGCCGTAAAAATTTAAAAACAAGTAGAAGTATTCTAAATCATAAGAAAATTATGAATGTTGTACTATTATTTCGGCTCTAGCGACAAAAATGTTACGAAAGCGAACGGTTTACAACAACGCGTTTGCACTGACCGAAAAAGTGCTGAAGAACTGTGCAAAAAAAAAAATAATAATAATAATAATACAACGAATTTTCCGTACGAAAAAACCTCATGTATGTTTACGTCGTCATATCGCACGGTAATAGACGGACATACGGCCTATTATGGGATACCCGGACGGAACAAACGATGAATCGCTCGTCTGACGTGATGTTGTCCGTAAATTACCGAAAGTATAAAAAACGTTATTTAAAGTACAATATACGTTTATGAGGATATGCTACGGTTAAGCGGCCCGGTACCAGCGCATATTTGGCTCGAAAACACGCCCTACGGTATAAAATCCTATACGTTTCTTTTTTATACGCCATATTATTCGAAATCAAACGAAAATTTCGATCTATGGCTTAATTATTATTATGTTTTTTTCCTTTTCAACAATAACACTATAGGATTTAATATTATAAACAAATCTGTCGGCTCTCCAGTAGCTTCGAACGTAATTTAATTTATTATTTATTTTTCGTAACATAATCGGTACTTGTGTATTTTCCCGTACATAAACAATATAATCCGCAATAAGAAAGACGTAATAAAATCGGATGTTACAGTGTATACCCGCGAAAAAGACGATTAACGGAAACAACTCCACTGCGTATGCTGCATGCACTGCATATAAAATTATAATTTACATACTGTTCGATAAATTTTATCGTCGATCTGACTGCTGCAGTATATGGCCGTACCGTCGTTGAAACTGTATAGCAACACGCGACCGGCGGCGGATTTAAGGAGGGGAGGGGGCGAGAAGGTCCGGTTCCCCGCTTGTCAGTTGTATTATGTTTTTTAGTTGTAATAACACACGAGTTGATAATAATTATGAACCGTCGTTCAAATATCGCGGTTAGACCCGCAATATTATCGCGATGTCGATACTTGATTGCAATCTTATTGCCCGCAGCATTTTATATTTCCGCCCCTTCCCCCTCCCTGAAAAATAGTCCGATTCTGTACCCGCCACCGCACGCGATATAATAATAACGGTAACACGATCGAAAAAATGTACCGAGTCGCATTGTAATAATATATCGAATCGCGCAATTGATTATTTATCTCGATTGATAACGGCCGAGCGTTATTGTCATGATTATCGCGCGGCAGCGTGTAATAACGCGCGCCCGTAATAATACGCGTAATGTGTGACGTGCGGCCGCGTTACGAACAACCGCCGCCGGCCGCCGACAGTGTTAAACGGCCGACGGCGCGATTCGAGAGCACGGTCTTGTTACGGTTTCGAGACGGGCGCGCGCGACGACGTTGTAACGAGACGGCCGACCGCTTGTCCGGACGCGCGCGGAACCGGTCGCCGGGCCGCGAAACGGTCGCGCACCGACCGATCGCTGCGTGATTGCGGGGGGAGTACGCGTCGGGGCGCGCTGTGCAGTCGGGGCGCGCTGTGCAGTCGCGGCGCGGCTGCCGGTGATCGGCCGAAGAGTACTGTGCTGCGCAGTGTTTCTCGCCGCCGCCCACCGCTTCGGTTTCTGTCGCCAACAGCCCGCGGGAGGAAATACCCGCGTTCTGTTGGCCACCGCGTTACTTGTCGCGTCCGGACTGTCGTACGCCCGACTATCCCTCACCACCCCCCCCCCACGACGGCTTGAAAATACAACGAAAATTCGAGCGATCTAAGCGCCGCGTATATTCCACCCATGTTCCGAGGATAAACTCGCGACGTATTGATTAGAAATCGGCGCTTTTTTTTCCCCGGCTTTTAAATCATCAATTTCCACATGGCCGCGCGGAGTCGAGTAAAGTACAAGACGGTTTTACGCGATACTTGTTATTCGCTTCGTCCCCGCCCGTCGAAAATTCCCGGGCGCGCCGCAGCCGCGGTTATCGCAATAACCTTCCGCGTCNGATACTTGTTATTCGCTTCGTCCCCGCCCGTCGAAAATTTCCGGGCGCGCCGCAGCCGCGGTTATCGCAATAACCTTCCGCGTCCGAATCTGCGGGGATTTTAATTTTATGAAAATGGGGGGGGGGCGAGGGGGTTCCATCCTTGTACTGTATAATGTCATTGTCGAGGGTTTTTCTGCGCGTGCGGGCCCGGCAAATAAAAAACCGATAGCGAAAACGCATAAACGCGCGGAGATATTATTGTACTTGAAAAAAAAAAACGAGACGCGACATTCCGTACGCGGATACGACATGATAAATATCGTTTTTTTATCGAGATCCCTCCCTCCTCTTCCCCCGCCTACGTTCGCCTTTATCACTCCGAACGCCTTAACGCGCATAATATTTAAGTTCGGTCCGTACACTCGCCGCGCGTCTAAGCGTTCGAAAACGATAACGGTCGAAATCGCGCATCGCAGACGTCGAATTTCCCCGTCGCGATATGAACGGTTAACCGCGTCGCAACCGTCCGCGGTGCGCGCACGTCGGCGCCGACGACCGTTGTTTGTCGTGTTAATCGTCGTCGGGCGCTGGCGTCGAAAACACTTTTCCAATGCGTTTTATAATGTATTTATACGGCAGGTACATTCGAAAAGTATTTAAAACGGGATTTTTTTTTTTTTCAATATTGATTACTTTGATCGATTGTACATTATACCATAAGGTGGTGTACGCTTTGAAATATGTCTGCATTCGGTAAATCGCGAATTAGAAACCGGACGTATTGTTTTTGTTTTTTTTGTTTTTTTTTTTTTTTTACGGTCATTTATAATTTCAAAGTATACGGTAATGTCGTATAATTTCGAGAATCGGAGATATCGCGCTTGTACGTCGGCGCATTATTTAATTACGTCGTTAGTGTAAACGAGTTTGTACGAGAGGTTGATTTTATAACTGGGCGGATTACGCTATTAGAGTTTAAAATTAATAAACGAGTTATTAAATTATATAAATAATAACGAAAATATGCATTTTTGAAGAAATCGTAACGCAAATTCTTAAACCCGCTATAAAATACGACATTGTTTTATATTTTGCACGCCGGAATAAAAATACGGTAGAAAAAAAAAATAAACACTTTAAAAATGTATTTAAATGCAAGTGTTCGACAAGACTGATAGTTATTTTATCAAAGTCCCGTTTTGCAATACTGTATGATCGATTCACCCATTCACACCCATCACGTACGGCCCTAATTATTGTTCCCGTCTAAATTCTTAGTTTTATAAACTGTTCGTTATAAATTATACAACTATCATATCTTATTACTTATAATATATGCCCGTGAATCACAACCGGTAAATCCAAAATTAATATTACGATAGGTATCTCAATGTTTTCGCAAGCACATTATTTCTCCCCGATCCGTGCCGAAAACGCAATCGTTTGAAAAGCAAAAGTTAACAACAGGTTATCCACGTATACTCGTTTCAATGCATACACGATATTACAGGGATAGCGGCGAAAAATTGAAAAATCACTACCGTTGTATAATGTTGTCATAACGGTCGAAAAACAGACAAACAGAAATCGGATCGTTTACTATTGAACAATCCTCGGGGAAATCGACGGATCGTGATATCCAGAAGAATTGCCCTGCACAGGTAAATACATGTATATAATATAATATTACAATGCACAACGAAATATCGTCCGGTGACGTTTGACCGGGATTATTGTTTTTAAATTTTGTCGTTAAAATCGCCGATAAACTATAAACTATATGTACACGCGCGTCTTCGGGACTTGAATATTAAAACAACAAACGATATACACAGAGAGAAAAATAGATAGCGGCGTTTTTTTTTTTATATATATATTAAATATACGCTATGCGCATTATTACGACGTCATTCGAAATAACGTCCCCGACGACGACGCGAGATATTCGCGGTATATACGAAAAAGAAAAGAAAATTAAAACATTCACGTGCAATACAATATAATGTATTATTGTGTAATTGATGTTTCGCTATTGCTCGCGCATAATAGGTGTACGCGTATTTTACACACGTGCCGGTTGTTTTTTATTATTTTTTATTTAAATCGATTTTTACAGCTGTCGTCCTATCGTATAATACACGCGTAATATGTGTTACCTGCCTGTTACCCGCAATGCAATAATAATATTATATTCGACGTGATTTACGACCGTCACGAGTCTCGCGTTACTTTAAACAAGAGTGTGCGTTTTAATACGTTACTGTCGTTACTGTACGGGCACTCGTCCGTTCGCCGTGTTTCGGTCGCTAAATACGCGCGTATTTAATATCATAATAGACAATATTACACACACACACACACACCCATAGACTCGCGTATTAATGATATTTCGAAATTAAAAACATAAACAATAATCGTAATGATAACAATGATCGCGGTCCGGAATATTGACGTCCTACGAAAATACGATTTATCGCCGTATACAAATGCGCGCGTAAACTGTACACTGCCGCAGAATCTTTCGAATTGTATTCGTTTTTTTTTGATTTTTGAGAGTATTTATAATACACGGATTAATAACGTACTTAATTGCCATGGGTGCCAGGGGCGTGGCGGGGCGGGTGGGGGAGGGGAAAGTCGATTTCGCGTATAGTTTTCAGTACAAACGCGTTAAATATTTAAAACGTTCACACACTCGTTCGTGTACACTATAAAAAAAATATATTATGTACTGCATCGAAGGCGGACCCGGCACAAGACAACGGGCGCAGAAGGGACGTTTTTTAACGCCCGTATACAAGGCACACGTTTACGATGAAAATCAAGCCGCGAGAGCGTATCGGAGAGCCATTCCCGATAAATTTTAGCCACCTCCCTTTCCCTTCCCCCCCAGGGTTAAACACCGCGCCGCAAACAACTATAATGTCGGAAAATGGAACTACGTATACAGATAAATTGTATGTCATTTTGACCGGAAAATAAAGGGAAACGAATTTACACGGTATAAAGTTAAACGAAAAATGCTAATTATTGATTGATAATAGACGGCCGTTGAGTCGATATTTGGCATTTTTTCTTCCTCGAGACTGCTGCAAAGATATACGACGCTCCTATACAATCAAATGCATATCTGCATGTACGTATATTGCTGTTTTAATAAAAAGATTGCTTATATTATGCAGTTTGAAATTTTAAAAGACCCCGTGTGTATACTATGTACATCATATACCGTTATTGTACAATATTATGTATCTTTATTTCGAAAAAAGCGGTTAAAAAAAAATAAATAAACTTTACTAGAATTATATATTATTTGGTTAAATTGATAATACATATAATTCGTTTGTTTTTAACGTCTTTCGTTATTGCGTGATGGCGTATTTGAAATGTTTAACATATTCTGTGTTTCTCAACTTTTCCAACTATACATATTCAACATGTGGTACACCCATAATAAGCAATATCAGTTTTTTTTTTTTTTTTTTAATACACGTTTTATTTTCGATCCCTGAGTGGACGGTGTATGACAGGTACCTTATAATATACACGAATAATTCATGTAATATTATCATTTATACCTGCATTATCCTTCTTATAAACATTATGTGCCATGGTCCACCTGCCTGCATATCGCGCGTATTACCTATATATACATAAATATATACGTGTGTGTGTGTATATGTGTGTGTGTATGTAAAATATACGTTTTAAAGAAATTTGCATTCGTTCATAAACATTTTTTTATAAAAACCGGTTTATTTCATTCCTTTTGTTTTTTTTCACAAGATGTTTTTCGTTGATTTTAAAAAACCGAAGTTCTGGACAACCGAAACGACCCAATACGACCTCGTGGTTGGCATAATACATTAGTATAACGCACGACACTATACACTGCAGTGCTGCGACACTACACGATGAATGCTGAAAATACTCGCAGCGTATATGTTACACTACCATATGTCACTTATTTCTATATTCTATACCACCTTTGGTCCCGGGGAAAAAATGGCTAAATTAAAATTTTTTACGGTTTTCAATAGCTGTACGGTGCCTTTTTTGGCCAAACAAAAAGTACATATAATTACAGTGACTCGAGAAATTTTAATTTTCAGTGTAACGTGCCGACAGAACGCTGTACGCACGTGCACTCGTGTCAAATTTAACGAAATATAAAAACAATACGTAAAGACTTTATCGCGCGTAAAAACTGATTGTTGGTGGATTATAGCTGTATGACATTTAGTTAAGCGATTAGACGATTGGAATTTATGTAGACGTTAAGCAATTGAACTCTTTCCAAAAACAAAAAGAAAATAACGCCCAGATACGTGAATGTTGTAAACTGCGTGCCCTATCCCGTGAAAATCCGAGAACGTGCCGTTGCATTTATGTACATGTATATTTGTATCGATGTATTTTTTAACGCCTGTATAAGATATATTCTGAACTCTAAAGTATCCCCTATCTAATAACATTATGTATCATACGCGCGTTTGTACCTAGTATATAATTTTACTTTCGAATAAAAATTGTATGAAAACAGTTTTACGTTCACGCACCTATAAGCAATATACTATTATAGCTGGTATACCGGGTTTATGTAGTGGTTGTTTAAAACGAGTTTTACGGTTACCGACTCGAAATGTTGAATGGTATTTTTATAACGACACAATATTATAATATATTTATATATTTACTTGTATATATGTGCACTGTATTGGCACTTTCGTTTGTGTATAGTTCAACCGACGACGCAGTCACGCAGATTATACGTATACGTAGACACGAATCGCCAAATCCAGAAAGAACAATATGTGCGCGTTCGAATTTCAGAAATGTTTCGAGAAAAACTAAAGACATCTCCTATTGACATTTTATGAGATCTGCTGCACGCTGTATAGCGACACTCGTATAGATGATATCTAACGCTATACAACATTATACGTTATTGTTTGAATATTTACATATGATTGACGGGGAATTATCGTTTTTCTGCAATTTGTTTAAGATATGTCATTTTTATCTTTCCCGAAAAATTCGAAAATCTGAACGCGCGCCCCGTCTGCGTTTAGCGGTTCGTAATAATATGTCTACACGTACGCGTTATCGAATAACGATTTATTTTCCAATCGCTATTATCGTAAATATTTGTATGGCACAGTCGGACTTGCAGGTCAACTCGAAGTCGAAGTGACCGGTTAAAATGTCCGTAGTATCCGAGTATTAAAAACGAGTTCGACCGTAGAAATACGGTTAAAATCTACTCCGGCGCCGCTGCAGCAGTCTATATAACTGCGGTATAACACACACGATATTGCATCGTTTTTTTGTTTTTAATATGTATTTTAGCGTTTGTCTGTGCGTCCGTACGCGCGTGCACGTCTCTCATATAAAAAAAAAGTAACGATAATTTCGGAAAAACGGCTTCCGGCAAATATAGCTGCGTGTACACACGTAATGGATGTACGCGTATAACGGCCGGCCCCGAGTATTGTACGAGGTCCCCGTCGGTTTCCCCCCCCTCCCTACCCATTCAGTCCGATATCGGCGAAAATCCGGAGCTACGTGTACGCGCACACGTTACGTACGTTATATTATTGTTATTATATTCGACGATACTCCGCGGTTTTCCGTACGCGCGTGAATTACCGAAACAAATGCGCACGCCGAGACGCAACGTACGCGCCCGCAGCGTGCACGACGAATTAAACCCGCGGCCCGCGGCATTTTCGGAACGCGGTTAATCGAATCGGCCCGGCGAATGGACGGCGCACGGCCGTCCGTGCCGATCGAATACGGCGGGCGGCTATCCGAAACGTCACGTTTTTCGCCGAGCCGACTGCCGTCGCGACGAGGCGGTCCGTCGCACGGCGCGGCCGCGCGCGTACACATTTTATACTGCGCGCGGTGCACGCCGTGCGAGCGGTACGCGCGAGCAAGTACGATGTCTACGCGACGAGGCTTTTGACGGCGCGGTGTTTTTTTTTTTTTTCCGGAGATTCGCGACCGCGATCACGTATAGGAATGCATTGATATTTTCAAAATTTCGAACGGCCGCAATTCGTTTCAACTATACACGTGTAATGTTTACACGGACAGCGGTACACGATAATATTGTGCAGTGCGCGTACAACAACGTGTTTTGTCGCGAATTTCAATTTTTCTTTTCCGTTCGAAAATTAGGGTATAGAAAATAATGTAATAACAATTAAACAACTGCGTACAATGCAGTGTTCATACAGTCACACAAAACTTCTACGAGTCCGGATATTTTCATTACGTTCCGAAAAATTGCGATTCGGTTATTCGAAAAAAAAAAATTATTTTTTAAAAACCGCAACGCGTTTGAACTTGTATTGCAGAAGGTTGCTGCAAGTATATTGTATCATGCACATTTAATTTTATTGTTAAAATCGAATTTTAAAAATTCGTCACTTCGTACGAGTATGAAACAATAATAAATACTTCTTTTTGTTCGCGTTTGTAAATCGGATACATTAGTACCTAAAATTTACACCATGTTATTATAAAATCCGCATAATTTAACATAGCTCACGTTGTTGTAATTATTTCAATTAGGTATTGTATTTATCGATTTGGATTCGTTTTCATTTATATACACGCGTAAGATCAACGGTTTTATAGATTTTTATCAACGATAAATCACGTCGGTCGTCTTTAATTATGCATATATATAATAATGTATACTACGTCGCAATGATAATAATAACGTAGAGATTATTTTTTGGCGTGAAACACTCGTAAAACGTATTATTCCTTTGAAACGTATTTATAAATAACATATATTTCCTTCGTACGTGAGTAGATATTTTTGAAAATTTCGCACGAATCGCGCGCATATTTATTTATTATAAAAGGGCTATCGTCGGTGCCGTTAAGGGCGTAATTTTCAAACTACCTCGCGCTAAAATGTGAACATAATAATAGTTTTTTTTTTTTTTTTTTTTATCATTTTTATATTAAGTATAATATTTGATCGGAAATAAAAAACGATTACGTCGAACCGCGTATTATAATATCGTAATATTAATTATTATAGCTGCTTACCTGTTTTTGGCCGCGGCGGCTCTATCACGTTGTCTGCGATTTTTGAACCAATTGCCCACCTGGGTGGGCGTCAGTCCCGTGGCCTGGGCCAGTTCCTTTTTCTTGGTGGGATTCGGGTACGGGTCCTGGAGATACCATTCGCGGAGCAGGCTCCGGGTGCGCTCCTTGAAGCAGTGGGTCTTCTGTTCGCCGTCCCATATGGTCCGGGGCAACGGGAACTTCTTGCGGACCCGATACTTGTCGACCGGGCCCAGCGGCCGGCCCCGCAACTTCTCCGCCTCTTGGTAGTGGGCCTCCAGCCACATGGCCTGCAGTTTGCCGTGCGAGTCCTTGGTGAATTTGTGGTGTTCGAGTATGGTGTACATGTCACGGTAGTTGCCGCTGTGGAACGACACGATGGCCCGGGCCCGGAGCACGGCCTCGTTCTTGTTGAGTTCGACGATGTTGGGATGGGCGACGGGCAACGACCACAGGAACCGGGCCAGCCGCTCGATGTCGCCGCTCTCCTCGAGCGTCTCGCACACGCTGGCTACCTGGGACACGCTAAAGTTGAGCATGGGCAGCCCGAACATGGGGTTGGGCACCATCGGCGGCATGGGCGCGAGCCGGGTGGCCAGCGGCGTGACGGGGCTGCTGATCGGGCTCACCGGCGAGCCCCGGCCCGACGACGAGTCGGTGGGCGTCGAAGATATGCCCAGTGCCATCGCTCTATTTTACATACCACGCACGAAAACCGCGGGCCGGACGGTCGAGACGGCGCGGCAGATCCGAGTGGCGGTTACGGTACGGGCGCGAAACGCGCAGAAAAACACACAGAAAAAAAACAAAAAACAAAAAAACCAAAAACAAAACGCACGCCGAATTACGGAAACCGGGCCGGCGGCCGTACTATGTCGATGTCGTATAACGTATCGCGCCGGGATGCCGAGAACGTTCGTCGTCGATGTCGCGTATAACACTGCGGCCGCTGTGGTATAAACGTAACGATATTATTATAATCTCAGAGCGATAATAATACACGCGATATCGCAAACCGTAAATATTATAACGTTGTCGCGTACGTATATTATAGCGTACGCGTAACGATACATACGTACTACGCGCGGGCACGGTCGTTATTACAATAACGCTACACGCGTATAATTTACGCGTTACGTCGGTCGTCCGGCGGCGGTGGCGGCGGCGGCGGCGGCGGCGGCAGCAGCGGCGTACGTGTACACTGCGTACGGTCGTCGGGCGGTGTGTGCGTGTGTGCGTGTGCGGCGCGCGTGTGTCGTCCGGGGGATATCGTTTGCGTCAGATCATCGTAATATCGTTGACCGGCCCGAACACTACTACTGGTGCGCGGCCCGCGGCGGCAGAGAGTGCGGTGTCGTTGGCATCGCCGCGCCCGCCCCGGCCGGCCGTCCCGTCCCCTCCCCTTCCCGTCCGTCCGTCCGTCCGTCAGCCCGCCCCGTCCGCGCCGCCGTCGTCCCCACCGCCGTCGGGCGGCGCGACCGGGGCGCACCACACGCCGCCGTCGCCCCGCCCATGATTAGCCGCCCGTCGCCATGGCCACGGCCAATCCGGGGGGGCGGGCGTATCCCGCGCGACGCCGTATAGGTTTCAGCCGCGCGGCGGCGGCGGGGCGCAGTGATTGATACCGCACTCGGGTGGGGATTTCCACAAACAAAAACCCGCGCGCGTTCGGTAGCCGCGCGCCCAACCACACCTATACGTATATATGTATAGATATTATAATATCCTCCGGCGCGGCCGCCGCCGTATGCATCGCGTACCTACGTAATGCGTGCGCGCGTACCGGGCGACAAATAAAATCCGTCTCTCCTGTCGCTCTCACTCACTCACTCTCTCTCTCTCTTTCTCTCTCTCTCTCTTGTCGACTACTCTGCCCGCGTATTATTATTATTATTCTATACATATACGATATTATGTAGTAACGGCTGTGCGCGCGATATAGGTGTACAATAATAACGATATTATGTGCGCGCGTACGACGTGCGGGGGGTGAGGCGGCCCGGATTATTAAATAAATCGCGGGGGTTTCCGTTTTTCGCGTACCGTACGTAAGCGCGCGCGCATCTGGAACGCGAAACTGCGGCGGTCGCGCGTGTCCGTAGGAAAAAAAAAAATCGCTCTTTACGGACGCGAGGGGGCGCGCGCCGTACCGAAATCGTATTACGCGCGTACCCCCGCGCGCTACGATCCGCTATACGTGATGCGTGCACGATGCGTCGTGATGCGCGCGCGCGCCGGCCGCGAGACCCGTTTACGCGGCGAGCGGGACGGAAGGGGGGTGGGGTGGTCGGGTGCGGGGAAGCGCGTCCCGCCGTGAGCTCGCGGCCGATTATTAATGGGTCCTGCGTTTCGAGTGGCGCTCGAAACTTGGAACAATTTTTACGGGAATGTAAAATTGTAAGAAAAAAGAAATTGCCCTCAGATGCCGCGCGAGTGTCCTAGTCACGGAGATCCGACGTATTGGCAAATCCGTTTTGATACGCAATTTGTTTTCAACAGTCGCAACGAAGACGATGTATAAATTATCGCAAACTCGAAACAAATTGCGATAGAAAATTATAACGGCTCGTCGCGCGTCGTTAGTAAACGTTTTTAACGCCAAAATAAATGTAACGGGGATACTGCGTTAATCCGACCTCGGTGAACTAGAAACGGTGGCGACGATAGCAGGCCCGTACGGACGAGAGAAAATAACAGGAACGGAACACGCGTAAGCCGTTCGACAAAATATCAGTCATTTTCAGAAAACGAAAGAACGAACATAATATACAAATAGCTTTTTTTTTTCTCTCTCGCGGGAGTACGGCCGTATCGTATTATTCATTTCGTCCGCAAATAAATGATATTGCACGTATTCATGAACAGTAGCGGCGCGAAGGAGGTGTATTTGAATCACGCGCGGTTCACGAAAACCCGGGTGGGTGTCCGGGTGTTTAGAATTACGACGAAAATTGTTATGTTTTTAAAAGACAAGAGAATTTTAGACCGCGCGCAGCTGCGATAATTTGATAAATTTGACGTAGTTCAACAAATTTTCGATACATGCACGGTGAGGAGGGGGTGTTTTCGGTTGGCGCGGGGCCGGAAAATCGAGTAGGTGATTCGGGGCGAAAATACTTCGACACAGTTCACGAATATGATGTTTAATAATACACATCCGTAGTAAAATCCGGATCCGCCTTGGTGCATTTTCAATTTCCATTATGCTACACAATATACACCACAGCGTATTTAGTACTTATACTTGCGTGTATTAACGCCGCGTTTATAACAATAAGAATTTATAATCTGTATACGTTAATATTATTATATTATCGTATGAATTACGAATATGACTAAAACGCGTTACACTTATTGCAGAAATTGACCGGAAAATTCCTATCAAAAAGTATAAAAATTAAGCCATCCAATCGTTCGCTATTTTCTTGTAATAAATGCGTTCGTACGTTTGCAAACATTTAGAAATTAATTATTTTGCAATTATTATTATAATTATTAATTTTTTGGAAAACTAATGAAACAATAAGTTGTATGGCTGTAGTTTTGACAACCTTATTTTCGAGTGTGTAACCACTATACCAGCTTTTGATTTTCAAACAGCAAAATATATTAAAAATTCCATAAATAGATAAACTCTTTAAAAAAAAATGGTCGTATTTTCATAATTTTTTCAAAGGAAAAAATAACAGATATTATGCTGATGGGTATGCCACTGTTATAGGTGGAGCGTTGGGAAGGTTAGATTAGGTCAGAATGACGTCATTTCGTTTCGCATATTTTGTAACAAAAGTGTTTTGTCCCCATATCCCCTAAGAAAAATATATAATATATTTTATGGCATTTCCAAACACCGTAGTATCTAGTAATACTATACTAGTAATATTTAATCATAAAATCATGAATATAACGCTTTGATAATCGAAACACATGATGAAAAAAGGTCGCATCGTTATTTATTATTTTTGTGATTTTAAAAAGAACTTTTTTATTCACACAAAACAACAATACTAGAAAGGGCAGACATACTTCGCACGATAGGCGGGCCACTGTTATAGGTGGAACGTTCGAAAAGTAGGATATAGAGGCTAATTTTATGTATATCTGTACGCAACGAATAATCTTTGCTAATGAATAATAATTCTAAGGATAGGACTGGTTACATATGTTTAAAAGGCCGTAATATTAACGATTTTCGTTAAAATTTGATAGTCAATTTATTATAAAAAAAAAAATACTATATTAAAACCATCTTTTTATTGTTGACCACTAAGTACATATTATAATGAAATTCCTGGCAAAGGCAAAATAAAATGTACGAAGGCAGTTTGCAGACCTGAACATTGTTGTGTTGCGTTTTATAAAACCCATTACTTTGAGCGTTTTACTGAGGATAGTATTAATATGATAGTTAAAATTCAAAGACGGCGTATAATATATACCAAGACCCTCGAACAGGAAAACTCGATGGAGAGGAATATCATTAAGATAATAAGAGTTGGCATTTATCTATATTAAGGCTAAGTTTAAGGTGTTTGACCCAATAAAAATATTTTTTTAGCTCAGATTGAAGTGCGAGACAGCTTTCCTGGTCGTCAATTTTTAAATATATTTTGATATCATCGGTAGAAAGCAAGAATTTAGCTTTATTTATCCATTTATTTATGGAATTTCCAAATAAAATGAAAAGTAAAGGGCTGAGATGTCCACCCTGTGGGACACCGGATAATACATCCGTCATATTAAATACTGAATCGTGTATTTGACGTATTGTTTTCGACCCACTAGAACGAGGTTAGCCTAAAAAGTAGTGGATCACCCACGCTTAATGCTTTGAGTTCTCTGATTAGTAAACCATTATCCACAGTATCAAATGCTTTTTTAAAATCAGTTATAATCGCATCAACCTAGCATCTGTTCTCTATAACATCAGTTAGGTAAGGTGAGAATATAACACTGCTTGTAATGGTTGATTTCCCTGGCCTAAACCCGTGTTGTTCGTCAACAATTATACGATTCAAACTTCTTTTAATGTTTGAATAAACTAGAGATTCAAATAGTTTAGCAATATGGGGAATGATTGAAATTGGTCTATAATTTTGTACATTAGATGAGCCACCAGACTTATGGACAGGTGTTATTTTCACAAACTTTCCAAACAAAAGGGAAAACACTTGTTATAATAAAGGTGCATGATCGCCGACATTGCAGACACGTAGCACATAATATTGACATCGCTGATGAATGACAATAATTACTACAATACCGCAGGCCCGTAATTTTATTTTTGTACAACGTAATCGACAAAAAAGAAAACCTCTACATATAATTATTATATTAACATTTAAATTATTATCGTCCCGTACGAGGCGCGCGCACCATTGCAAATGCGAACCGCTTACTCACGGAAACTAATCCCCGAAGAGTGACTCCGCTGAATTCAGTATGTCCGTAGTTGTTTTTCATACGTTTACCAAAGACGTTTTGCCCGGATCGGTTATCGTAACCATAGATCGAATACATTAATACATTTATATCTAAACGATATGACGAGGGAACGAACGTCCCCGTTGAGTCGCGCGGGATCATCTGTCGTCCAGCGCCGTCGAAAACTTTTATAGGCAAATTTCGTGCGCTTCCGTTTAATGTTTTTCCGCGTACAAATATATCAGGGGTGGTAAAACGAAAATAATTTATCAATATTATAAAAGTATCAAGTAAAAATAAAATACTTTGAATGAATAATAATTAAGTTACTATATTCATATCAGGCAGGGATAAGTCTATATGTTATAACACTATAATAAATTAACATCTTTACTGTTCTTTAACAATTTTTATTTTAATATTAGTAACACCGTAGAACCTTTAGATGTATAAATATATTTCCTTTTCATAACAATTAACAATAGTTCAAAAGTATTGTAATGTAATTAATTTTTATCTAAAGACTTTTGTTTTTTTACTTCTGTGAATAATTAGACTGCAATATTGAGTTATATATAAAGTTATAGAATATTGTTTTTTGCCATGCTCTGTTATTAATACGAACAATCCTAAAACTATTTATAATAGTTACAATATTTAATACTCAATTGTTGAATTTTAATTAAGATCGTTTTTATTAATAAAAAAAATGTGTGTTTGTTAGTCTGTACGTGATCAAAGCTGAATCTATTGTATATGCAAAGGCTTGGAAATACACATACAGTAGCGGGTGAACGAGTATGTGTGCTTGTGCACATTGAGATTTGGTACCCAAAATTATACGCCTAAAAGATGATATATTCTTCATGTTTTAGTATTTTTAGTTCAAATACTGAATTAATTGTTTTATTGATTTTTTAGTTACAAAATAGTTATAATTATTTAATTTAGTTTTACAGAAATATAAGTGCAATGGTTAACTATGATAGGAACAAGGGTGAAAACAAGAATTAAATTATTTCAGTTTTTCCGAAAAGATTTTTTAAAAAATATGTTTTTAAATGGTAAAATAAAAATAATAGTAAATTTAAATGAGATAGGCTACTCCGATAGAATAACTAATGTTCCATAAAAACAAAGTTGTATTATGCCAGATCGAGATGCGATTTTCTTATTTTTGCCATCTTCCTGCTAATTGCAGTATTTTCAAATTATTTACTTCACTTGTGAATTTAAACAATAATCAATATCTTAATTTAAAAATAAGCGACTAAATCATCAGCTATGAGCAGATAAACTGTTAAAAATTAAAATCTAAACCTTTATCTAGGAAATAAATATAAATTCCAAAGTTTATTAAAAAAATTGTACTTTTTAAATACTGTACTAATATTGAACTTTTTTTTAAATACTGAATTGTAAAAATTACCTTCAATATTTTTCTTATGGCAGTAGATATTCAGATATGTACAAATACTATTGAGTTAAAAGTTTAAACAATTATCTAATTATCCAATAATGATACCGTAAAATCGTTGAATGTTGACACTTAATAATTTAAAATTAAAATTGAATAAATAAAAAATGAATACAAAATAAAATATTTGTTTGCAATTTATATACACCTAATGTGAATTAATACATATTATTAGGGCTTGGAAGTTATTGTACTAAAAATATTACCTATGCATTTGCGTGCAGTTTAACTAAATGTCTATGGGGAGAGGGAGGAGCATAGCTCTTATGTCCCCTCTAAACGCCGCTTTTAATTATACATACTTAGAACTTATATAATGGAAACTTAGATGAGCAAATACATTTACATACGGTTTGGTATTATTCAAAGTTTTTGAAATTAAAAGATAAAACAAATAATATAATCTGCGTACCTGGGTACCTAGATTGTATGTATTATGATATTTCAGGGTCCCCCCAAAACACGAGGCCCCATGTGAATTACAATCCCAACACTTCCATAAATTGGGCCATTGTTAACTTAGCTCAGTTATAACTATAACCTTTTTTTATTTTTCAATAATGTAAATAAAAATATAAATTAAAAATGTATACATAAAAATAAAAAAATAAATAAATGAATGAATGCATTGCCTGGAGGAATATTATAATATATGTGTGTTATACGACCGGTTTCGAATTAAAAATTCATCAGGTATATAACAATAAAAATATAAAACGCGAATTTACACAGAGCGAGAGAGAGAAAGAGAGAGTGTTTACTCTATTATTTTGTTTATATTATTATTATTATTATTATTACTGTTAAAATTTCAGTAGTAAATATTGTTTAACTTGTTCAGCTTTAGCAATACCTACGCAATACAATACAGTAGAAATACTCGAGTAAGTACTATTTGATCAGACGTTTGGCGGCCAGGTAAAGCTGGTGTGTGCAAACTATACAGGCGCCTATACTGAGTATAGTAAATTACATTACGCTCAAAACGCAGACGAAATATTCGTTACCGCAACATTATTACACACTCTGCAGTTCGCTGGGTTGACTTCAGCATAAATACCGAAAACAATAATAATATGATAATCATTAAATACGGTTCCGTGCTCTCGGTGACTATAATAATCATCCTAGTCGTAATCAAAAATGCAATCGGAGGTAAATATTATATTTTCTATAATAATACCCCCCCTTCCCGAAAAAATAATCAATTTTCCGAGAAAAAAACTACGGGGTTATTGAAAAAATGTATTTTTAATAAACCGTTTTTTTTTTTTTTTTAATTTTTAACAAATTGAAAAATGTTGAAGAAAATATACTTATTTTACTAATTCTAAACAATTATGTAATTTTTTCTTTTATTTACCTAAACTACTATACTGTTATATATTACACTTACGATAATTTTAACCAGTATCTAAAATCTAACCAGTACTTAAAATGTCTTTAATCACAATTAACTCCGGGTGCGAGATTATGTTACGATAAATAACTATCTTATCTCCTTAGGTCATGAAAAGGAAATATGATAAATACCATAATATAATAGTTGTATCAACAAAATAACACAACGTATTTGTGTAATATAATATTATAACAGTAGGGTCTAACATGTATTTTTTTTTTTTTAGAGGCCAACACCAATTTATTGTTGTATTGAATTATAAAATGAAAAATAATGAATAAAATGGCAATGACAATGAGTTATAAACACGGCACTGCAAAAAATATTTTCTGGTTTTAAATTCCGAGCGTAGCGAAGGAGCTATTGGTTTTACTAAGATGTTTATTTTTTTCTTTCTTTCATTGTTCTAATCTGTGGACACGTTTTTTCCTAGTAAACTGGCTCCGGCTCTTACGTGTAGCATTTTTTCTGAAAGCTCAAGTTGTTTAGATTGTACATTAGACAAGTAATTTTTTGATTTTTGACGCTATTTTTTGATTAAAAGCACTTAAGTGTGAAAAAATTTGAGAAAACATAAAATTTTATAATTTCATTATTTTATAAAAACACGGACGACGTTTTTTACTAGAAAAAATAGCAGACAAATTACAAGATAACCTTTTTTTGTTACCATTTTGATTTAGTTTATTACGGTATTATTGCTAAAATTGTTGAGCCACTTTTGATCCTTTAAGGAATTTTAATTTTTGGGCGTTTTTGTTGTAATTTACTTATAAATACACGTAAATACACGAAGACACTTGAAATTGATTTATTAAATCTTCTTCAATATTAATATTTTATTTTAAAATATATTTTAACTTATCTTAATAACCAATATTTACTTATTTACATTATGTACAATAAGCGGAATTGTTGAAAAATAAAACTAATGTAGACATGATAGACTTGGGTGAGAGAGTTAAGTATTGGTAATATCTTACTTCTTGAATTTAACAATTGAAGTTTTAATATTTAGATTATTTTGAGATCTCTACACCAACCCTGCTTCAGTTGCTTGGAGGATCACCGAGTATATTTTCTGGTATGTGTGCATAGGCACAAATAGTGTCAAGACATAGGTACAAATAGTGTTAAGACTTTTTTCACGTTTTAATTGCTTTCATGTGGGAACTTAAGGGCACCACAAGTACTTTCCAGGGGCACCGTGACTCATAGAAATGATTTATAATAATTTGTTGTAATTGCTTTTTTTAACTTTTGTTAATTTGAAATTTAATCCTAAAAATAAAGAGTACATTAAATCGGCTGTATGTTTAGAATTCTTATATTATATTATATTCAGTAAAATTATAAAAACTGATTATCATTAACAATCAGTGTTGATTTTATATGTATATTCCTCGCGGTATTCACGGAAGAATACCGTGGCTAAATTTAGTACAAAAAAGGGCACCGCCAGGAAAAAAAGTTTGAGAACCACTGAAGTAGGCAACTATTATTATGTATATTATATTAGTAAGTCAAATTTCCTATAGGTAATGGAATATCTATGACTTGTATTAAAACTTTCAAGCTGATCTCATATTACTGATTATGATCATAGACCAAGGGTTGCCAACTTTTTCCAACTAGTGAGCGACATTTAAAATTTTCATTCTCAACTATTTAAATACATTCAGTTTAGAAAAGGTGTACATTCTATACAATTTATACATATATCGGATCAACCTCGGATCAACCACTTACATGATTTTACTCGTACATTATTAAAAAAATATATATACATTAAATTCACAACTTTAGTAATTACCTAGGATATTATCAAAATAATTTGCGAAAAACTAATAACGTGCTCTTTTATTTTTTTTTATCTACACAGGTAATACTAGTGGACCAGAAGCGATTACCGATAATCTCGGTCCCAAACCACCAGAATCAATACCAAATGATGACGATGGTTAGTTATATAAAACATGGTATTGTAGAGGATTTCTTTTCATTCGTTTTTACTTAATCCTTATTCGAATGCGTATACCAATTAAAAATAATATTTCAATATTAGATACACATTGTTCAGGGACTGATCCAGGATAAGTTAACGGGCTTGAAAATTCATATTCGAGACACATTTATATAGAGATCAATGATGAATCAAGTTAAGAGTATTATGGGGCTAAGAATATAATGGGGTTAAAGTTATATCGAACAGTGAATGGAAGGTGTGATTACCCTTATCGCCCCCTCCCACGGATCAGCCACTTACATGGATTTATTTAAGATATTTTTTTCTTACGAAACACTCAAATCCTGTATAATGAATACTAATCGAAGTTATTTTTAATTATTATACATTCGCATTTGTATAGGTATTTTTACAACTACACAAGACTTAAAGAAAACTCAGATCACTGAAGGAAGTCCGGACGAAACAAAAAGTAAACCTATAAACCGTTATAAATATTTAACAACAATCGTTATAATTATTATTAATATTCCATTCATTAACCGTATAAAATCCACCCGTTATAAAAAATGGAAAAAGTGATATCTGATTTTGAATTTTTAAACGGCTAATTCTTCATTCCTGTACCATCAATCAGACGATATAATAAAAAAATATTAATTTGATTTAGCAGTGAAATGGATTTAGATTTGACGCGAAATCAACAAATGCTTGAAAGATAAAATTTTAATATTATTGACAATGATTTATTGTAATATTGTATTATATGTATAAAATTACATGTAATAAAAATACGGACATACTTCACACGTAGTTGGGCTACTATTGTAGGTGAGAAGTTAAGAAGGTAGTAGAGGAAATATTAAATATACATCTGTACGCAACGATTAACCATTGCTAACGAAAAACGATTCTGAGCGGAGTTCGGTTAATAGTGTTGCTTTTCCAATGGGAAAAACATAGGAAAACCGTAGGAAAAACGGGAAAATAGGTACAATATTAAACAAATATTATTAAAGAAAATATATAATTTAAATTATAATTAATTTACACTCAGAGTCGTTTTATTGTTAGCAATAATTTATTGTTGCTTACAGATACATTCAATTTTCCCTCTACTACCTTCCCAACTTCTCACTAAGTGGCTGCACCCACGTGTGAAATAAGTCCATTTATTTAATATTGCCAGTTGTTTTTTGTGTACACAGGTAAAAAAAGAGGCTTCAGAAAAACCAAAGTTGATACATCAGGTGAATTGCAGCATTTAGATTAGTTTTTTTTAATCGTTTGCATTCCGTACCTACATTTATGTATATATATTCGTATATTAGAAGTTACAATTCAAAATAATAAATGATTAAATTGACGAATATTTTTTTTTTTTTAAGTAAAAAAAAGGAAAAAGATAATGTAGATACTTCTGAATGCTGATGGATATTCCACTGGTTGTAACTGGAAGTTGGAAAGTTAAGATACATAAAATTATTAAATGTATTTATGTACGCAACAGTAAATCATTGCTGGTAAAAGACGATTCTCGGCAAAGATCAGTTAAACATGTTTTTAAATACCATAATGTTTTAGATTTTCATTAAAATTTTAACGTTATTCACTTCTAAAAAAAAAAAAAAAAAAAAAAAAAAAACAACTACATTATACTAAACTTTTATTTATTTTTTTTTTTTTTTTTTACTACTATAATGAACAACTAATAATGAACCTCGCTTGCAGTTTTCAATCGTTTCTGTTTTGCGAAAAATTATATCTACAGAAAACCAAATAAAAATATAAAAAAACCTTGAAAATATATAATGTCTATTGTAATAGCTCAAAAATATTCACTACGGATTTTCGATATTTATATTATAGTATCACTTTTAATAAACCTTAATATAGTTTTTTAAGTATTTTTGGAAACCAAACATACTTCGTATAAGCCTGCAAATAAAAACTAAAAAACAAAATAACACTAGAGTATTTAAAATAACTATAGATTAAAAATTATATTGATATAAATAGCTTAAGAATCGACGGATTTTTTTTTTTAATGGTATTATACCTACAAAAGATCAGTATAAAAAGTCTGTGAAAATGTAAGCCACTGTTATAAGTGTGAAGTTGGGAAGGTAGAGGGAAAATTTAATGTATATCTATACGCGATATCGTACATCATGTAACAATCGATTAACCATTGTTAACGAAAATCGATTCTGAGTGGAGTTCGATTAACAGTATTACTTTGTCAATGATATATATGTCACATTATGGTAAAATAATTACATATGCGTTTTGTATTTTCTTCAATAATATTTATATAATATTTGTACCTATATTCCCTGTTTTTCTACGTTTTTTTCCAGTTTTTCCCATGTTTTTTTCATTTATTGGGAAAAATTCTGGAAAAATCAAAAATGACCCTATTAAATACTATCTCAAAAAAATTCCCTTTCAGAAAAAAATGCTATACATTGGAGCATGATTTTTGGTAGAATTTTTGTACCAAGTATAAAAAAAAGAAAATAAGAAAATAAACATCTTTGTAAAACCAATACATTCTTTGCTACACATAGAATCGAATATCAAAAATAATGAAACCTTAATGCCATACATTTTTCAGTTTTTACGTTTTTTTTTTTTAAATTATCAAGAAAACTATATGGAAAATCAATAATCGACTTACTTATGCATTTACTAACATTTTTTTTCATATATGGCGCTGCTCTAAAAATTCAGGATACGATTTCGGGTAGAAAAATAATATTGAAAAAATCAAAATTAATGAAATTTGTATTGCTCTAAACATGCCAGTTTACCTGATTATGAAAACCGTATGGTCTTTCAAAAAAATGAACTCATCTACACACATAAATAGATCCAAAATTCGACAAAAGCGGTGTATTGTCATTTTTTGAAAAAAAAAATAAAATAATAAGCACACGTCATTCCAAAACCAATACATTCCTCGCTAAGTCCAGTCTAAAACATGTTAATGCATTAAATATGTTATTATCAAAACTATTTACGAAAAATAATTGTGTGTTGTTTTTATGTAGGTACAGGCGTACCTAACCTAACCAGTGATCCCACAACAACAGATACAATGCTGGATGTTGATGGTGAGTTCTGTAATACAGTAATAAGGAGGATTTATTTTTAATCGTTTGTATTCCATGTACAAATACCCATTACCGATCAAAAATAATAACCAATAAAATTAACGAATATTAGATTATATGCTTGGTATTATTTGGGAATTTATTTTCTAACGAAACACTCGAATACTGTATATAAACACTGACATATATTTTTTTTTAATGTGTATACGCGTTTAACAATTTTGTAGATACAATGCTAGAGGATAGTGGTGAGTTCTGTATTACAGTAATAAGGAACATTTATTTTTAATCGTTTGTATTCCATGTACCATATACGAATACTTATTATAGACCGAAAAATAATAACCAATCAAATTAACGAATATTAGATATACTTGGTATTATTTGAGCATTTTTTTTCTTATGAAATACTCGAATATTGTAAATATAATATAAACACTGACAGTTTTGTTTTTTAATGTTCACACGCATTAAACACTATTGCAGACGATTCTATGGATGATCACCTGGGAGAACACGCTGCAGTAATGGCTGGTCTGCATAAGGGTAAAGTATAAATACTAATAATTATCAAACATTATATAAAATAGTACCCTCTCTCTCTCTCCTTTTAAACCGATAGTAGTAGAGAGTCTGTGCTTCATTATTGGACATTCCTTTATTAGGCAACAGGCAGGGAAATGGAGTAGAAAGTCGTAACTCGTATATAAACGTGCAGTGGAGATTAGTCATGACGGCAACAACTGCGTTCGCAAACTAGCAATCACGCAGTCACACTCAATAACATTCTATATACACTCTATAACGGTCCCTGAATTCTGTACACGATCCCTTGCATCTATAGATCAACATTGAGGTCAGTTCATGCATTCACACAAATAGCACCAGATCTAGGGGAGATACAATCTGGGGCTCCCGGGCGTAAAGTAATGTATTTATTTACCAATGAATATTGTCCCTCCAGTCAGTGGCCAAGACTCGTGAGAGAATCAAAAACTCTTCATTCTAGTTTTTTTTTTTACGACAATAGTATTAAGTAGTATTACATAATGCATATTTGATTATATTTAGTAATGATTTATTATAAATTTAAATGAATACTGAAGTCTGCAATTTTAAACATTTTACCGTGGACAATATGCCAAAGGCCAAATGTCATTACGGTCTTCTCCATAGCAGCAGACTGTTGATTGGCCTTTTTAGCGCTACCTGGGAGAGGCGCGCTAATGCTATCTGATTGGGATTCGCTTTTAAACTCGACGACATTGTTTTATCTACATCGTGAGTTCAACATAGGTTCATTTGCGCAACCGTTACATACCTATATAAGATAATAATATTGAAAAATGAACGTTTTTAGTGAAAAAGGTAAAACAATTTTAGTTTGGGATGGATTTAAGTTTGGGTTTCAAAAGAACTTGGCTAATGACATTAAACGATTGACGTGTACAAAATAAATATGTTCAGCTTATTTAAAAACCAACCAACCTAATGAAATTCGGTTTAAAAACCAATAAGAAAACTACTAAAAATAAAATTAATTTTATTAATAACTTAATTGATAAATTAAACAAAAATTAAATTTTAAAATTTCAATGTACAAAAATATTAGCAAATAAATTTAAACCTCGGAAACATACAACACAAGTAATTTAAATTTAAATTTTCGATTTTAAAACAATGATATTTATTTATTGATTGTTTACTATTTTTTATTATTATTAATTACTGTTATACAACAGTATTGGTATTGTAAAACATAATATTAATTCATCTATAATATTTTTTTATTGATATTAAATACGTGAAATTTTGATACTTATATACCTATTTGCTTTTTTGACATCGACTTATTACCTAATATAGTGTACTAATGTTGTGCACTAATATCTATGTATAATTATTTTTATAGTTTTAAAAAAATCGAAATAGAAATCAATTCCGATACAAGAAGGTCACTACCTAAAATAGTAGGTAATTCGAGTAATTGACCTTGTTAAAAAAAAAATTCACAGGAGACAATTCGAGGTCAGGTAGAAGGCAATCTGTGTGCGCCCGTATATACAGGGGGGAAGAATAAAGGATTTATAACTCACCCCTAGAGAGAGGCATAGAACGTCTATACTATTAGTGGGCTTTAGGTATTTTAACTGTCTAAATTGTGTTAATGCGACTCCCTCCTAAAAAAAAAAAGTCATAAATACCCCACTGAAATGTTTTATTTTTGACTAGATTTCAAATCCTCTTAACAATATAATCCATTATAACTAGTAATAAATACATATATTTCCGACTACAACAAAATAAAAATTAAATTATAATTTCAGATGTACACTACACTAACAGATGGATACGACCAACGAAAAAACTATGCAATGGTAAGAGTTAAACGCTACAAAATATTTAGTAATATAATATTATAAATCAAAAACCAAAAATTTCCAATAATCCTATGTGATCATTGTTGGATAAGTTTTTTTTATCTTTACAGCCAAGTGAGGTGTTGGTCATATACTTGGTCCAAAAATTTTAAAGTTGAATAACTTTTTTTAAATTTTTTCCAAAAAATTCCAACAGAGTAACATTTTCGAAAGAATTTTTAAATTCTGTGAACTTTGTGGTACAATTTTCACCCACCACTTTTTATAATTAAGTTTTGTAACATAAATTTTATTTTAATATGTTCTTGACTTATAAATTAGTTATCATTATTACAACAGATATAAATTATTATTATGTTATTATATAATTTTATTATTGTACTACTAGCTGGACAGTGTACGTTATAAACTAATTTATTATACATAACTATGGAAATATATAATAATAATTGCGCTCGCTACTATTAAAATCCCGGTTTTGGGGGTTCCTGAAGATTTAAAAATATTATAAATTACCTACTAATTTGTATATTTAAAATAACAATGCGTATTAATTAGTAATGCGAATTAAGTCATTTTGGAAATTATTTCAAAATTGAGGCTACCTGCTACTTTTACCGGTTTTTCTAGGGTTTTGGATCTGTCGAAAAAACGAGTATAAAGAAAATTTAAATTAAATTAAAATATAATATATAAATTTATGATTTTTTTTATATATTTGAGAAGCGAAAAAATCCCCGAGGAACAGAATTAATTTCTTTCTTTAAACCTGCAGCGAGTTTGAAATTAATTCCTTTTTAACAAGATTACCGTGAATTTGAAATAAAACTTGAAATGAGCTTTCCGAGTACTAAATTTTATGCATACAATTTCTTGTTTACAGCGATGTACTTGAAAACGTCCGGACAAAAGGTCAATTACGAAAACCTAGTAAAAGTGTGCAATCCTCCCTCAATGATTAAACCCGGTGTCGAAGGAAATATCGGTAGTATAATAATTTAACTATAACTTTGTTCAAAATAAGAAACGCGTAGTCGGCAGCGACGATTTTTCGTCACAGACGGTCAGAACCACGCCCATTCTTACTCCCGCTTAGTTAACCACCTGTTGTTCAGCCGACAATGACCGCAGTTATTTGTGCTGGTCGGCTGACGATGATAGTATCAATCGATAATATGACTAATACTCGCTCTCCAGGACGGCAGTGCCAGCGTTCCGCGCGTGTAGTGAAGGCCACGCCCATGCGCACAACTCGGCCGCCGACTACGTTCTTATTTTGAACAGAGTATAGAAACGTGTAACGCTATAATAGTTTAGTAAATAATTATTCAGAAAATAAATTAGTTGGATTATAAAATTATCGAAAGTGATAATTAAAAAATGAAAAAAAGACGGCATACTTCGCACGTGAGCGCAGCCACTGTTTAAGGTGGGAAGTTGGGAAGGTAGGCTACAGACGGGAATTTAATGTATATCTGCAAGCAAAGATAAACTATTGCTAAAACAATTCTGATCCGAGTTCAGTTGATAATGTTGCTTTGTCAACAATACAGTATATAGTATTATGTCGAATTATGATAAAATGATTAAAACAATATGCGTTTTTATGACAACAATGATTGTTTAAAAAAGATTAAAATAATAAAAACTTAATAACAACAAAAAATAAATAAAAACGGTTACCAATGATAACATTCTTTTCAAACTTTCAATCCGTTTTAACCTAAAGACCGAGGTTTTCTTCATTATCTCGAATATTAATAAGAATTTCATAAAATTACCTTTTTAAAGTACCACTCAGAAAAAATTTCCTTTCAGAAAAGATGCTATACTTAATAATCAGAGTATGTTTTCTAGTAAAAAAAAGTGTTCACGTAAAAAAAAAATAAACATCATTGTAAAACCAATACATTCCACTCACAATTTAAAAATAAAAATATATCAAATTAATTTGATGGAAATTAATAATTGACACTACTATATACCATAATCTAAATAATGCAGACAACAATAAAAATATAATACTTTAATAATGCAGAACGATAAAATAACATACTATTAATATTTTGAAAATATAATACTGAAATTTACCAAACAAAACCTGCCAAAATATTCATTCTGATCATTTAGATTTTTAATAAACCAAGTAATACAAATTTAATTTTAATTTCATGTTTATTTTCTATAATCTTTTAAGCAGATATTATTTACGAAATCACTTTTTATTTTCTAACAAAATTATGTTATCCAATAACGATTATATTCTAGTTTTACTTTCTAAAATATTGGTATTCTAAATTATTACATTCGATTGAGCCACTATCATCTAACGTTATGTTTTATGCTCAGAGTATAAATACTATAAGTAGGTTATTATTAATATTATTATTGTTGTTGTCTTTTATAGGTCTTTTAAACAACAATTTCAAGCTCCAAAGTATAATAGTTTTGACTCGTCATGGAGATCGTGGTCCGATGTATCCCATCAATAACATAAATACCATTGATTGTGGCATATCAGGCGATTTAGAGTATCTTAATTATATGAAGGAAATATCCACGTTTCATTTTTTAGGTCCATTTAACGAGTTCACAAAGTTACTCCCGACTGATAGATATTGTACCCCTAGCGAACTGACTCCGGTCGGCGTATCACAAATGCTGAAACTTGGACGTATTTTAAGGACAGTATATTCCCATCTACTCGGTGGTATCAGTTCTGAAGACATAATTATATATAGTACCCAATACAATCGTACGGTCCAGAGTGCTTTAGCACTCATGTATGCGCTTTTGCCTATGAGCGTATTGTTAAAAGTAGAGTTCCAGAAAAGCCTTAGTTATAATTACTGTTTCGATCATTGCGAATGCCCTATCACTACTAATATGCGAGATAATCTCAAACGTTCTTCTTCGAACCGGTTGAAAACTAACAATGCCATAGAAAGTTCGGCTAACCGGATGCACCGCATAATATACGGGCCAAATGAAAAATTAAATATGGATCCATACTTATTGAGAGACTCGATAATGACGTATGTGTGTCACGGAGAACCATTACCCTCCAGTGAGAATTTTGGAAGTGTGAGCTTAGATGACGTAAGAAATCTGTTCAATTACCTAGAACAGGATATGGTGCGTTACGCCACACACGGGCTACTTGAAAGATACGGACTGCTAAAATCCTACGGTTTAGCTCAGCATATAGCATCAAACTTGTTGGCCTTAATTCGCACAGGCAAACCGCGTCTGGTTGTATACTCTGGTCACGATTTGACCACTCAGTATCTATTATCCGCGTTTGGCGTTCTCGACCATCATATCATATCCCCACACTACGCTTCCCGATTAGTGATCGAAATATACCGTGATAATAATACGGTGAAGGACGACAAGAACGACAAAGACAACAAGAACGACAGGAATGACAAGGACGACAAGAACAACAAGGAAGAGGACAGTACGAATGGTTTCTATTTCAGAGTTGTTTTCAACGGTCGAGATGTTACTGAATCGGTTAAGTTCTGTAAAGACAACCATTCCCTAGGTGATGATCCAGAAGATCCAAAAGGTCCACAAGATCCACAAGATTCGCAATATCCACAAGATCCGCAAGTTCCAGCCCACTTATGTCCCGTAAATTTAGCCATCAAGTTTATAAAAGAAGAGTACTTTACTTTATTTAATGTTTCTAACTTTGAAGAAGCATGTGCAAAGAAAATAGAGGAATTAGGCGTACCGGAAGAACTGGAAGATTTGGAGAAAATGGATGAGGAAGCATAAATAATTATTGAACAATATTATAACGTCTGTTTTTTGTTTGTCGAGCTAAGTAAAATAATAAGATCAATGATCATAATATAAAAGTATTTTCAAAATTACCGCAGGACCGTTTGAACAATCCTATACGAATTATTAAACTCATATTATATAATATTGTTATAATTTTGTAATATTATATACAGAATCGTATGCCTATCAAAATTATCGCTCTGATGTAACATATAAAATTAAAATAAGGTATATCACCTGAATACATATTATTATTATTGTTATTGATTGTCTTTAAACAGAATATTTTTATTAGATATTGTCCGATGTTGTGTTTTCGAGTATATCAATATTATATTGCATAGAAATTAACGTTATCGACTATTATAATATTTATTCAAATTACCCTAATATTTTGTATACTTAAAAAACTTTCCAATATTATAGTTATACGATTTCTAATTGTTGTATTATTTTTTAGATTTGAATGCCCGGTTGCACCAAACTTGTTGTTATCTATTAATAAACCTGGTGTTAAATATGTGTATAATGATAAATTAACGGTTGATAAACTAAATGTTTAACATGTGTTAAATTTACAAGTGTTTCTCAATCTTTTTGTTACATTTAGATTATTACCAAAATATTGGTTATTAAACCGACATTTCAAAATTGTTCAAAAGATTATGGCTGTCACGAATCACTTTAGGTTTTGGCAGTCTCATAAATATTTCTAAAATTATTTCTTCATTATAAATATCTAATGTATCTGATAAAGACCATTCTAATGAACTGTTCATTATTAATTAAAATTATTCAGTCAGAAAAAAACAAGAAAAGAACTTAAAAAACTAAAATAAGAAAACAAAAAAGCGGATAAACTTCGCACAATGGGTGCAGCCACTGTTATTGGTGAAAAGTTTGGAATGTAAGATATAGAGAAAGAATTAATTTATATCTGTAAGCAACAATAAACCATTGCTAACAAAAAACGATTCTGAACGGAGTTCAGTTGATACTGATGCTTTATCAACAATATGTATGTATTATGGTTAAATAATTGTATAGGCATTACATATTTCCTTAAATAATATTTGTAATAAATTATATAAATTGTACCGATTTTCCTGTTTTCCACGTGTTTTTTCCCCAGTTTTTCACATTTTCTGGGAAAACTCTTCGGAAAATCGAAAAATGACCTCCTTAAAGTACCTCCTAAGTCCGATTTATTTCAGAAAAAAGTGCTACAGTTAAAAGTTGAAGCAAAATTGTTGGTAGAAAAGTTTGTACAACAAATCGAGGGGTACTCTTCGATTAAAATAGCCCGAGCAAGCGATAGCTGAGCTCTAGATACACCTAAAATTCATTTTTTTCTTGTTTAAATTAAGACTTTAAAAGGAAATAATAAATGTAAAGAATTTTTTTTCAAAACCCGGTTTTGAACTCACGATCCTTAGGATAACAACTATAGGTACCCATAACCATTAAACTACGACAAACGTACATTAAGAGAAGACAAAGAGAAGACAGAGTTATTTAACATAGCAAATAATAGCAGAACTTCAAAAAGCTATAATTTCAAAACTTATTCCACTCAATTCTGATTTCACCATCGTTCTTAAATCAGCAATATACCTATGTTTAAAATAAAACATTGAAAAATTTAATTTGTTCGACATAATCTTTACTCGAACGATTTTCATCTAAATTTCACATTAAAATTCCTTCATAAATAAAAATACTTTTACTTTTTTCTTTTATTATTAAAGGACGACTTTTAATGAATCTCCTGTTAATTTTTCAACCATTTCTGTTAAGTCTAACAATTTGACCACGGAATACCTACCGAAAAAAAATTACGTACAAAACTCGCAAAATTAAAATGGCTTGGTGCTTTTAAAATATTTTTTTTGTGTTTGAGACAAATTTGTCTATTTTTGGAAATTGACCACGAATTTTTTCTGCCACCCGGTGTAGCTCATGGACCATACAACTTACACGAACTATTTTTGGATAAAAAGCTTATAAACAATTAGCTGCCTTAACTATATAAGGAGCGGCGTCGTTCAAAAACAAAAGTACATTAGGCCATAATATGAAAAGAGCTTTATCAAAAATTTGACATATCGTAGAGTAGTTGGTTTTTTCAAGAACACCGGAAAAAATTAAAAATATTTTACCTGGTTCATTGACATTTAAAATACCAATAATTACGTTTGCAATCAATCGAGATTGTACGTCAGTAGTTTCGTCGATCGAAATCCAGATTTTATTACCAAGCACTTATTTTCTTAGAGCGTCCATTGTCTCATCAAAGCACTCGTGTACATAGGTACTTCTTAAAAAAAATACTGGTAGAATGTCTCTATGTATATATTTTTCCAAAAATGAACGAAAATGGGTATTTTGTAATTTATTTACGGGTATATTGACTGCTAACAAAATTTTCCACAAATCTTTATTGAAAGAATTAATTGTTATTATGGTAGGTAAAAGTTATTGAATCTTTTGTTGTTGGGCGCTGAGTCGTTGAATACCACGTGAGTGGTAAGATTTTAAGATGTTGTAAAACTGTAAATCGTTTTTCACGTGTAACCTTCACCTCACATATTTTACAAAACAATATATTCCCATCCGAAGAAATTTTGTTCTGCTTATTAATTATAAAATACATGGATAAAATATTTAGTTGTTACTATGAAAAAGCTGATTGGATTCATTTTGGGAGAACTAATTTTAAACTCGGAGGTGCTAAAAAGCTCCTAACAGCCATCTAGATGCGACTATGAATATAGGTACTAAAGTTATATTTATTGTTCTATTACTGTATTAAAGTGAATATTATTATAGGTACGTATTGATTTTTATGTACATCACCGACTTGATAATAATTACATATACTATTATAAATTTTCCAAAACAGTTTTTCATTTAGAATAATTTTTAGTAGATAGCTACGATCTTTGTATTTTTATACTTAATTAATTTACTTTTTATTATTTCTATAGTTTTCTCGTGTAGTACCTGTATGTCCCTATTAAATATTGTTGATAAAACAATAACGCTTATATAAATTTTCTGCTAGTTATTTTCCCTTACATTTACAATTCGCACGCGTACAGTACGAAATCAGAGGGAATTTTTAAAAATTCGGGAGAAGCCTGCACCGCAAATAAATTATCTCGTCACCGGGTTGGCGGAAATCAAAAATTATAACACCAAAATTTATTTAAAGTAATATTCCATTTATTTATGAAATTTTTATTACGGGTTCTTCTTAGAAAAACCAAAGTTAATACTATCACAGGGTACACCTTAAATGTTTTGAAGAATCTAACTATTCGAAAATATCGGCTCTAACTACATTTAAAAATTTCAAAAATCCGAATTTGAATACATACAAAATTTAGCCAAAAAAAAAAAAATGGGGTAAGCATAATGTAGCATGGGGCATGCTTAGTGAATTTTTTTTTTTTCAACTTCGGGGGGAACCGCTTTCGCATTACTTCCCCGCCAGCTACATCGTTTATTAAAACAACAAAATCAACACAAATACATCAGTGTAATGTAATGTAATATAATCAGTAATACAATGAAGAAAAAACAACACAAAGAAATGTAAATTCATAGATAACAAAATAGTAGCTGAATAATGAGCTTGACAAAACGATCTTCCCGAGCCGGCATTCGCCCGCCGCTCTAGACTGCTCGTACGAACTCTCCTTCCTCTTCGCTGGCCGTCAAAGGCCGACGCCATTGAAGTCACGTTCGGTGGCTCATCTTAGCGGGCCGTCGCCGACCACCACCCTGGTATTCACGTTCTGAATTAGCTTGAGACCTTGCAATCTGCCAGTGGCTAGAGGTACTGGGTACCCGTCGCCACCGGCCTCCCACCCACCCGGTGCCACAATAATGTGGACGGTGTCGGTGGCACCTCCGACGACTTCGGTATTGAAGTGGTACCGCGCCCACATAGCTGCATTCCGCAAGACCTTGCGTTCGCCTCTCCTCTTCGGTTTCGCGGGCCGTCTTCGACCGCCGCCCTTGTTGTCACGTTACCGTTGCCTGCACCTGAACTATTTGGGCTCTTTCCTTAGCCCTTTCAATTTCCTCCCTTGCTGCTAGATAATCATCTCTATAAGCCCGGTGATCCTGAGCCAGTTCTGCTTAGAACTCAACATAATTTCTACCGTGTTCTCCACTATTAATGCAGCGCCCAAGTAACCAGTAGCCTCATACCTGGCGGCATATCATGCATCGCAATTGTAGACCACGTGTTCGATGGTGTCCGGCGTAATCCCACATAATTGGCACTTATCGAAACTCCTTCTTCTCCACTTCACCAGGTATACTCCAAAAGAACCATGGCCCGTCAGAAATTGACATAGCCAGTGGCCGACCTCTCCGTGCCTTCTGTTAACCAAGATGTCAATCTTTGGTATAAGCCTGTGGGTCCATCTTCCCTTAAGGTCCTCGTTCCAGCTTCGTTGCCAGTTTTCCATTAGCTTTCTTCTTATCCCCTCTCTGACTAATCCATCGTATAACTCCGCCCTCTCTTTGGCCAGTAGCCTAATAGGCGGCATACCCGCTACCACGGCTACCGCTGCGTAGGATACGCTTCTGTACGCACATACTTTGAGTATGGCTATGCGCCTGTGCAATGGCTCTATTTTTCTCCATCCAGACTGGCCCATATCAGCCTCCCAACACGGTGCTCCGTATAGGAGCTGAGCCATGGCGACATTGACCAGTAGATGCCTTTTGCTCTCCCTGGCGCCACCCATATTCGGCAGGATATGCCATAGTTGCCTAAGTGTTTTGGACACCTTGTTGTGCACTAACGTCGCGTGCTCAATGAAGTTCATTTTTTGATCAACTGTTATGCTCAAGTATTTAACGGCCTTCTTTGATTCGATGACGGAACCGCCGCATTTGACCCTCATAGTATTTCACGACCACCTATTTGTGAATACTATGGCCTCGATCTTATGTTCCGCCAGCATCAGTCCGTGCTCCCTCTACCACAAATCCACCACATTGTAAGCTTCGCTTACCATCCCCGGTAACGAGCTGTTGTGCTCTGCCGTCGCAATGACCGCAACGTCGTCAGCATAGGCTAGCATCTCCACTTTTTCCGGGAACCTCTGCCTTAGCAGTTCGTCATATAACACGTTTCACAAACACAGTCCCAACACCGAGCCTTGAGGGACTCCTCGCTCCATCGCGAAGTCTACTTCCCTTCCCTTAATATTCATTTGTATTAGCCTACACGAAAAGTAGCTAGCGACTATGTCTACTAGGTACTGCGGTGTATTAAACTCAACCAGGCCCTGTTGGATGAACTTCCATGGCGCTGAGTTGAAGGTGTTCTTCACATTTAGCGCCAGCATGCCTACCACGTGGCCCCTAGCGTTGAGGTCCCTTACCTTAGTCTGCAACCTCCTGATTTCGTCCGTAGTTGATATTTTTTTTCTAAAGCCATACTGTGCGTCATCCAGTTTGTCACCCAAGTGCTCGTTAAGCCTACGCACAATAACTTTCTCAAATAACTTGTTCGTCGTGTCAAGTAGGCACAGGGGTCTGTATGAGGAAGAATTTTCTGGCGGACGCCCCGGCTTTGAAAGTAGTACCAGTTTGGCTATCTTCTAGGGTTCGAGGAAGAGTGCCTCATCCAGGCATGCGTTGAACAGTGTGACCACTCTGATAGGCATAGCTCTCACCACTGCCTTCAGTATTTCGTTATGTACACCGTCAGGGCCCGGAGCTTTGCCACTTGGTTGCTGTCCTACCTCGATCAGTAATTCCATGACGCTTATCCTCGGGAACCCTTGGCTATTATTATCTGTAGACAATCTAGCGATGGGGTTGTACTACTCGCCCAAGTTAATTTCCCTTGGAACAGTCCCTTAATTATGCTCTAAATCCTGTCATCGATTTCGGCTCCTAATATTGGTTTTTTCCGACTTATTTTATACGGGCGTCCCCAGACGTCCTGCTAGACTTCCCTGCACAGCTCTATCCGGCATTTTTCTTTCACCGTCTTGATAGCTATAGTTAGCTTACTTCTGATTGCCTTGTACACCTGCGCTTCCTCAATGCATTGCTCATCTCCAGATCTCCTTCTTTTCCGTTGATACTTTCTTCTGTCCGAATTGCAGATTCTCCTGCACTCGGCTAACTCCTCCGACCACCAATGCACCGGCCGCCTATTACTCTGTCTGCCTCTCTTAGGCATGCATTTGTCAACAATTCTTTCCAACACCTTTGCGAATGAATCAATATCCTCCGCTATTGGTGTTTTGGCTACTAGCTCTCCGCCGTCCTCCGATTTTACTGCGTCTTCAAGTTTTTGTAAGCTAAGTTTCCTGATTTGCCACCCGCTATTCTCCATGGTTTGTAGTCTTGGTCTCCTGCCACCGTCGTCTATCTCAAAATAAATGTACCTGTGCAGGCTCAGGGACTCCTCGTCGAAAACTCGCCAGTTTCTAACGCGCGGTGCAAGGCTTTCGGAAGCCACGGTCACATCTATGTGAGTACCCGATGCGCCTCTTACAAACGGAGGGGAATTTCCCACATTGCAAACAATCAGATTATTCGCAGCTAGCATGTCGAGTAATAACTCCCCCCTCCGGTCCTCGCGGGGGCTACCCCAGACCGAGGAGTGAGCATTAAAGTCCCCCGACACCAGCACCGGGACCGTTGACGTCCTAACACTGGTCTCCAGAGCGTCCAGAAATTCCATATATGCCGTCAGCCCCGTGTTGGGTGAGCAGTAGCTACTGTAAAGTCGCAGCTTTTTCACCTAGATCCACCTAAACCCTTTCTCTGCGGGCCCTACCAAGTCAACCGGTAGTTGACAATTACCGGTCACTATTGCCGCCTTACCCTCTGAGTCGCTATGCCACCCTTCCATCTGATCAGCATTTCTGTACTGCTCAGTGATCAGGAGTACATCAGCGCTAATCTCGTTTGCTGTGGTCTGCGCCAGTTCTTGCGCCGCCTTGGCCATGCCTACATTAATGTGCAGTAGTTTAATTATTGTGTGGCTGAATCTCCGGATTAGGTTAGATTCGTTGCACCCGAGGACAGCAACGCCCCGCACATCGTCTAGCGGACCAATCATCCCGACGTCTCGTCGCCCTCCATTGGACGCTCCACCCTGTCGGTTTCTACATGGCCATCTAGCGCCCTCGTGAAGGCCATCCTGGCCTCGTTTGTGGCCGTACAGGCTGCCGCCTTATACCCAACCTCACCGCACATCCAGCAGCAGCCAGACCTGTCCGGCCGCTTGCAGTCTCTGCCCATATGACCGAAGGCCAGGCACTTAAAGCACCACACTCTGTCGGCTACCACCTTGACTCGGCAGCTCACCATACCGAACAACCTAAACCCAAACCTCCTCCACCTATTTTTGTTTGAAGAATATTAGACTATTTCGCACTTCGTGAAAAATTAATAAAATTACTTGGTGCTATTAATTTTACTGTCAAATCGACAGCTCGAGATTTAAAAAATTAAACTCACTGATTCTAACTCCTACAGATCACTTATCAAATATATAAAAGATCAAAACGCTGAATTTCATACCTATCAAGCTCATGAAGACAAACCTTTCCGAATAGTCACCCATATTATCCACCCGTCAACGCCTACATCTGAAATTGGTATAGCAATTGAAGAAATCGGTGGTTACACTGTCAGCTGGAAACATTTTTTTGGAAATAATGCAAAACAGCACAAACCTATAACTCTCTCTCAAAACAAACACCGATATTGAAAATTCTGCTCATGATTTTAAATCGTCTATACAATCTGCAGTATATGAATCTTTTTACAATATAATTCTAACAAATCAGTCACACTTTTACAAAAAAGTGTTAACTACGGACATAACAGATCTAATCTCACAAAAACGTCAAGCCTGCTCCCAATTCCAAAAATATCGATATCCTTCTGACAAACGAACATTAAATCGGCTGTCAAAATATCTTAAAAAAATTACGAACTTCTCAACAGAAAAGTAGGCTTGCTGTGGAAAACCACAAAAAGTTTACTAAACTTAAAAGAACAATTTCCACCATTCATTGGCTCTGATCGAACTCTAGCGTCTTCAGATAAAGAAAAAACTGATCCAATGCATTCACACCTCTGTATGAAATAGTTCAAACCTTGAATATCATTATTTTAAAATATTCTAATTCAAATTATGAAGATATTATGTAATTTTTTTGTATTCATTTTTTTTTTGTTTCATTTATAGGTTTATAAAAAAAAAAAAAAAAAGTTTGTTTCGTAGCGTTTTGCGACGATTTTACGCGCCGGACGATAAAAAAACGTATACTGTCGATCCAAACGACGGCTACGGTATTTATATCGATTCATTCGAAACTTGAACGCCCGTTAATCATCAATAATATTATGTTCCGTACGGTTTTTCAGGAATTTCGCTTAGTTTGGGTTTTTTTTCCCCCTTTGACAATACGATACTATTTCGGCCACGTCCTAGCTGTTGACGTTAAAAGGCTCTGAAGAAAAAAAAAACAACAAAACGTATGACGCATTGTTTTTTTTTTTCTATTATCTATGGTTAAGAACGTACGTCCGCCACGCGTAATATTATCGCGATTAATTATTGATTACTTGTTATTTACTCGATTCCTCGCCCGTTTTTTCGCCTGTTTATCGTCGGCATGATAGATTCTGAGTGGAGCAAAGAAGCGCGTATGGTTTTACAAAAAAAATGTTTTTTTTCTGTGGACAACATTTCTACCATAAATCTTATATAAATCTGATATAAATCTTATGTTTCAAGTGTATCATATTTTCTGAAAGAAGATATGTATGGGGTGATACTTTAAGGAGGTGAGTGTCCCACGAAGATACATAAAATATCACCAGAGATAATAAAGATAATCAAATTCTGTTTTTTTTTTTTAATATTATTCACAAGGATAAGAACTACAATTATTTATATTTCAATTAATTTTTGATGTTTTGGTAAAAACTTGAAAAAATAGTTTTTTATTTTATCATTTTTGACAAATTTGAAAATTGCCATTTATAGAGTTTATTTTTCTGAAAATTTTGTTGTATCAATTTTTTATTTTGTTAAATTATTAAGTAAATTATTTATATTTCGACTTGTGTGCTTCTTATACGCCGCGTCCGAAATATCAACAATCACGCCTGATTGTATGGACAATCCTCTAAATTCAAGTTCAAATAGTAATTTTGACTACCTATTAATTGGAATATTTTAGCACTTTTCAATGTGTGTCAATCCACAGACTCTAGTCGTATGAGTGCGAGGTACCTACGTATTGATCGAGTTCAGAACAATGTGGCCAAATATTAAAATAATATATCGTACCTATATTAGCTAATTAATATCAATAAATGATTTAAACCAAGACGTTTAATATAGGAGTGTTGACAACGTTACACTGTTACAAAACTTGTTATCCGTTTATTATAAACTATTCGTTGCATACAGTTATCATTTATCAACTTTAACTTACTGTACGCAGCATTCAACGTTATGTGTTGAATATCATTGTGATACATTGTGGATTTGATTTGCCTACTTAATAAGTACGTATAGAATGTGTGTGAAATATTTTTATTTTGAACAGTTATGATATAATTAGTTTTGTAATTTTTGTATGTAGGATATTTTCCATACGCAAATCGACTTTTAGATATTAACGAAATAAAGGGGAAAACAATTAATATTATATTACTGGATCATCGGGTGACTCGCGGGCATCACCGATGTCCATCGATAAAATGAATAGTAGAAATATTGTAGTATCCATTGAATCGAAACAGGATATCGTAGTTCATAAAACTACCGAAATGATATCTCAAAAACGTAGTTTTGAAGATGCAGAGAGTATCACCAAAGACGAGTTGATTGATCCTAATCAATCTAAAAATGTGATCAAAATTAAACGATTTAAAAACTCTTACTACAATGAAACAGAACCCGAAAAACTTATGTTAAGCCATAGTGTTGAGAAATTATGCAATCGCGTTTCAGTTTTACCCAATGAACACGGTGAAAATAAAGACTTTTCCTTAGTTTACACTCGAAAACGTGGTTCCAGCGTTTCCGATGAACAATGTTCATCAAATAAAAAAGTAAAACTAGAAGAAATTGACGACAAAGTCATTGTGAAGAGACGAGAAAATACCATAAAATTAACGTCGAAAAAAAATCTTGAAGAAAATACAGTGCGGACATCGAATAAACCAAGACTTTTAACTGCATTACTATTGAATGGTAATTTATCATCAATAGTAAATATAGATGAACAAAAATGCAACATAAACAACACATGTGCTTTTGATTCCATTGCCACATTTATATCAAGGGCTTTTCTTGACAACAGTGCGTATACAAATTTCGTGGACGCAAATTCAAGTTCAGAATTTTTGAATTTCTGCAAATCGATAGCGTTTAGAGACAGTGCACACAATTTAAATTTACAACCAGTGAAAATATTGAAGAGAATATTTAACGAAGATAGCGGAGTATCCAATTTAAAAATTAATAATTGTGAATGCAATATAATGAAGGTAATATGCGATTTGTTTAAAGAGTATCCGTCGGCAAAAGACCACATACAGTGTTCTAACAATAGTTGTAAAAATACGAATACCTGTAGAAACAATAGCACTATCATTTTGGATGTAAAGAAACTCGAGCACTTAAAAAATTTAGAAGGCACGGTAAAAGAATATGCTAAACTAAGGATGTATAATTGTGGTAGATGTAGCGAAAAAGTTGTAGCGAAGAGAGTATTGAGTCGTTATCTATTTATTGAAACAGACCAAGTCGAAAGAACCAGTCAATTTACAATTGCTGACTTTCCACCGTGAATTTTATGAGTGGACACTATACCAGCCACATACGTAGTTTAAATCAAAACTTATGGGAAACTCACAATGATTTGAAGAGACACATCGATACATATACGATTCCCGAACAATTATATGTCAATCCACATTTAGTGATTTATACTAAAAAGTAACATTTTCGTTGACATGTTCAATATTTGAATAGGCACGCCCCTCCTCTACCTTGTTATCTATTATTCTATAATTATCGAAAAACTTTGAACACTATTCAATGTAAAATTATTATTTTCACATTTAAATTGTTTGTTATTATTTATTTTATAACTATTGAAAACTTTGAACTGTGATTCTAAGAAAAAACATTTGGTTATTTACAATTTTTTTTTTTTTGTTACTATTTATCTTTTTTTATGTTTACTTATACCTACTTTATATTTTTTTGTTTATAATTATCTATTAATAAAAACATTCACACTGTAGTGATTTATGTATTTATATTTTTTCATAAATAATATATAAATTTTAGTATGTATAATAATATTTAGTTCAATACTCTCAAAATATTCAATAGTTACTAGATAATAGATGTGGCTGATTCATTTGTTTCCTTAAAACTTTATATATTTATAGAAGCTACAATTTCAGTTTAATTTAGTTCAATTTAATTGGTTCAAGTTTAATTAGCACAATTTAGTTACAATTTCAATATAAACCTGTTTAGTTTTATTCACCTTCATTTGCATAAAACCTGTCTAATCAAGTTTAAATTAAGGAATTTAGCCAACTTGCATGATTGAGACATTTATTAGATATTATTTAAATAAGTTTTATGTATTTTTTTTCTACCATTTGTAAACATTTAAATTATTCAAGTGCTAACACCCTTTTACACATGTTGGTGTTTTATCGTTAAAATTAAACCAATAAATTTCATTGAATGATATAGATATAAATACATAACACTCGGCCCGTTGCAATCAAACGGTTCAACTCAATTATCATAAATGAAATTATTGACTGGTGTGTAGAAATTATAAAATTTAATATTAAAGGTAAGAAACGAATGTCAATGTTTTTATTTCGAAATATTACGTACAAAATATGTCTTTTTTTAAATTTATTTCTTATCATATATTATCGTATTTTAAAGATCTGACCTTACCTCTTAATTACGCGCTTTTGTGATGTCTTCGGATAAAAATAAATACTATAAACATTTTTCTGACAAAATGATTTTTACTTTCGGTTTCTTTTCTCGTTCCGAAATAATTTTTCGTAATAGACATAGATAATAATAATATAGTAATTGACAATAAATCTTATCATACCGAATTCTTATCGCGCGTCCTTATCATTATAAAATATTATATAATATTTTTTATTCTGGTCATGGGCACGGCTGTAGATAATAATCCATAATAGGCTATTATCTATAGCCGTGGTTATGGGTTATTGCCTTATCGGCCACCAATTCTGATTTCGGCATTTTCGTTGTGTGGTGTCGAATGCAATGCGATTCGCGGTTATTGCCGTGCCCGTCCAACAACATGGAAGTTCACAAATGCCCGTCGTTGGAAACGTTGAGTCGGACCAACGCGTTCTTAGGTTGAACGATCGGAATGTGAACCGTTGACTATTGCCCATAGCAAGTTTGTGGACGCAGGCGTGTCTGGGTCGAGATTTGTGTACAGCGAACAAAAATCGTTGTAATGGCATACGTTCAGGCCGGGGCCGTCAGAAACATGGCTCGTCACCGATATCTAGTGTACTTGATCATATGGCTTTGCATCTTTTTTCCAGGTAGGCAATGTTTTTTAATGTGTCTGGTCTTTCATTTGAACTTTTAGCCGTTAGGTAACATCATCACACCAGTGCCTAAAACTGTGCGCAATAATAATAATTTTTGATTAATATAATAATATGCTAATTAATAGGTGTATGATTTACCGCATAATGGTGTATTTTCCAAAAAGTATTTTTTTTTTTTTTAACTTGTTTGATATTCAAAGTACTCAGATTTCTTCACACAGTACCTTAAAAGATACCGAATTTAAACTCGACGGTATTTTATTTAAACGATTTGTCCCAAATGTTTTTCAAAAAAATTAAGAAACATAATAAATCACGATACATAGGTTTTATATTCGTTGATTGATTTCTTTGACTATTCTTGGCTACTAGGGAAAAACTACAACTAATAATAAAATGTTAAGGTTCTTAGATACTAGTTCAGAATTATTTTTAATTTAAATAATTATTACCATTGCCTACAGACTTTAAGTATGTTTAGAAACTAAATGACTATATCATATACCTTCCCACCTACAACCGTGGCGATACAACCGTATCTCTTTATTTTTTAAAAATTATTTAACAATTCAGTAGATAGGATATTATTTATTTAAATAATATAATAATAATTATTATAGATACCTACTTAGATAGATACCTATTATGTTAGGTAAAATGTTTTGCATGCCTAGTTAATTTTAAATTGAATTGTATTGTATGTATTTTATTTTTTTTGGGGTAGAAGTATAAATGTAATATAAAGTAGTAGTAGTAAATTACATCCATTTTAATAATTACATGATACAATTGGTTGGTTTCAGCATTGTACTTCAAAATATCTGATCGACATATTCTTGACGGAAGGATAGTGAACACATCCAACAACGCAGCACATAAGTATTTTGAGTCGGTGATTAGGATTGATTACAAGGATCTAACAAAAGTGTGCAATTCTCCTCAAATTATTGAACACGGCGACGAAGGAAATATCGGTACTACAATTATCTAACTAGAAATTATTATAATGCATAATATATTGTGATAGCGAATATTTTAGTTGGAATATAAAATTATTGAAAATAAAAATAATTTGATGCATTTTAACTGTTCAGAATACTATATGAACAGAATGCAATAAAAAAAACAGAATACTAAAATTTTAGAAATCATATATTGAACCTATAAAAATTGATTTACCTGACAACATTTTTATTCCAATTATTTAGATTTACAATAAATAAACTTCCAAACATTTATATTTATTTTACCATTTTGTTTTCTTTATTTTCTAATAAAATCATTTGTTACATAATTATATTTTAAAATTTAGTTTTCCAAAATATTAGTGCACTAGTTTTTTTTTTTTCCTGTTTCTTAAGTACGGCAAGTCACCAGAATATGTTTATATAAAAATGATGTAGACTGTTTTGCAAGACACGACAGGTTCTGATGAATTAACTTTCGGTCGCCACAACTGACGACACTGTCACTTCCAGAGTACCTGCAGTACCTGCGCCATAATCACACGAAACATAACATCAAAATTAGAAAATTAGTTTTTTCCCCTTCAGATGATGAAATTCTTATACAGGAAGTACAAGCAAATTCTATTTTATATTATATCTCTGACGATAGTTACATAAATATTATTATACAGAATAACATTCAATAACAAAGGTCAAAATATCATTATTATTGTACATTATTTATCTCCATAATAATTTGATCAAATCTGTATTAACTGTACCATAATTATAAATTAAAACTAAAAACTGTACAAATACATGTAACTATTGTACGTGAACTGGTTTGCGAGTAAACTAAAAATTAGTGATGGGTCACCGCGACATGTCATGTCTAACAAAATAGATTGCAACCATCATTTGCAATGACTTATTACGCCTTAAAAAATATTCCTTTAGTTACTACCATCTTTTTTTATATTATTATCCTAATAATTTCTAAATATGCTAATTTTATACTTTTGTTAATTACTTATAAAAACTTATTGTTATTATTTTATTTGTATAGGTTTATTAAACACCAGTCTCACGCTCCAAGGAGTAATAGTTTTGACCCGCCATGGAGATCGTGGACCGATGAATCACATCAGGAACATTGATGACATTGATTGTGGAACGTCTGCTAATTCAGAGTACAATGACTATTTGGAATTTTTACAAAACATATCCTCATTGCAGTTCTTAGGTCCTTTTCATGAGTCCCCATTATACCCATCTGAAAACACTTGTTCCTTAAGTCAATTGACTCCGGTGGGTATATCACAAATGCTCAAACTCGGACGTATTTTGCGTTCAGTGTACTCTCCTCTGTTCAGCTTTGCCAATTCTGATGATATAATCATATACAGTACAAAATACAGGCGTACATTTCAGAGTGCTTTAGCATTTGCATATGCTATTCTGTCTCCTGATGTGTTGTCCAAAATAACATTCAAGGAAAGTGATAGTTACAGTTATTGTTTCGACCATTGTGCATGTTCCATCACTGATAAAATTCATCTTAAAATTAAACAGTCCTATTCAAGGCGATTGAAACGTCGCGAGGTCATAAAAAAGTTGATTCAACGTTTGCACACCATAGTACACGTTATGTCCAATGTAAAAGTGGATCCGTACATATTGAGAGATTCGATAATGACCTATGTGTGTCATGGAGCACCATTACCCTGCTATCAGGATGACTGTGTGACCACTGAAAATGTGCGTGAGTTGTTCAAGTACTTAGATTGGGACTTAGAGAGGTATGCCAAGCATGGACAACTGCATAAGTATGGATTGCTAAAATCCTACGGTTTTGCTTTAAATATGGCCAAGAACCTGTTGAAAATGGTATCTGAGGGCAAACCGCGACTAGTCTTATATTCAGGTCATGATTTGACCTCTCAGTATCTGTTGTCTGCGCTAGGCGTTCTCAACTCTCAAACCATTATCCCGTACTATGCCTCCCGGTTAGTTTTTGAGGTGTATCGTGACAATACGTTGGACACTCCGGACCCCAGTAAAGATTTTTATTTCAGAGTTATTTTTAACGGTCTAGATGTCACTCGAACAGTCTTATTCTGTACAAGTGGTTTTTATAGTGCTGGTCCTACAGATCAAGCTGACTACCTGTGTCCCATAGAGTCAGCTATCAGGTTCATACACGAAGATTACTTTACTGCATTTAATGCTTCTAACTTTAAAGAAGCATGTGACAAACAACCATAAATTATTAAGCAATATTTTATTTCTATAATGAAGCACTATACCTTGAATTCTCAAAAATCATCTCACTAAAAGTAATTTATACTCCAGTAATATTTTATCCCTCCAACAAAAGACATACAAAAATATTGCAAAATTATTTTTCTTACTTTTTGTGAAAATTTGAAATCTCATCAATATGGATCTCTTCTCGTAAACATTAAATCGCAATGATCTCCAGTTGAATATATTTGTTTGTTGCGTTGAGTAAAGTAATAATATTTTATTTTCTAAATCACTGTAAGACTGTTTCAACAGTTCTATAATTAGTAATGACTATGTATAATAGTACTAATACTATTAAATATCTATATTTATATGAAATAGTGTATAATTATACACAACACTATACTAACCAAAATATTCACTGTGATGCCATGTAACATTACTGATAATGAAATATTACTTATATTATTGTTTCTAGTCAGATATTTATTATTTTTTGATGTATTTTAGTAGACAATTCTTGTTTTTGATTATATTTTATATAGAGTTTAATATTTTATGTTATTGATTATTTTAATATCCAAATTATCATTATTGTTTATTTTATATAAAAAATTAATATTATAATTTTTTTGTTTTTAATTACATATTTAAACCAAAGTAAACCTAACATAATGTAGTAGGTAAGTATTATAATATTATAGTACTCATACCGCTATACCTATTACTCGTTAAAATAGACATACAGACTATTTTGTTGTGTATTATAGCCATACTGTGTAATAATATATACATTAAAAAAAATATAAATTTTATTGAGATATACTATACTGATATGCTATACTGCAGCGTTTCTCAAACTGTAGGTTGCAACCCACTGGTGAGTCCCTAATCAATGTTTGATAGGTCACGAATATTGTTTTGAATTATACAGATTCCAAGAAATTGGAAAAAAAAAAGTTTTCTGAGCGAAACAAGAAATGTATTGTTTTTACAATATTTATTTATTTTTATCTGTGAACAACTTTTCTACCAGCAATTTTAATAAGATTTTCAAGTATAGCACTTTTTCTGAAATGAAATCCTAACGGAGCGGTACTTTAAGGAAGTAGTTTTTTGATTTTCTTAGCTGTTTTCATAAACTACTTTTTGAAAAGTGAAATCATATCATGCTGGTCGCAATGGATTTTCAGGAGAAAATTTGAGTCGTGGTCCTAAAAAGATTGAGAACCACTGCGCTTTATTCATACTTTATAACCGCTTGTTAAATGTCATTTAGATCGGTAAACTTGTCGTTCGGTCTATGATCTGTATTCTTACATTATATAATAGTGTCTATTACAAATGTCGATGTTTTTATTTCACCTGCCCCATTTAATTAATTAACGATTGACGTCATACTTTATTTTTTTTCTACATATTACGCAGTAAGCACTATGTATGTGACACAGAATATTTAGTAGTTACTGTTGTTTATCAGTGTCGCTGAATAAACGACATTAATACTATTAAAACCTTGTTCTCACAATAGTCGAATGCCGTGACTTTTAACACACAGAATCGCATATCAACAATCGAGGAAGTTATAGGTACCCATTTTATTTATGTTTATCTGTTTATGGGAAATGAGGGAGCGTAGTGTACCCGTGTTTTTACGCGACCTCCATCTAACCTAACAGAACTCAAATAATTATTATTGTTTTGTCAAAGTTCTCCGTACTGCTCAGATAGCATTCACAGCTGTTAATCAAGTGCCCACTTAAAAAAAAAATACTCCGTAAAATTGAATATTTTTTCTCAAAAATATATTTTGAAATTATTGTAAAATAATACATGTTACCATTTTTTTCTTAATATACCTAACTACCTCATAATAATACAATTATGGTTAAAATATTTTATAAATTCCAAGGTTAATGAAAACAATTTTCTTCAATTTCGTTACCTAAATAATAATAAAGATTATTTTTTATCATTATTATTATACAATTGATTTTTAATTTAACTTTTGTATTCGAGTTTAGATTAAAAAAAAAAAAGGACGTATATACTTCGCGCGTGGCTGCAGCCACTATTTTAGGTGGGAAATTGGAAAGGTTTTTATGGAGTTTAATGTATATCTGTGAACAACGATAAATAAACCGTTGCTAACGAAAAAACGATTCTGAGCAGAATTCAGTAGAGAGTGATGAAATAAAAGTGATACTTTATCAACAATATAATATATGTCACATACACATATTATGGTAAAATAATAATTAAATAGACATAATATATTTTCTTCAATCTTCGATTTTCTCGTTTTTCCTACGTTTTGTCCGTGTTTTTTCCCGGTTTTTCACATTTTCTGGGAAAACTTCGGAAAATCGAAAAATGACGAGCTTAAAGTACCTCCCCGTTGAGATTTCCTTTCAGAAAAAGTGCTATCATTGTAAATCTGAGCAAAATTGCTGGTAGTAAAATTGTTCAGAGGAAATAAAAAGGCCGAAATATTTTTCAACCAATACCTAAATTTCGTGCATTTTCACGGTTTCCTCCGTTTTGTCCCGATTTTTCCCATTTGTTGAGAAAACTTCTGAAAAATCAAAATATGACCTCTCTAAAGTATTTCTCCAGTCAGATTTACTTTTAGAATCCTTTTAGAATATTAAAATATTATAAGGAAATGTCAAAAAAATAAAAATAAAATAAAATAATTTAATACATAATAAGATATGATTACAACGACGTGTTTTATTTTATTCTTTCGGTCAACCGTTTTTCACAGAGGGAATTAATATGTAAATAATAATTAATATATTGCATATGTACTTATAAATTGATAATAGTTTGAACGACGGCGGTATCCTATTATAAAACAAAATAAATTTACATAGGTGAATGTGTTGCCAGATAAACATTTGTATGTGTTTGAAATTTCTTTTTATCGTTCATTCACCTATCATCTTATTAGTCATCCTCGTTAATTATAGTAAGATTGAGACGTATGTGGTTATGTTAAACAAAATATATTACCTGAGTAAAGAATGTTTTAAATGTAAAATATTTATTTTCTGGACGTTTTTAAGTTTTAAGAACCAACAGGAAAACTTAACAAATATATTTTTATTTTTCCAGGTGTAGCCATGCCATAATATGCCATCTGCCATGTAGGCTACTCATTCACTCTCAATTTATTTGGTATTTGTTATCTTGCTACCTATTTCATCAAATATAGCTACACCTATAATACTGAAATATGTATTTATGATTTAAACTGTTCCTGGCTATTGTTGTTGTAATATTATTGTATATTTATAATGTAGTAATTTATAAAATGCCTTGTGCTATGCCTGCAAAAATCAATATAACTATTGATATTCAATAAGAAAAGCAATAATTATTATAATATAATTATTTATTTATTTTTACATATTTTTCTCGTGTTCTACACAACGCAATTACCTATTTAGATTACAGTGTTTCAGATAAAATAAAAATATGACTGTATACCTATACAGTATACTTATCTCTTAATATTATCGAGTGGAGTAAAAACATATTTTATCGAATCCGGATCTTTATAAGGATTAAGGGCACTCGAGTGCATAGGCACTTCTTATATTTAAAAACTGATGACATTGCATAATGAGATTAGGAATCTTAGCTACCACAATAAGTCACGAATTTCGAGAACTTAAACTAAATGTAGGTAACAGCCATGACATTGAAAAAAATACAAAAAACAACTGAAGTAGCTATTGTGAAAGTACTTAATTAATAAATTCGAAATCGTACAAAAAACAAATTAATGGTTTTTAGTTATTACTAGATAATATATTATCATTATCCCAATATAAAGTCTCTACTCTAGAACACCCTTTATACAAAGTTCCACAGTATTATAATATAATTTATACCTAATATAATTGGAGAATATACCTTAAGTGACGTATTTTCAATCTTTTCTGGGGGGTGGAGGGATCCATAGTTCATAACAGTTATGTACTGGAATTCTTTTTAAGCAATCAATATTAAATATTATGTATAATTTGTAAGTTATAACTCGCTAATCAGTTTTTATCATAAAGGTATCTTTACTTTAATGCCCTTGATATTTAGTCGCAGCTTGGAAACCTAATATAACGACACAACTATAATATGTATAATGTATATAGGCAGGTACTTATTATTTACCTTTGCTGCAAAAACATTTATTTGATTTGAATTTTTTGCTCTAATTGTGTTCCCCTAGATCTCCCCTCATAATTACAACACTGGGTTTCTGATCGTAATGTACCTTCAATGTTTTATTCGCGGTTTACAGTTTTCAGTTGTAAATTAATATACACAACTTTTTCAACATTTGTGATAGTAAATAATTGTTTAAATATACAATATATCAATAAAAATATTAATATTATTATTGGTATACTTAGGTTTATAAACAATTAAAACCAGTAGACTTAAACTAAAAAGCTTTATTTTAGTTTCTAGCTTTTTTAAATCATTTGCTTGTTAAGATAGATGCAAAGAAACAATATATTTTAAAATCACTACATGAATTATTAAAAATCAACTATTATGCAAATAACTATAATTATATTACCTATATTTATAACTATTATAGATTTACAAATATTTATGCAACAGAACACAAAAAGTTTAAATTTTTTATTTTTACTAGTATCCAACAGAATAAAGAATATAGGTAGATACGGTTTGTTTATTAAATTTAAATATATTAACAAATATCTTGTGGATATAGCTGAATATGATGAAATATAAATTGGTTGAGCATTGGCATCTGTAACAATTTAAAAATATGGAAAATGCAAATGTCAAATAAAAATGTTCCCAGTAACATTGATTTATAAAAAAACTTAATAATAAAAAACAAACATTTGTTTCAATAAAATCAATAATAATAATAATAAATATGCTATTAACAAGGCTCTAATATTTTGCACACACTTGTTTTTTTAATATTTATCACCAAATAATATGATTAATATTTCCTATGTTTTCTGTGTTAATTACACTGTAACCCTTAAAAAAATATTATGTCCTTTGTCAAATAAATAGGGTGGAAGGGGAGCAGAAAAAAAAACAAACATTTTAAATATCACAATATAATAAAGTAATACAATAATAATTATTATAATAATATATAATAGTATAACATACTATAGTTATTATTATTATTAGTTTATTACCTAATAATAATATGATGATGAGTTGATTTTAGGATGGCCTCTGACGACATACTTATAAGTTTTGTGAATTGTAACTAAGTGCTATAATAATGAATTTAATTATTATAATAAATAGAATCAACGCCAATAAATAATAATAATAATGACATTGGTTAAATTGTCTGACAAATCGCTTAAGAATTATGAACTAGAAAAAAAAAAAAAACAACTGCTTAACTAAGAAATTATAAGTAAATTGTAAATATAAGTATCAAAAAAAAAAAGAAGAAAATCAATAGGAAGGCATAAAAAGGATGGGCGAAACAAAGTAGAGACATAAGTCTCTTTTGTTTATATAAGAGAAAAAATTATTGGAATAGAATAAATATATCACGTAATAATTAATAAACGTGACTCATGCTCTTCGATGACTTATATGTGCACAGTATATTGTTCAATTCAATATAAAATAGAGCAAATGTTCGGACAACAGGCGACTACATCAACATAACTAAAATTCAGTTTGCGATACGTTGAGATCAACTCTATCTGAAACATAAAAAATAACAAATAGATAAATGAATTGTAAGAAAAACCATTATATCATAATAGACCAACAACGTTTGGCTGGTCAATTGTTTATATTATAAAAAGAAATAACAATTTGATTAGAGGTTTAACGTTTAACAGACGTCAATGATCAGTATAAATAGATTTGTATTCAAGTATTTCAATTTGTTTTTTTTTTGCTGCTATCGCATCAGAGCAATCAAAGGTTATCGAAATGTCGTATAATAAAATTAATTATTTATTATCATATTAAAATCGAGTGTAAGTTGTAATTATCATGTCTTATACAAAGATTTTTATGAGTAATACTATAGTGAAATTTTATAACAAGTATTACTAATCTCTCAGCAACTCCGTTGTAGGAATTATTCACCTACGTAATATCAGTAATTCTCAGTAATATTGATTTTAATGTCTATATATATAACTGTAAAATAATATTTTAAACAAAATGCTCTCGCCACAGAAAACTATATGTGAAAAACATGGTAGAAAATATTAATTAAAAAAATAAAAAAAAAATGAAAAATAACAATAAAATAGATTTATTACGCAGTCATGTAGGAGAAAATAATTAAACTTCACGTGATTACGCGATTGGGCAATAAGTACACAACAGTGTTAATTAATTAAAGAAGGTAATTTTAAAACTTTTTTCTCCACAAGCCAGAATATTTAAAATGATCAATGATTATTATCTACTCAAACTTTCAATCACTACATTCATAATATGCAAGAAAAATAAAAAAAAAAAAACCAGTTGAAACTTATATTATAATTATATATATGTATTATATTATGATAAACAATATATTATTTGAATTATTAAGTGAAACAGATTTTATATGTGTAGAGCGTTGAACTGTAAAACCAAATGACTTAAAATGTTAATAATTATTTATATATAATATATTAGTATATATTAGTAGTTATGTAAAATATTTAGTGTGTTTAAAAATTAAGTTGATTAACCCAGATAATTGTTAAAATTACAAAATTCAAGGTTTTATTCAAAAATATTTGTTATGTAAATCACAAAAATTTTATTGTGTAAATTTACTTGAAAAAATTATACCGATATAAAATATAAATAACTTAAAAGAAGAATGTGTTTAATTTTCATGTTATTAAATGCGAATTTTGAAATAAAAGAAACCAGTTTTTTATTTTTAAACTTTCCAATAAACAATAAAAACAAATTATATATATATTTATACAAAAAATATGTATATATATCAATAGTAGTTTCAGTGTTAGGTTAACACGACTCGAAAATTAATAATAAAAAATATCTATTGAGTGGCTAAAAGGTAAAGTAATAGCTCAGAACTAATAGACACAATGAATTAGACTTTGAAATCTTTATTTCTAGAATTTTTTTCAAGAAATTCACTATATGATCATTAAAAATTATCTAAATTTAGTATCACATTATATGCTTTAAACCTTAATATCTTGTTATAAAATACATTCTTGGGACGACAATTACATAATAACAATTACAATGTTACAGAATAGGTACATTAAAAAAAAAAATAACTTACCATTATATATTATTAATGAACAATGTATCATTCGTATCGATCATCACTATCTTCGTAGAACACTGCCTCATTTGGACAGTAATAAGTGGTCATCACATACACGGCAGCCTCGTATGTCGCCATCATAATGGCTGTGTTAGGTATTTGTCTGACCAGCTGTGTGGCTAAACCGCGGTACAGTCCTCTGGGACCCTCTTCGTTATAAACCGTTAACAAAGTTTGGAAAAAGCTACGATACTTGGTACCTTCTTCACGAAGTCTGGTTCTAGCGACCTCTGTCAACACACAAGAAAATAAACAATAATATATATATAAAGTGAATAGTGTACGATAATCATGAACATGAATTTGAAAATTTAACCTTAATAATGATAGTGTAAAATAAATAAAAATGAAGTTTTAAGTATTACCGTGAGGGTAAGCGATGCACGAAGCGACAGTCTTAGAAACGGCACCAGCCATCATGAATTCAAGGAAGTCTTTGGAGGATTTGGTGTTGTCTTCCGGATCGTTAAGTCCAACACGGGCGGCTACCAGTCTCGCTTTGATTGCTTCGTAGATAACGAAGTGTACAACGGTTTCGGATATACCGAAGTATGAAGCAGTAATGCCTTTATAGAAACCTTTTATGCCCTGTGAACACACAACACAATAATCGATATAGCACATCCGTTGGGTTTACACTGATGGACAGGTGCCTGTCGTTAACACTGACACGGCACAGTAGAGCCGTAGACTATACTGAAACTCACCCCAGTTCTGTATATCCTCCTGATGCACTGACCAGCAGTGAGTCTTTTCCCATTTTTATTCAAGTCCAACTGTAGTCTAGTTTTAACCAGCCAGATAGGATTGGTCGCCGAACACGAAGCGAAACCTAAAAATTACAGTAATTACTTTGTAAAAATGTATGTACCACGAATAACCACGAATAATTATAATAATATTAGGTACGAAAACTAAATATATTTTTCCTCGAAATGTGTAACAACGTTTTGTGTACACAACAAATAACTATTATTAAATGTTAAATATGCGATTTGTCAATGGATTATTAGGATATAGGTGTATTCGAAATCAATAAACGGGATAATTTTTTCTTTTTAAAGAGTTCAAGATAGGTTATATCAAGAAATTCGCACAATAGTACTATTCACAAACGAAAACACGATCATTATTAATGTGTGTGATTCTCAATCATCGATCATTCAAAGCACGACATATCCAATTATTTTACAAATCAATGTATAATTTCGTTATAGGTACGTTAATAAACGATTTTGCATAGAAGCTGAAGAAATGTAATTTATTAACAAGATGGTTTTTTTTTCTTTTTTTTTTTTTTGTTATTGTTTGTGCCAGAAAAATGCGTTGTAAAATAATATTTACTCATAAAACGTTCAATTTAAAAATACTCAAGCCCCTAGCTTAACGTTTTAAAAATATTTGTACAATAATAATAGAGTGCAACAATATAATATACCAATTAAATAAACAAAAAATTCACATTTCAATACTTAATATACACTATAAAATTTAACTTAAAATCAATATTAAAACGTACGGAATTGATTAAATGAAAATTAGGCGCTTGAGATTTTTTTCGGAGCAAAATGGTTGTAATTGGTCTACGAATAGTTTGTTTTTGTTTTTTTTATTAGGTATTTCAAGTCAATAAATACAAATTTTGTAGTAAAATAATATTCAGGGCTGGACAAGACGTGTGACCAATATTTGGATAAAAATTATTTAAAATTTAAAAAAAAATTTCCGATTATCGATAGTGCACAATAAGCAATTAATGATTCACGTTTTCATTATTTGATCGGAACTTTTAGCCACGGGTAATTTATATTAAAACTAGTAACTAACTATCGTAATATTGTTGGTTTTCAAGCTACTCGAAAAGTACATTACAATTATTTTAGAATAATAAAAAGAACAAGGCGTTATTCATAGATTGGTGTAGGTATACAATTATAATTGCATCACACGCTCCGATAATTCTAGGTACTCGAATTACAACAGCATCATCAATAACAACAACAACAACAACAACAACAACAACAACAATAATAATAATAATATAAATAAATAATGCTATTTTTAATGTAATAAATAATAATCATCACAACATTCATACATGATTACGCGTTGAAATTATGTTTTTAGTCAGTTTGTAAATAAAATTAGATTATCGGGTACAGGCGTATATTGTATAGTGGGGTTCAGTGTTAAACGCGTGGAAATACAATATAATATATCAAAAATAGATATCAGCGTTAACGTTATGATATATATTAATATTGTATTTAGGGTATACAATGCGAGTTTAAAATTTGAACTCGTTTAAATAAAATCAAGTAGAGGGTAAAAAATAAATGCGATGGGATGAGAAATAAATCCTACCGTATACAGAACCATTTTCTTCAACCACCGGATAGTATACAGTGGGAGAAAACATAACATAAGACAAGAAAAAAAAAAAAAAAAAAAAAAAAAAACGATTACGTTACATAAAGTGTGCACGTTTTATTTTTACGGACCCTTTGAAAAATGTCAAATTTACAACTATAGTAAAATGATGAGAACTACGTTTTACATAATTACACATTATTATTAACGACTTACGAGTTGCGAGAGTCAATCTCGCGCGATGAGGGTTACAAATTTTGAATCATTCTCATTTCTCGATGAGGTTTTGTAAACAATATGAATTGCGCTTCACCCGCACCGTTAGAAATGTGACGAATGAGGAAAATCGAATTACATTTTGTGTAGCCGTTGGTTATTGTTAAAACTCGACGGCATTAAAAATAATCCGACGTATCCAGGATATTTTTGTGGTGATGCCCCGTGTTGTTTTTAAACAGTATATAATTATCACGATAGCCTAAAAATGGCAATACATAGTTTAACGACAGGTATTTATTTCAAGAATGTGTAAAAACCTTTAATGATGGCAAACAATATAATTAATGTAGGTACGTTATTACGGTTGACATTTTAATTTAATGGCCCAATAGTGTACCGAAATTTTCCATGTTCATTTGTGATAGACGTAACTATAATATCCTGCACAGTTCAACCGAGAACGAAAACATCAGTTGAACTCGTATAATGATTGCATGGTATTTACGTGGTCGGGGGAGATAATGTGAGTGATAGATTTTCGTCTATCTGTGTTTTCGAACTCGCGAATAGGAATATTTCGAAAAGGAGGCGTTGTTTACGACACGGAGTCGTTTTGTTCAAGTATATTGAAGACAGTGATATACTCCATTAAGTATACCGCACTCTTAATTTGTATACGAGTTTATTATTTCCGTTAAAAAACTTACCACCGAATATTATTAAGTATACGGTCGACAGCTAATGCGACAAGTTGGATATTGCTCGACTATCCAACAATTATATAGTGACTTTCGTTATGAATTCAATATGAATTGTGTATAACGTTTGAAATGCAGTGGTGGGGGTGGGGGGTTTCGGCGGGAAATTATTTAAACCCCCGATGGATTTTTGATATCTAACTATAATGCTCGCGTCCTCTACACTAATAGAAATATTACATGAGCCATACTGTCGTATCGGTAATGATATTATTATTTTTTGTCATTTGAAACAAAAGAAAAAAAATCCGCTTTTTTATAATACCGACGACTATAAGACACGATTTTACTTCAATAACAAATCATTTTGATTTTACCTTGTTCACCTTATTACCTTAAACATCGCGATAATTTATTACGTTCGTTTGGCATTTTCTACGAGTATAACACAAGTATTCACTATTTTCCGTCTACCTACCATTGATACTAATATTGTTTCTTTCTGCTATACCAACTACAACTAGGCTACTATTATGTACCTAGAGTAACATGTATTTTTTAACGTACCGGTTTATTGATATAGTATATAGAATTATTTTTTAATAAAAACTTAATAATATATATTATAGGCATTTCTATTAGGTACCGATATTAAATACTGTTAATTGTATGTTTGTGAATTAATTAATGAATTACTAACCAAATGAAAAAAATAAAACCAATAATCAATAACTGTAAATAACTATAAGACTAAATAAACAAATTTAAATTATTAACAGATTATAAGAATCGATTGTCATTGGCTAAATATAATATGCGGGTTGATACATTATTAATCTCGAGTATATACGATCGAGTATACCAATGAAATAAATGTTAATACACAATTAATAATTTCTATTGCTTTTGGGTTTGATGCGTAATTAGAAAGGATTATTATTGAATTTCTACGAGATAAAAAAATACAAATTAGAAAAAGAAACCGAACATTCTGTATTATATTAATTAAAATATTTGGTTGGCAAATTGTTTATGAAACGTGTATAATTTTTTTTATGGAAGTCATTATATACTATACGAGAGACATTGGATATCAATGGACATTTAATGTGCATATTACAAAAAAAAAAAAAAAAAAACAAACAAGTTCATAACTTTTTTTCATGAGTAATTTTGCTTTAATAAAATTCTTGAGTTTAAGTAGTCTAGTGACCATCTATTTATATTTTATTGAGCACATTTCCTCCCCAAAAAAAAAAATAATGTTGTAAAGTAAACTTCAAATTTTCTAAGGATCGTTCAAATTCATTTAATTGCAGGTCATTATTCTAATACATAATACAATTTTAACAACATGTCCAACAATGTAAGTGGGTATTATACTGTTTATTATTGTTTATTATTCAAGTTCTACGCGGCGTCATCGGAATTTGTTATTCTCATATCTGTATCGGAATCAATAACAAAACATACAACTTACTATACATAGAATATTTATAAATCATTTAATCATTTAAATTTTAGATGATGCGTATTAGGTACACGTTATTTCGATTAAGTACCAATATTGTAAGACCGAAATTGCAATGCTAATCTAAAAATATTTCGATAAACATGACTAGGTACATGTTTTAATGTATTTTCGTTTTTTGTTTACCGTATAAAATCAATAATAATTACAGATTATATGTACACGTTCGTCTATAAATAATAACTGTATTATTATTATCTTTTATAACACAATGTTATAATAATATGACGTCGCTAGAACAGAAAAAAAAATAAGATGATAATAGATTTTATGAGATAATTGGCAAGAAGTAAATAATACGAATTTATAGGTACGAACAAGATGTCTGGTATTTTACGTTTTAACCGAATCGACAGATACAGAACAAAATAGTTTACGTATTATTGAGTTAATTAAAACGAAATAATATAAACTTTTTGTGGATACGACGAAAAGACAAGTAGGGTTGATTACATTTGTTCGATTTTATCCTACATTCAACAACGTTTTAAACTTTATGTGGAACAATTCTACATTTCAAATGTCAATAAACAGACTATAACTTATATACCTACTATCGTATATAATTTAAGACAAATAATTATACGTGTACTATTATATCTAAACTTGTTACAGATTTGTTAAACTGTCTAATTCTGTTGACTATTTTGTTATTTATGTTTAAGATTTAATTATTGTGTGAAAAACAAAATGTTAATAAAATATAAGTAATATTTTATTATACATTGTAATTTATAATTATTTGAAATATACCAACCTATTTTCTAACAATTTTCAATTCTAATAAATTGTAAAAATGTTGGCTATATGTTCAAGTCTAAAGAGTAAACAATAAAGATTAGAAAAAAAAAATGTAGATTATTTGTTAAAAGTTGTGACTGGTACAATAAAATACCTATTCTACTGGCATTAGAATTCCTAATTACTCAACAAGACACTTATGGTATAAAACAAGAAACGAAAAAAAAGTCCCACATCACACAATTTGAAAACCGTTATGCGAGTGCGTAATACCTATTTAGAAAATACAATGTTACTAGAAAAATAATAAAATAAAACGATAAATGACTGTAAACGCGAGGAGAAAAAAAAAATCACGTTATGGCCGCGAGTCGACTACGACATTATGTCACAGCGATGCGTAACATTTCGCTTCCACATTACGATTCGACAAAACAGAAAACCATTAAGTTTTTTTTTTTTTCTCTTTTCGCCCGTCAAAATTACCGCCAGTCGTACCAACACCGACGCGATACATTGCATTATACGCGATCGTCGTCGTACTCGACGGCCACGACGGGCGCGGATTACAATACGATTGTTATTGCGGCGCGCGCGCGCTGGCGAACGGACACGGTCCATTCGTTCGCCCGTAGCCCATACCACGCGGTACCGGTGCGCTATTCGCTCACTCGGCCGGAGCGGTCACCCCGGGAGGCCCCGAAATCGGCCGGTTTCGAGGAGGGCGCCGCGCGCCGTTTTTCGATTTTCGGCGCGTCTCGCGGTGCCGGGGATATTTTTTTCGCGCCGACAACACGGCAGTTCGACGGGCGCCGCGGGCCGCCGACGACCTCTTTCGCAATAACAACAATTGATTATACGCCGCGCGCGTAATATCGTATTGTCGCGCGCGCGAAAACCACCGACGGCCGACACGCGTCGCGAACGTATTATTAATTCGTCGGTCGGCGTCTGCGGTGAAATCGCGGTGGGGGGGGGGGGGGATTTCGACGTGTTCGGAATCCGAACGAGAGACAATAATTACCGCCGGACGGGCCCGGATTAAGGATATGGGAATGGGAATGGCGGGTGGATAGAGACCATAAAGACCGCGTATTATTTTACGAGTCTAATGAAATATTTGCAAACGACTTTTTTTTTCGCCTATTTTTTCCATTTGAATAGAATACAAGCCTCCTTATTAATATGCGGCCGGTTAGGTAATTTTTATGTAATAATATGTTCATTTGGCTAGTTGGCCACTGTATTATTGCTGTGTTCGTGTAGACGCAGCACAGATACTAAAAATAATTTAAACGTTAATGGGATAGCGTATGTTTTCGACGCCTAAATCCGTTTCGGTGAAACGCTCGAGTGTACACTGCGCGGTGTGCAGGTTAGTATTATTATGCGGTAAGTTATCCGGTTGATATTTTTGTTGTAACATGCCGATCGGCGGATCTCGTGAAAAATACGATCCGACTGGGTGTCTAATCTCAGTCGTAATGTCTTGTACACCGTTCATATTATATTATAGCTACATAAAACCCAATACCTATAAAAAAATGTTCTAAAAATAGTTAAAAAAAAAGGATTCGAACCGCATCAACGTCCGTAAAAAACAAATCAAAGTGTCGCTTTTGATATATCTGTTACGCGAACCGAACTATACGCGTTCGGAATGTATTATTGTCCCAAAGCATTTGGGGAAAAAAAATATGCAAATCACAAATAAATCGATTGACAATATTATTGTTATTATTATGTAAAACTGCGGTTGTCTAAAAACAGACGAAACGACATGAAATAAACGTTCGAATTTCGAAATTCCCATTCAAAACGCACGTATAGTTTATATAAAACGTATAAATATGCATTGGAAATTAACCGAAAATGTTAACGAAAAACCATACAAAAAGTAAAAAAAAAAACCCCCAAAATTCAAATTTCACATCGGAGCGTAATCGTAATCGAAATATTCATACACGAAGGAGCATCCGAAAACAAATCAACTCATAATAAGCGAAACAAATAGGTAGTTACAATACAAACAACGAAATAATTATCGACGGTATAAAACTATACAATATTAATTAAGACAGGTTGAATAAAAACGAACACAAAAAAAAGCAGGACGGAGTCCGTACCGCGCTAGCTGCACAGTATGAATATATATAGAAAAAAAAAAAACAAAACGATTCCGGAGTAGTATCGGTCGTGGCGTTTTTCCTTTGTAGCCGAAAGATCATCAACCGACATCGACGTTCGCTGTCGGTTTTCTCAAATCGTATAGAATAACTTGTCGGTCGTCCGGAAGATTTGTGCGAATGAAAAAAAGTATCGCCGGCAACAGGGAGAAAAAAAAACCGCGTCATCTTCGTGGCGTCAAATAATAGGTTCAGTGAGAACGACAAGGAAACGTCTGTACTATGCCTGTATTTTACACACGATACGTAAACTCCCCGAATCCCCCGCAGGTCGCGCCACTGCGCGTCGCGTAGCCCGACCGGACGGTTTCTCTGGCCACGCTCGGAATCTAGGGGAAAAAAAAAAATCGACAGCGTAAAGTGCGAAAAAAAATAAAACCGGCCGCGAGAAGACCGCGCGCATCGCTGGCGTACCGCCGGGAAACGCGCGATTACGGCGCGTCGTTGTCGACAACGAGACAAAAAGAAAGAAAGAAACAAAACAAAACGCGTACGACGCGACACGGTATCGCGCGCGGTATTATGCGGCCGTACCCCGCACGTTCAAACATTGGCTGTCACGTGTTTTGCGCGCGCACCGGGGAATGCGGATTGCCCGCGAATAAATAACCGTATTATTATTATTAGGTTGCCGTCGGCCGCGGTTACGGTTACGGCAGCCGCGGTCGTGGGTATGCCGAAAACACGTCCGGCACACGCGGGTGCCGCGACGCGAGAACAACAACTATCCGCAACTAATAACAATCGGGTTTTTTTTTTTTGATTCGCGGCGCGTAGACACTCGGCAATATACTATCTTTTGCCCCCCGGCGGGGGGGGGGGGGGGTTGTAAGGGGCTCGATTCGCTATTCGACACGAGCGAATTACATTTTGAAAACACACGCATGGCTACGCGATTCGGCGGACCGTAATACAAACGGGAACAAATAACAACGAAGGCGAACAATTTACTTCTGACCCCGTCTTCCCCGGGACCTACGATATATATACATAACACGCATTACAATATCTTTTTCCCGACACCCACTTTTGGACACTTTTAACGGCCTCTTCTGGACCGAACGAGCGTAAAGCTCGAGAATTACAGTAATTCGATGTATTCGATGTATAGAGACGAACCGCAGTGTTCAAAAAAGTCGAGTTCAATGCCAATAAGAATTTCACCGCGTTGTTGCTTGAGGAGGATGGAATTTTGTATAATATTAATTGAACGCTTCGAATGTCCACCCCTCTACCATTTGTGTGTTCAAATTTTGAAATTAAAAAAAGTATTACTCGGTTATTTACAGATTTGCGGAGAATATTTCTATCTAGTGACGGAGCACACGGGTGTTTTTTTTGTGTCTGTCAATAATTTTATAGGCCAGAAATTCCACTCCAGTCTACCGTTTTGATAGTAAATGTTGTCCGATCGGTAAGTAATATTTTGTTTGATATTCCTTGTAAATTTCCTGTAAAAACGGGGAAAAAGGCAATATTTACGCAATCACGGTTTCGGTTAATGGCATTTTTTTGTTTCGAAATTCCGTGACGTTTTCGAAAATATTTCGTAAATTTAAATTTTTTGTATTTTTAAAAATATTTATTAGCTATCGGCGTTTCGCGATCAAATTTACGCGGAAATCCGTTATTTTGTTACAAATATATAATATTTGCGCGCGGTCGATTTACCGGGTGTGTTCGTCGCGTTGCCGACGGCTGCGACGACGGATGTCGCGGACGAAAAACAAAAACAAGACGTGAAAAAAAAAAAAAAAGAAAAAAAAGAAACAACAACCGACAACCGCGCGCGAAGGCGGTTACGGCGGCCCGGTAAAACTCCGCCGGTATGGCCTACGTGATAAACGCAACGTGTGCACACTCATCTATACGCGCGATACGCGTGATATTTACACGAGGGGGGGGAGAGGGAGAAAATTTTTTTTTTTTATATAATTACGAAAATATAATATTATACGATACTCCGTGCCGGCTGGACTGCCGGCGGAGAGCGGCACGGTAAGGCGGCGGCGGCGGCGGAGGGCTCGAGGACGACGCGACGCACGCTGCGGGTCGCGGTGCCGCGACGACGACGTGGAGGGCCGCGGCGCGAGTGCGCGCACGCGCACTCGCGCAGCGGCCAGACCCGTTTTTACAACAATAACAACAACACGCCGACGACGACGAACGAGGCCAAACGCCGCCGCGTTGGAAAAATAAACAAAACATTGAACATATGATACCGCGAACCGTAATATATACAGGGCGAATTCACTTATTCGTTTTCCTATACCGACGATCCGTCCGGAATTTCGATTATTCGGCGTTAGATTATTAATCCGAACATAAAATCGATTTCGGGGGAGGAAGGGGGGAGGGCTTAACGCCGGTATTGTATATTACACTCAAACCATACACGCGTACATTTTACACATGATAATATCGACTTTGATTTACAAACCTGTGCGCCCCGGACACCGTGTCACCGTGGCAATATTATTATAACAGTAATGTTGTTTTACAGGACATCGAATTTTCGACTATTTTCGTCTATACGCGTTTGGTTTTTCTCCGCGATCAATACGTCATTATTAGTGTTCTTCACCAGATGAAAACACTAATTTCAATAAAGAATTTCGTTGAGTTCAAAAAAATAATGCATTTTTTTGTGCGCGTATCAGCTTTACACCTTTAGACATAACCCGTACGGCGTGCGGTTTCCGTCACTTATAATAACTGGACGTAGTACCTTGTACTTTTGCATTGAGCGAAAAATGTACACGAAAATGAACACGGTGATATTAACCTCCGGGATACAATACAGAAACAATAAAATCCCTACAAAGACTACGCGTAATAATATCATGTTGTGACGATAACCGTTACCGATTATGCCGCTTTACGAACACACACACACACAACGGTTTAAAAATTAGACTGGAACGGTAGGTCCGATGAAAAATTGAAAACAACGTTGTAATAAACCTTGTAAAAATGAATTCGAAAAAAAAAAAAAAAACAAATACAGAAATCGACAGCAAATTGATTACTAGAAAATCGAAAGGCGGTGAAAAAAAAAAAATGAAAACACCCTGTATACACTGTATATGCATTGAACGCTCTACCGAAAGGTTTTTACGGCATCGCCGTCTGAGAGTCGCGTGGAGCCGCGACTGTCCCGCAACCACAACGCAGAACGGTCGACCGTGTTACGTAATACAACACGACGTACGAACGGTCCTAACGAAAACACATCCCCCATAGGTTAGCTATATTATTAAAGGGGGGAAAAAAAACATCCGTTGTAACCTAACCTATTAAATAAGACGACACGCGCGAATCGCAGTGTTTTTTTAGAAAGGGGTTTCGGTATTAGGCGATTGTGACGAAATAAAACAAAAAAATTAACCTCGTATAACCGTAAAATATTCGCGTAACTGCGAAAAACGCCCTTTCAACGTGATCTCGGAGATGAAACATTCGTAGGCGAATTCCGCCGAGAACAATATTTCCGCGAAAACCTCTAAGTTTTGCGTTACCATAACCAAACACACGCGAATGCGAAAAGATGCGATTTCTTAATCTCCTATTATACTCACAAGTCACAGGGCACTAGGGCACGGATGTTGTTGTATTTGAAACTTTTTTTCTATATTTTCAATTTGTTGCTAAGCACGTTATAAATACGTTTCATGCAAGTACAAATTGAAATCTATAAGTTTTAAGTGCAATGTTTTGAAATTTTTGCAATTATGTTGAATGTACTCATAATACAAATATTTTGGCTATAGTCGACACTCGACAATCGTATAGATAAGATTATACTATAATGTTGCCGGCCATAAAATCTAATAATGATATCAATTTTTATTTTGATAATTCCAAGTTCATAGGTATTCAATACAATACAAAAATAATTTGCGAAATGTGACCGACTGTTATTATCTGTTCTTCAGTCACTCCGTGAACTTTGAGTGATCGTGTTCAGTTATTGTTTTGTGAACATGTCGAAAATTAAGCCCACTATTTCCATTTTTGTAAAAAAAATTGTTCGTTTTTAGTGCAATTTTTAATATTTTTAGTGCAAACTGCAATCAATTTCAATATTTTTTACTACTACAATATCCGTGCTCTAGTTATAAATTATAGCTACTCATTTTTCTCGCTTATATTTTGTTTAAACTCATAACCAAGTTCCCTTCGTAAAATCCTCGTTTTTTCATTCTAAAATAAGTTATTATTTTATCTTTAAAACCGCTTGTTTAGACATTTTTCGTTCGTTTGCGCGAACACACGTTTTTACCATAGCGAATCATCAGTATCGTGTCAGGATTATTCTGAACACACGTGTGCTCTATAATAACACTCGCGTGACAATAATACTTATTTCAATAGGTATTCAAATAAAATTTTCGGAAAATATTAATTTAAAAAAACAATTTCCCAACGTTATTACTATTATTTTTTAATTTATATTTTTCAATGGCTCGATTTCCCAGTGTTATTATTGTGTACGACTTGACACCCCGGAAAGTGTCTGAACTACTTGTACCCGCCAATCATTAGTGCAATGTCAATAACAATAATGTTATTGGTTTTTTTTTTCTTTGCGATTTTTTTTTTTCGATAATGACGTCCACGCACGATCATAATTATTATTGTTGTTGTCGTTGAACCTGTTTCCGGCCCACAGTCAACAAACCGCTGATATCGTATATGTATCAAACGAAAGAAAAATAATAAATACAATTCTAAATAAAATAGTCAACTTCGTGTCTACGATATAACTATAACAGTACTCCACAAAAATCCACCAAAACCTTTCCGATCAGACGCAATAAATAAATTGAAGAAAACACATTTGAAAAACCCGAATCGACCGGATTAACTCGTTTTTTACGGGATAAAAAAAACAAATCGACTGGATTAACTCGTTTCACGGCTATAACACCGACGAAATGACGTTCTCTTTAATATTGTTCGAAATATTATATTATTATTATAATACAATATGATGTGTACATTTTCAGAGTTTAGAAGTTTAGAACGAACACGTTTAACTTTTTCTACAACAAACCGCGAATGCGTCTCTATGTAGACGGGCAATACCGAACATTTAGAAAACAACGTTCGATTCTCTTTTGTTCAATAATAAAAATAAAATAGGTATGTTGATACATTAATCATTATAATAACTATTATTTTTATTACAATAAAACATTATTCAGAATTTAGACGTCAAAATACGAATTTTTTTTTAAAAAAAATCTATTTAACCGAAACCGATACCAGAATTTATCACGGTTTTGATATTGTTTCAATATTGTCGAAGGTACCTTAGTATTGAATCGGCTACCCCTAAATACGACGATGGGTTCTTGGAAACTACTACTTTTATAAATAAAAATTAGTGAAACAGCTGCTTTATTGGATTTATTATTATTATTTATTTTTTTTTAACGGTCACGTTATGATAATTGCATTTTAAACAAAATGTGCACCTATACGTTGTATCAACAATAATAATATTATGTTCGTCTCGTTCCGAGAGAATATAGGTACACAACTACAAAACGAATAGAAAATAATATGATTTACACAGCATCAGGATTTTATTACTATATATACGTATGTTTTATTAGATTTATTACAACAATCGTTAGGAAGGTAAAAACCATGATACTAATTTTATCAAATATTTGAAAGAAAAGAAAAAGATAAAAATATTTGTATATGATTTTCTTTTACGGTATCCAACTACCTAATGTATACTGTAATTATGACACTATTTATAGGTAATATTTATTGTAGATAAAAAAAAAAATTGAAAAGTAATAAATATTTTAAAATCGATTTTTATTTATAAAGCGCAATAGTAATATATATAAAACATATTTAAAGTGGAACTATATTATTATTAGTATGAGTTGTCAAAAAATAGGACACCAGAAATCTTGCCAATTTTTGCATGATTAGACCGAGAGACCATGCATGTATACAAATGTATAATAATATACACTTAAACCTTCGATTTAAAACATTTCACCGTATAACGATAATACAATTAAAATTAGCGTTTACCATAGATAATTAAGCCCATTTTTTGTATACTAGAATAAAAATTAGTTAACTGTAATTTTTTGTTTTTTTTTTTTAATTAGAAAATATATATATATTTTTTTTAAAAACATCACACAAAAAATATTTTACCTGCAAAAGACGCCGATAGTACATGTACAATCGGTGTGTCCGGGTTAAGTACGGTGTTGAAAAACTTTTTGGACTGTGCGTAAGCCCCAAAGTATATGGCTCTGGACGGAGCGACGCCCACGATGTTGGGCACCAGTCCTTTGAACAGAGCCTTGGGGCCTTCGGTTTGTACTATATGCCTAAAAAAAATGCCAACTTGGATGAATAAAGAAGAAAAATACGAAAATATAATATAATGTATTTAACGGCGAGAATAAAATGACTCACAAATTGTATATATATAAATTTTCAAGAGGTATTTGGACGGTTTTTATGAGAAATGTCACAGTAAGTCATATTTTAATATTTTTTCATATCATAAGTCGATTTCGTAGGAAATTTTGCGCCGCAATTAATGGTAGCACTTTCGGATAAATATTTGCCGCCAAATATGCGACCGCTCAATCGTAATAAACGTGACGAATTAAACACTGAACGATTGTTCGTACGGCAAGTATATTAAAATATTGCGAGAAAAATGAAAATTATGTGCACAAGGCGAGAGGTTTTACAAGTAGTCAGGTATCAGTCATTTTTTCCGTTTCACGCATGATAAGTGAACAAAAACTTACTTGGAATTAAAAACATAGAAGAAGCACATTTTTCATTTTCGTGATAAACACATTTTAATCGTCTCTCGAAAAATATGAATTTTTGACATATCGTTTTTCTCGAGAAAACCGTCCAAGCGTGTCATATTACTTAAAACTATATTATTGAATATTTCGATAAAAATAAATTATTTTTAAAATATTTATTTTACAAAATAAAGTATAATATTAATAGGTCAATAATTCATGCCGATTAGCATAATATTATAAAATTAAATTCTCGAGAAAATATCATTACGCAACGTCTAAACTTATAATAATAAAACTATACTTGACGTCTAAATATCGCTGCAACGTTACAGGACCGCATGTGCCGACTTAGTCCAGCTAACGGGCGATATAACAAAATCATCCTTATGCCAGACTGCGTAGAACTCACTAGTTTTGATTTTAGAGTACGAGCACCCGTCAAAAACATTAAAAACAGACGCAATACGACGCGTTTTTCTTTTTTTTTTTTAAATATTACAGTCAAATATAAACGCGATCAGTTATAGTGGCCGGTACCTGTTTTAGATTCCGAGCGTAGCGAGGGAACTATTGGTTTTACTAAGGTGTTTTTTTTTTCTTCTAGTCTGTGGACACGTTTTTTTCTAGTAAACTTGCTCCGATTTTTACGAGTAGCAACTTTTCTGAAAGCTCAAGTTGTCTAAATGGTACTTTAGATAGGTAATTTTTTTGATCTTCGACGGCATTTTTTAAATAAAAGCACTCAAGTGGGAAAAAACGTAAGAAAACGTACAATTTCACGATTTCATTATTTTATAAAAACAAGTACGACGTGTTCTACCAGAAAAAATAATTTAATCGAAAAGTCACAAGTTACCTTTTTTGTTGCCTTTTTGATATAATTTCTTACGGTATCATCGCCAAAACTTTTGAGTTTTTAAGGAATTTTAATGTTTGGTAGTTTTTTTTTTGCTGTAATTCGGTTATAAATACACGTAGAGACTTAAAACTTGATAATAATACTTATATTGGACTTACCTATACGTAGTGAAATTTCCAGAATCATCGGAGAATTTTTTTTTTTTAGTAAGCGTTTTGAAATCAAATTTAAATGAAAATCGCAAAAAAAAAATATAAAATTGTGGAGCAGCTTGTTTCTTAAATGTTCTAAAAAACAAATTCCGGAAAAAGTTAATACTTTCCGAGATAATGAGTATACCCACTTAAATGAATCACCTGGTACGTTTGCCGACACGTGTTTAATCATAATACAGGCAACAGTAAGAAAACAGCGGTTAACGAATACATTATGTTTAAATATTTTTCGTAAAATATTCAAATACATATTAACATAATAAACGACGATTTTTCACAATGTGTGGGTAAATACTTGTATTCTGATATTTTTAACCAAATAACTATACGAAGATAAGAAAATAACGTTAAAATCGAAACCCAATACCTATAATAACCTATAAATAATATAAAATTACGTATTTACCGCATTTTTTTTTGTCCAATAAAATAAATACTTATTTTTCTTTTTTCATTTTGTTTTTTACCATACACCTATATAGGTAATATTATAGTTTTGGAATGATTATAACAGTTAATAATGTTACACTTATACCCTATAATATTATACAAATAAAGATTAAACACTACACTTAATCGTAGGTCTTTAGATGTGTACAATATCTATTCTGTATAGTCAACTGTTGTAGTTTTAGGCGAAATCACTTGAAATTTAAAAATACTCGATTCAACAATATATAATCATTGTATTAAATTTTTAAAAAAAACTCGAACGACGCATAATATGGTATAATTGTATTGCAGTGATGAGTCAATGAAACCCGTAAAGATTATAATAACAGGAATCACATAAAGTGCAAAATGTTACGTTTAAATTATTAGACAAAAATACTTAATACTTCAGAAAAAAAAAATTCACGTTAAAGCGTTAATTATCACTTATTATCTATCACTTTCTACGGTGATTTGTATGAAATATAATAAAACTCTAGTTGCTCAAGGAATTTTTGGTATTTCTGGAACAGTTTTAAAATTTGATCATGTGCCATTTCTACATTTTATCGAAATCTCTTTATATACTAATGACGGGCACAATCGAATGGTTACTGTCGAGCTGTTCGATAGTTATTGAACGCATTCGTCAATATATGGGAAAACTATTCGAAATATTCGATAGGTTATCTAAACGACTATTTAAAAGTGTCACAGGTATTCACTAAAACATTTGGAAATTAATTATTATTCGTCGTCAATATTGATTCGCTTGTAAACGAAGGTAATGAAATAATTGTACCCAATGTGTCTGCGGAAATATTGTAAACAAAAAAAGAGCTAATACTGCGGACGGACGTGACAATTTAGTGGGTTTTTCGAGGTTACCATGAAAGCTACATGGAAAAAAAAATGTTTCCTCAATGTGCCAGCTAGATCCGAAGTGCTACGAAAAAAAAAAAAATCTCTTTGGCAATTTTTCCAATCGGAGCCAGATTATTGAAATAGACGTTTGCTGCAGACAGTGAAAAAAAGTACACGCATCACAGTGAAAACCAATATGTTACTCGCTGCTTTCGGGATCTAAAACTGTCATAAAATTGTTAATTCATGCTATAGCGCTGGGACGTCGAGCCGTTTAACTACTGCAGTAAAATAATGTTAGACGAAAATACATTTTTTTTTTCTTTTGGCGTTCTATCAGAATTCACATTTGTCGTCCTGCAGAAAAGAAAAAATTGTGATTGCATTCGCGAACGTATTATTTTCAAACACCGCCCAACACGTACGTATACGCATGATTATTTATTATTGATCGGCTGTACGTCACCCGTTTTCGTATTTAATTAAATAAAACGACGCATAAAATAACGACATAAAACTATATGTTTACGAAAACGGCGGAATAAATTACGAAAACAATTACGCGATACGAAACGACGGATTCGCGACAACATTCGTACAGAACCTGCTATAGGTATACAACCGGTCGGCGACTCATTCCAAAACACCGAAATTAACACACGGAATGCGTATTATATGTACTGCAATGTTCCTATAAGCGAACCGCAATATTAGGCATTCCGTAATGATTTTTCACATTTGCAACAGACTTCGGTCAGTGATAAAAACGTTACCATTTATTCGGAGATAACTCTAGTACTTAATATAAATATTAAATCTGCCACGATTCGGAATTCACACGGCAACTTCTTGTTGTCAGGATCATATTTAGATGAATATTACGCGCTTCCGTGTATTTTATAGTTCAGTGCTCCGAAGACGTGACGTTTTAAGAGGACGTCACACCTCCGCAAATTTTTTGGTAAAAATCGTTTTGTGCGGGCCGGGAACCACTCGGAGGACTGTATAGAGCTTATTATTAGACAACAACCGAATGTTCACTATTAAAAGACGAGAACTTTTACCGTACAGTATCGTTTTTATTTTTTCGATATCAACAATACGTAAAAAGTTCTTCCGTTTTTCAAGTTTTACAGTTCCGATATCGCACAGTCCACGTTCTTCTTTCCGCATTGCGAAAATTCGGTTTTTTCCATACACGGGCGTAGCGAACCACAGTTTTCAGAAGCGGCTGAATTCTATGCGCAATAATACGGGTAGTTTTTTGTGAAATTTAAATGATTAGGTGGGACGCGTCGCTAATGATACGCGTAGCTATATTATAATAACGGCTATGGGTATTGTACTTGTATAGCTGGATTGCGGTGGACGGCGGTTAAGAAAAAAAAATTTTAAAAAAAACGATTTGTTATCGATATTATTCGAAGTTCGTGACGTCGCTGTTTCCGTATAACTGTAGTAGCGTCCTCGCGATTTTTTCCCGTCTTAACGTAAAAATAATTAATAACAACGCACGACGGCGACGACATAACATGCGTTACGTAAGCCGCGAGCGTGTCATCGTCGGGTCAACTCCACCGGACGAGAACGGTCGAATATTTATTATTTAATGTTTTATCGGCCGCCGTCCTTGCTCTCCGTTACGCGCATCGCGAAACGGGGCCCGTCTCTCCGCGACGCCTTTGTGGCTTACGTGCTCTCGGTCACGTCGATTATTTTTTTTTGTTTCTTTCGCCGTTTTTCAGCGGGCCGGTAGCTACGTGAAACACATAACGTGCCCGCGCGCCGCGAAGATAAAACGTCGGCCGTACGCGTACGCGCCACATAAAGGTCACGGCTAAACGCGGGCCGAAGGACGACCGGTTGTTGTCGGCCACAATAACAACGCGTTACGAACGCGCGCAGGATAGCGGCGCAACCGCGTCGCGCAGTAAACGCGACGTTGCGGTGGCGGCTGGTACCGGCGGCGACGGCCGCCGCGATCGGGTCCGGGCGTGGGCGCCGGGGTGGGGGGGGGGGGGGGGGGGTGACGGGCGGAGGAGAGACGGGGGAAAATTTTCCGCCGAAAAAAGAGAGGCGAGTATGTTATTTGATTATTAATAGGCGATGAGAACTTTCGAATATTTATACTTATGTTATTCGAAAAAACCATCGTGTGTTCCGAACACGGTTATAACAGTCGCGGCGCATTTACCCCCTTCCGTATTATTAATACGTTTGTATTTAGCGTACGGACGAACGATTCGAATACGAACGTATTGCTATAGACGGGTACAGAACGCGGTATATTTTTCTCCGCCGTGTGCTTTCGACCCAACAGCATTCGCAAATGATCCTACGAAATACTACACCCAACTGTGTGCGCCTTGCCTACCACGATAATTTTCGTATAAAAAAAAACTATCCGTTCTACGGAAACTATTCGATAGTGCCCGGTCACCGATTGTTACGATCGCGCGGGTCACGACGGACGTCCCGGGGAAGAGATTATTACGATCGCGAGGTACGAACGAAATGATAAGCGGCTGTTTTTTTCTTTCCAAAAAAGTACCAATCGAAATTTCCTATCCTACTCTATTATTATTATCATTACTTTATATTCGGAGCGTACCGAGAAATCTATTGGTTTTCCAATGATGTTAATTTTTTTTTTTATTTTGTTCTTTTCCGAAAGGAAATTTTCGGGAGGTACTTTGGGAAGTTATTTTTTTAATTTTCCAAACGGTTTTCATAATAATTGAGAAAAACGAAAAAACTTACGTACATGTATAGAAAAAACTTCATTCCGAATTATTTTTAGTTGGCAATGGTTTATCGTTGCGTACAGGTATATATTGAATTCCCCCCTATATCCTACCCTTCCGACTTCTCGTCACAACAGTGGCTCGCCCATTGTGCGAAGTATGTCCGTTTTTTTTTTTAAATACTTTTGCCAATAATAATGAAAAAAAAAAAGCGCCGATAATATTACAGACGATAATAATACTATTATATAAATGGCAGTTGGTTGTTATTGGTTCGGAATCAATAATATTATTAATGGGGAAAAAAAAAACAGGAATTCTTCATAGGCGTTATGCTATCTATTATAGTACCGAGGTACTTTACAGAATACTGATAACGAGAGTGTAATAAAAAGCATAGTAGTTTCTCGAACACAATCGTTTTTTTTTTCTATATACATAGTTCGTTCTAAGAGAATAATATCGAAAATTAATTGAATATTATATTATAATTGACACTGTAACGTACGAGCATCAATCAAGGCCGGGAATTGCGAACAATAAATAGTGGCAATCAGTTTTTTTTTTTTTTTTAATCTTTTTATTGATATATTATTATTATAATACATTCGATATACGAGTACATTCGTATAGTTCTAGTCGCAATTTTATTATTCGTATTTACCTAAACACACAACTAGGCCAATACAATTAAAACCACAAGTGTTTTCGTTCACAACACCGGGCGATCGTATGACATGTAATCGTATATTCTTTAATAATAATTGTTCTTTTATTATTCACGGGATGCGTTTCACTTTCACGTTTATAAAAGATGGTACTTACTTCAAACCATGGGTGGGCCACTGTTGTAGGTGAGAAATTGAGAAGTTAGGATATAGAGGGGAATTTAATTTATATTTATATAAGTAACGATAAACCGTTGCGAACAAAAAACGATTCTGTTTCTTCTATACACGTACGTACATTTTCCCAATAATTATGAAAACCACTTGGGAAATCAGAAAATGTTTTCCCTGAAGTACCATACAGATAAAATTTTCTTTCAGAAAAGGGACTACACTTAAAAATCGGATCAATGTTGCTGGTAGAGGAGTTGTTCATAGATTAAAAAAAAAAATGAAATAAACATCATTGTAAAATAAATTCATCCCTCGCTAAGCTCCGAATCTAAAACCGATAATCACTTCAAATCGTAACGCGAAATTTTTCAACGTCAGATGGATTCGAATCGAAACTGAGTGTTTTTTTTTAGTTACATAGTAACTTTTTTTTTCAAACCATTTTTATCGATGCAATGGTTTTTTTATCTTAGAAATCGTTTCAAATACAACTGTATAAAGTTTTTTTTATATATATATACATATATAGCAAAAATATGATTTTTCGTGATTTATTAAAAAAATTATTAAAAATAATAATCGTAGAACTAAACATACACATAGATGCAAAGCAACACGCATTTTACATTTTTGAAAAAACCTAAGAAAATGTTATATTTTCTAACGAAAATTTTAGGTACACGTAGGTATATAATAGGTAGTTGACAATTTCGGACAATTTTTGAAATGGGAAACAATTTTTTCAAGTTGCTAGAAAACGATAACGGACTATTCGAATCTAATATTAAACATATTATTATTAAGTGCTTCCGTTTAAGAAAATATATGAAGTTTTATTAAGCGCCTTCTGGAGAAGTTTTAACAAGTGTATTTTTGAACAATTGATTCGCCTATTAAAAAAAAAATCCATTTTAAGTCCATCCGGTTGACATGTTTTTTTACCATTCGAATGAAACTCACCATAAGTTCACGATCCTACAATACCCATTGGTTTGTAAACATTATTATTTATAAATTTAAATCGTACTTAGTATTACGACTGTGATAGTACAATAACTATACCGTTTCTTCGTTGGGTGTTGACAAATCGGGTACATATTCATATTACAATGTTAGGAAATAGTTAGGGAATATTTCCCCACAACACCGACGTAACGTTAATCAATAACGTATCGTATTATATCGGATTGGGCATTTTTGAAACGTTTGTCTTTTCCTCTATAAAATACCAGAGCGGCGCGTTCGATAAAACAAAATAAAATTCGCGAATGCCAACGTTTGACCAGAGAAGAAACGGAGCATATTGTTTATTTTAGTATCTAAATACGACGAGTTTGGCACTAAAAATATACGAAATCCATTGGCTCGCGCGGACGGCAATGCTAATTGGACTCGGTCCATAGACCACATAATATTATATAGTCGTCATTAGTCAAACAATATCGAGAGTTCGAAACGTTTATCGAGCGAAAACCGTCCACTTTAAATGGCCCACCGGCCGCAGCACACGTCACACGGGCGAACTTAAAAGGTGACGAATATTTTTATCATCGAGTGGCTCTCGTTTTTCTGCAACGAGATAACGCCGGCGGTACTCGAATCATCTACACTCTACAGATAGATTTTCCGGTAATCTCACGATAGGTACGCAGGTGCGTAGGTAACTCGCCTAAGGTAATACAATATTAGTAACAAGTGTGCGCCTATATAATATTATCAGGAATCGATAGTGAACGTTATTAACATTTTTATAATCGTATTATTATTGTATTTTTATCGCTACAAACTTAACAAGTGCGGCGAGTAATGTCCGGAATATTATTCAATAGGCGGGTACTTGTATATTACACAATTTGTATCAAACCGTTCGTTGTTTTTTTTTTTTTTTTTTTTTTTTTGGCTATCCGTAAACAATTTTTCCGTCAAGAGCGTTGATCCGATTGAAAAAAACTACATGAGAACTTTCTTGGATTTAGTCTGTGCATTGAGCAGTTCACTTTTCGATTTTTCAAGTAGCTTCCATAATAATTGGGATAAAAATGGACAGTGTACCGATTTATTGTATTCGGTTTTCTATTTGTGTTTGGTTTGAAATAATCGCAAGGAACAGAAAATTTTGCAGAATACTTGTATTATTAAATTTAATATCAATATCGTACAATTTTTAAAACAATTGAAAATGTCTTATAGTAGGCACTAAACAAAACATTTGAGCATAACATAACAGATTTAAATTCAAATTTTAAAAATTACTACATATCAACATATGTATGACAGAACTTAGTCAATGCCGTGTTATTTTGTAATCATATTACATGTACGTTATTATGATGTTAACAAAATAATTGCTTAAGTATTGGTTTTCTTTACACGAGACAATAAAAAATAAAAATTATTATCTATTTACAAGTTTTATTTTAAAATGTAAGACTGTTAGAAATGCATTTTTTTTTCAAATAACAAATATACAATGTTAGAAAGTATTTAAAAGAAGATAAAGATTCTGCCTATTAAAATGAAAACTGGACATTTGAAAATGTAAATTAATTATTCTAAAAACTTAACCAAAAATACTTATTTGTATAAATATTAAATATCAAAATTATTATGTTTTCGGCAGTAGGTAATGCTAGTTTAGCCTACTTACATAATAGTAATAATACAATCACTTTTGATCAGTCAACTAGTATTGATGTACAGTCTCTCGTATAGTTAATGTTTAATAGTTAAAATGCATAGGTACATATTCATATCTTTACTATAATTTTAACTTTTAACCTAATACACGTATGTTTTTTAAATGTTGTATTTTCTTTTTACTTGATATTTAATTGTCATACAAAAATAAAATAATAAAATAGTTTAAATGCTATAGATTTACTACAGATAAATTGGTTAAGTGAAGTAAAAAATTAGTGTAGTATATTGAATTAAATGTAAATAAGAATATTACGTAAATATTATTATTATAAACATCACAAGTCCATACACATTTTGTAGATGACCTAAATTTAAAATTATTTTAACCTTCAAAAACTTTGCTATAAAAATACAAAATTAAATTGTGTCATTTTTAAGATGTAAACAAAACAATTGAAGTTCATTGTACTTGAATTATTACATTTTCAATTAGTTTTGTTAATGAAATTTGTCTTGTATAACTTTTTATTCAGTTTTATGTGCACAGAACTATAAAATACTAAGAATAGTAGTTTATCAAGTTGTATTAACTAGTCCAACTTAAAATATTTAATTCTTCAGCTAAGTTTAGAATGAACACTATTTACTCTTATATTTTCATTCATCAATATGCATGGTAATGAACATTGAAATCTAATGAATGACATCAAATTTAAATTTATAATTGATTATTGAAATTATATGAAATTGTTCAGTTTTCTTTTTAATCATAAAACACAGTATAAAGTTAAAATCATAGTAAATAGCAAGTACAGAAAATATATACCATCTAGATAATTAGTACATCGTAGTTCTTCAAGGGTTAGCAAATAATTGGGGTATTTAATTACTGTAGTAAACGGTTTTTAATGTTTTATTTTAAACGCGACCAGAGTTGTAGAGTTGTTGGTTATGTGTATTATAAAGTTTTTAATATCACTATCCATATGTTATGTTATATCACACATAGTGAGGTAAAGTGAATTCGGTTACAATTATACACAGTGGATGGGTTAATATTCTTACCTGAGACATTGTACGAGCCCCATCGATTTGGTCGTCTGGCCGCCTACACCACATTGAGAAAATGTTAGTATTTGTGTGCTGGAGTGTCGGCCACCAGCGCCGCTCAAGGTGTTATATCGTCGTCGCTGCAACGACGAGATTGTCTTACATGTCATACGGTTGCGGCCACCGTCTTCGGACGCGATTCTAGGCAGATAATCATAGCGCGTAGCCCCAAAGCTAGACGATGACTGTAACCGGGTCTTAACCACTTCCAACGGACATGTAATCACGGCTCCGGTTGTGCCAGCCAATCTAGAAAATGCAATATTTCAATTTGAATTCAACACCATATTATACATTTGAAAAATAAATAAATAGATAGATGGGTAATATAACTATGGACAATGTTATCCTTACCCTCCGGATATGAGATGGATAACTGTTTCGCGGGAGTACTGTGAATGCGACATATTATTATTGTGAATATTATTCAGGCCAATACCATGGTGTTGACACAAACTTATCCAAAACTGTCGGTACAGAGAAAACTTACAGGGGGGAAAAAAGAAAGTAAAGAAAATTCAGAGAAGAAAAAAAAAAAATACCGCGACCAAATTCGGTATTGACAGTACGATATAATTTACAGGTATAACGCGTATGATAAAATGTTTGTTATAAATAATACGTCAATAATATCTAAAACAACAAGAACATCGGCATACAATATTATTACACTACCATACGAACTGCAGTGGGCGAAAATAACCGTACAAGAAACGACGTACAACAATAAAAGCGGACTGACAACTGTGCGTCTGACGTCTGTGCGCACACATATATTACGGAATCGGGAATACGGACGTGCGGTACGATGAGACGCCCTATCAAGTGACCGTACATCGGCAAACACGGCGGCTTTGACCAGCTGATACGCTGAAACCAATGTGACCACGGTCGAAAACGTGAAAATTCTACCACTAATGCCCGAAGTGGATTTTTGGATCGTTGTCATCTCTCGGGTTCTTATCATTTTCCGGAAGATATCAGTAGGTTCAGTCTCCCGATCACTTTCCGTAGTTCCGTGAACCATTCCCTCATGGCACAATGACCTATATTATATTATTTGCATTACAAAAATCAATGATGCAGGCCGTCGTAGTTAACGTTAAACGTATTGCTACAATAATTTTATTTTCCGAGTTCTCTAAATTTTCGGTCTGTAATTCTTAACGGACGATTTTTGAAGAGAGCATATTTTCAAAAAACAAAAAACTATTTCATTCAAAGTTCTAGTTTAAAATTTAAAAATTGTCACCACAATAATATTACCAATGTTAACAACAACAGTGGTTTTATCAGACAGGATAAAAAAATATACTTTTGATAACATATCAGTCAATAAAAGTAAAATTGTAAACAAACCGAATTTCAACTTTCAGAGTTCCAACGAAGTCTATTAATACAATTTTTCATATAAAACTAAAAGTAAGTATGTTTTTCTGATTTAATATTTTGATCAATAGGTACCTATTATAACATTAGAATTCGCAGTAGATCGAATTTTATCCTTTGACAGTACGCGAGTATTTGCCATACATTTATTTAATGGTCAATATAATGAAAATTGGTTTTTGTATTTTGAACAATTTGACGTACCAAGTTGATTTAAAGAAAAATGTCTAAACAAAAATTTGTAGAAAAGTTTTTTTTTGAAACTTTTGTTTTTACATGTATATATACACAAATAGGTACATATTTTATTATATATCTAAGTAATAGAGGTATAAAAAAAATAAGTTGTTTTGGAATGAAACCATTAGATGGTAAAAATAAAATGTTTATCCATTGTTGTTTCCTATTAGATTTACAGTGATAGCAAATACAGCCATCATGTCTTCTTATTATAAAATAGGTAAATATAATTTTAATAATACCTATTTTACCTATTGTACTTACAATGATATTATATTGTAGCTATTTTATGAATATAATTTTTATTTATACAATTTTCTATTACCAGATTAATTATATCAAGGTTAATCAATGACAAATTCTGTTAGATAATAAATGCCCAATAACAGATAAACTAATTTAAGTACCTATCAATAGTAAATTGTAATAGGGAAAAGCATTTTTAAATTTAATAATTAGGGAAATAAAGTGAAATATTTTATCAACTAAAGTCTAAGTATGTATAAAATTATCTTATAACCACAAATAAAATAGTTTAAACTGAACACAAAATAAAAAATGCTAAAATGTTGAAATTTGAAATTTTATTTTACTTCCAGTAACAGTTATTAAGTTGGTTTACTAAGTTCTGTATGTCAAAAACTACTGAACAAATATAACAAATATTACTGAAATATTAATACAGATTAGGGAAACCAATAGGATGAAATAAACTGTAGAAATTAGGTACAAATATTTATTTTTATAATTATTTGTTTGTGAATTTATAGGTACCAAGATCCCTTCAGAAGAAAATTGTTCCAGTTTCAGACTACCGCATGCACACAATCTGAGGGAAGAGCATGACATGTCTGCTAAGTATCCATGCATTTAACCAATCTACCAATCATTCAAGTCCAGCTGAAATTGTTTCAGAAGGCTCTGAGCACTGAGTAGCTCTGTGGTAGAGTAATCACCTGGCAAATGAGTGACTCTGGTTCAATTCCTTGTCTAGTAACCTAATTCTGATTTTTTTTTTCTCAGCGAGAATAGCAGCTTCATAATTATACCTTTTTAAAAATCATTTTATTATTACCTTAAGTGACCTAAGCTACTTTATTTGTATTGTGTATTTATTATTACTCAATTGTTTTATTGGATACTTACTATATAATATTTTAAATATATAATAGTGTTTGTTATAAACTTAATGTCAATTATTATATATTAGTTTTTTTTTCAATTTTAAAGTTATCTACAATCTCTACAGTTGTGTACAATAAGTAGGTTTGATATAAGACAAAGAAAAATACAATTAACGGGAAGATTAGGGAGGTTACCCAGTGGTAACACTCAGCAAAATACTAGTGAAAAACATTGCTAAATAAGAGAACTTTAAGTAGGCCAACCCTACAGAGACAAATATTTTTTTTGCATTCAATTATTTTAGATTCCACATAAAGTGATTGAACTACTGAGACAAGATCAATGTAACGTTTTTTTTATTTTTAATGATACCCAATTATATATGATAACGACTTATGCATTTTTTTTCCTTATTAATTATTTTATATAATGCGCATAGAAATAATAATAATAATTACCAAAACAAATTTGTTTCTCTCAAGCGAAAATGTATTATGATTATTTATGGGTATGTATAAATAATTATAAAAGATAATTTAAAATTAACTATAAATAAATGTGTTATTAATTTTTAGTATCTAGGTTTTGGTGCATGACACATATTTAATATAGTTTTATTTACTTAACTGTCAATATAATTATTTGATATTATTATATGTTACAAGTAACTGAATACTTTTGTATTATTACAGCTAAATCGATTTATTGAAAACAATATTTAGGTAAACTGAACTAAATGATTTGTAAAGTACTTGATTTGTTGAAAATTTACTAAGCCAGTAATTTTACAGAGGTGTATCGCTTATAATAATTTATCAATAAATTAAAAACTAACCCTTAAAAATAAATATAATATGAAGAATAAATACAATTTTAATTATAAACTTCGACCTATAATGAAAGGGTGATCACAGATACTTATAAAGATAAAAGTTAGTGGTTAAACCCCTATATTCCAAAATGTGTTCTATCTATGTGCTGGGTTGAACATTTATTAATAAATAGTTACCAAAATTTACATAAGTATTTAGAATAATAAATAATATATTATAAATAGTGAAAATACTTGATAAATTTTTGTTTTTATTTTAAATATTTTCAAAATCTCTAATGTCATTTTGGTTCTTATCTCTACTAAAATTGTCAAGATAGTTTTGAAAGAATATTTTTGAGAGATTTAAAGTAATTTCAAAGTTAAAATATATTTTAGAAAAATGTAACTATTCTTCAATAAATTCTTGTTGGTTTATAAAAAAATTTTAAACTCTCACAAAGTTATAAAATTAATCTGTTGGAAATTTACTTGGATTATCAAAAGTTCATATTAATCATTTTATTCAAAAGATTTTTATAAACTTCTAATAAGTATAAGTATGAAATGGTTAAACATTTTTTTTTTTAAATTTAATTTTATGTAGTGTAGTTGATTTTGAATTGAGTTTGGTATTTTGAGTTATCTCACCAAATATTACTTTTTTCTTCTAACGAGAATTTCTTTTAATAGATGAAGACAACTCAAAAGTTTAGATTTCTTTAACAAATATAGTAAAAAATGTATTACTAAGTTTACTTACTTAAGTTTTACTTACTACAAAGTTTTGAAATAGTTTTACTAGTAGGAATACTATATTTGATATTGGAATTGATGTTTATTTTCACTGTTTCAACAATATCTATCAAAAATCAAAATTAACTTAAAAATAATTTTAAATAGGTATTTTTTAAAATTTCTATCAGTTTTGTTTTTGTTATAATTTTTAACATTATACGTTTTTCAATGTAATTTATTAAACTAACTAAAAATATAAATGATTAGGTATCTACTTATTTTATTACTACATGATAACTTAGCATCAGATATACCTACTTACTAATCTGAAGAAGTGAAAATTGTCTTTAATAGATTTAGTGGATTGAATTTCTTTCAAACTTATTGACCTCATCACTCACTGAACTTAATACCTATAAAATAAATTTAAAATATTAGTTTTTAATAATAGTATTTAGATTTGTATTACTATGTATTTAATGAATTGCAGTATTGTAAAATATTTGAGTTAGTTTTAAGATTTTTTTCTTGGTATGTATCAATTTTTTTTAACACTTTTAATAATTTACTAGGAGGTCCAGAACAAATTGATCGCAGAATTTAAGGTAATGGTTTGATTACAACACTAATCAAATATTTAAAGTTCCCCAAGATAGAAATTAGATAGCCAGTATGATTTTCAACCTATGAAAGGAAAGGAACATCAAGAAGTGAAGAATATTTTATTTAAGACATTTTTCATCAATAATTTCAATACTCTCACGATTATCTCTTTAAGTTTGTACAGTAAGAGGAAAAAATAAGATTTTTCCAAAGCCAGTTTTTCTATGTTCATACTATTATTGTTACATGAGAGTCAACCTCCAGAATTTAAATTGGTACATAACCTACAGTCATATTAGACACTTAGATACATTTTATTAATTAAGTAAAAATACCATTTACTAGTTTATTGTTATTCACTACTAGAAACTATATTCTGTACCTTATTGTAAAAAAATTAGATACCCACACACTAGTTACCACACAAAATGAGACATCCATCCCTGTCTGTAAATCATATTTAACTATCTCGATAATGGGTTTCCTGTTCTAAAATCTGTTTTATTTTTAGTGTTGTAACTAAATTACAAATAATTTCTAATTAACAGTAACCCTCAAAACATACAATGTGAACCTAGCCTAATAATATTGACATTATATATTATATTTTTATACATACAATTATATACAATATACCACAATACCTACATAATACATAATACATGCACATTAGGTATTTTTAAACAAAACATATTGCAGATACTCTATTTAAACTAGGTAATTGAGTGTTTCTATATTCAACATGTAATTATAGCTGATAATTGAAACGAATGTATTTTAGTGACAAAGAGTAAATTTTAGAGCCAATAGAATTTCATTCACATTAATCGAAAAATATGCAAGACTTAGAGATATTTGAAATTTTGTGATTTTTATGATTCGTTATATCTACGATATAATTAGATACCTACAAATTGGACCACGCAAGAGGAGAAAACAAAAATTGTAGGGTTCCTTAATAGTGAATAATATTTTGTTTTACCAACAAAAAAGTATCAAGTATATTTGGTACCTATAGTCTATACAACATAATTATTCGATAGCTGTAGTTTTATGTACACAGATATTTCACTTTGTTTACTTATTACTCTCTTAAATTTTGGTTATTTTTAGTTTCACATTATTTATTAAAGGATTATACTTAGTAGTAGGTACATGGAATTTATTATTTTACCAAAAAGTAAACACTTTATACAAAAGTTAAAAAAATGAATTCTATTCTTCATTTGTATATCATCAATCTATTACCTACCTTGTATCATTTAAGTGTAAATAGGTTTATTTTGTCTTAATAAAAAAATGTTTACGTAACTGCTTTTGCACGATTTTATAAATTGCATATTTTGATAATTTGCCAGTTTTACCCGTAGCCTTACGAACAATTGTAAACGGAGTAATTTATTCTAAAAATTCCTTACGTCTTTTGTAAAGCTCTTTGTTTATGGCTATGGAATTTCTCACAAACTTTACAAATAGTTTAGTAGCCCCACTTTTTCATTATTGAAGTAAAGCTAGTCATACTTTTTTCACCAGTTATTTTGGTAAAAGTAAGATTTTATTTTATTTTATTACTTACCACCTTGAGCTTCTGAATGTAATAGCATTGATGACAATATGGACACTGATGATGGATCATTCACTCCATTTTCATCCACATCGCCGAGTGCAAGATCATTTTTTTCTTTGTTTTTACGAAACATATTATTGTTATTATTCATGATTTGATTATTTATTCTTTTTGACATACCTATTGAAAGTTAGGAAAATAAATTGAACGTGCGGATGACGAACAGACCGACGGATAAACAACGAAATGAGAACAAAATACGATTCAAACGTAGGGAATCATATATTTTATGTACCTACCAATAAATAATATTTTGATAAAATAAGACGAAAGTATTATTCTACTAATATTTATTACACAGGCGTAACCTGCGATAATAAGGAAGATGTTTAGATAATGAATTGGTACGAGCCGACCGACGAAGTCTTAGATATCATTTCCGGGAAAAATGACACTGACTTGCTAAAAATAGCCAAATAGACGACCGTGACATTTAACGCGTTAAAAGCTAAATAGGTAATCAATGTAGTGTAACATAGAGGAAAATTGTAATTTATAATAATATAATATACAAACGCGAGGGTGGTGTTAATTTTCCTCCGGAGGGTGTATTATCCCCCTATCTCGCTCACCCCCTTGAAATAATCACTTGTCTAAACATTGACGGAAATTTTCTACAATTTTAGAGGGGACTGATATTTTAAAATATTATATTGCATAATATCAAAGCGCCCGTCCTCTGCGCTTCATGAAGAAAAACAAAAATAACAAATATTTCTTTGCGGTTACAACCAGTTACTCTCATCCCTTGAAATGTGTTACAAATTTCAATAATTTCTTTCAAAACAATATATCTATATTGGTAGATCGATTTTTTTCCTTTTGTAAAATTGTAAAAATTTTTTTATTCGCCCTCCGACAATATTTTAATTGAAAGTTACCAGCGTTTAACTGAAAGTAGTAATAACCAGTGACCGCTGACCACTGACCACTGACCAGTGACCACTTGGCAATTCGATGGCGGGAGGGTAGTTTCCGACTGTGCGTAGTATCTATTTGCAGTGATACGTATGTAGGTAACTCGTATCGGGATTGGCGAAATTAGACATCGGTGCGCGAAAACCCGTGCCCGTCTACGTTGTAATTATAGGACCTCCTTGAAAATCTCGATCAGTGCGATACGTTTCCAAAGTCCGTTTTCCCAACCGACTCGTCGAGTCGCGGCACTACTGTAATAGTCACCGGTGTCGCACATCGGGCCATCGGCCCCCCTACCCCGCCCACGGGCGATTTCTACGACGCGTTTCGGCCGTCGCGCGTCGCGATGACGCGTCCGTAAAGACCGGCAGTAAAGTTTACGGCGGCTCGTCTGCTCCGATCGCGAATCGTCCGAACTTCGCGTCGCCTTCGTCGCGTAATCGTTTCCGCGACGACCGAATCGAACGTGTCGCGCCCCGAATTCCGACCGTCTCCCGGACAGAACTCGTGTCGTCGCCATCGTTTTTCCGGCCGAGTACGTGCATGATATTATACAGGCACAGTGCATGCCGTATTTTCCATGGTCGCTCCCGATGTGAATTTTTCCGCGACGTTTTAAAACAGCGGGCCCACAGACGGCCGACTGTTTCGCGGAATCGCGACCCGGGCTCACGTTTGCCGTTTTCTCGCGGACGAACCGCACTAATTCGGCTTCCGTCCGACGACCGGTGTTTAATCCAAGTGTTCGATAGAGGAAGCGGTGATTTCCTATTCCCTCGGAATGTTATTTGCTCCCCCCCCCCGGCCTATAAAATGCGGGTAAATTAATAATTGATCAAGTAATCAAACAAATTCGACGATAATTTTGGTAACGCCTCTCCCCAGAAGAACGTTCTGGATTCAACACTGCCGACGACGGACTCCGTATACCCGCGCGCGTCGCGTCCGTTCCGCCACCGGCGGGCGCCGGCACATCGGTGACGCTTTGTCGGTTAGGTTAGGTCATCGGTTGGTCGGCCGAACCGGAGCGCACGATTAGTTTTTAGACGAAATATTATTGTGACCGGGTCCGCGGATTTTCGTAAGCAATTTTTACGCGCGTAGACGGCCCAGCGTCCGTCCACTGGTCGGCCATTAACAAGTTTAATACATGTACACATTGAATGGGCGAGTTCATAGTTGCAAACCACTTTTATAGAAACAATCGGATAAGCGTACGAAGAAAATGATTTTAACATAATTAATCGTAAACGGTTCCACCTCTTTCCTTGTTAGAAAATTACACCGGTGCACTAAATATCAGTATAAACGAATCCGTCATACCGAACGAAAGTGCCGAGCCGTCCGTTTATATACCAATTATTCGTCATCATTTACGATATAAGTAATTGATATTAAATACTATAATAATGCGCAAACGACAATGCGAAAATGCCAGGCGTATATAATAGGCAATACGTTTTCAGAGAGGTAAGTTGTGTCGTTTTGTTTCTTATAAATATATAAATAAAATGTAGGTAGATAGGTACCTAATGTTGGACATGGACAGTATTTAGTGGAGTGTTCAGAAATTTTAAACGGAATGGGCTATAGCAAATAAAACTTTTGATTAATTTGTAAAATCGTTTGCTCTACCCAACTCGACTATGGGAGTTGGCAATTTAAAAGGCAGATCCTAAAAAAAATCTAATTTCTATTCAATACATCAAGTTTTCCCTCGTAACTTGGCTAAAATATGTGCATTTCGATATTAGATAACTAATGTTTTTGTATTTTTCAGTCAATGGGGGGGGGGTATGTAATTCCTATCTACCCAACTTCGTGCGCACGCCACTGATAGTATTCTGAATAAAGTATTAATTTTTAAATACTCTGAATATTTGAAAACAATTTTTTTTTAAATATTTAGTATTCAATACCTATTATATTCAAAAAAGTATTTTATTCCCTAAAAAAAATCGAAAATAATTGACTCTAAATTGAGATAAGGATGTAAGATAGAGAAATTCGGAAAACATTTTGAAAAGGAAAATTTATAAAAATTAAGCTATTAAACCAAAAGTAATAAATAATTGTTGTACTTAAAGAATGCGTATTTTATATTTATTACCCGAAAATAATTTTTCGGATAGTCTAAATTTTTTCAAGCATAAATTTAAAAGATGCGTCATTTTCACCAGGTCACCTGATTTAAAACTTTTTGGAATTCCTAACAGATAAAATATAATACATAGTTAAATTGTACGTTTCCTGTCTACGGTATTGTTTTTCTAGGTCGGAGAAATTCACTTTATAGTTGACAATTGTAACAATACCATTATCAGAATACTACTCCTACGGTGCTACTACTTTTCGTAAGTGACGGCAGATGGGGTTGCGTTTTGTCGACAGCCGGTGTATAATTTTGTAAAAAAACAGTGTGGAGTGGTTCTAAACAAGACTTTGGTAGATTGCCTCACATATCGAAATGTTTTTATCGGTTATTAATTATATTATTTTTGTAAATGGAATCGGCGAAATTCGTACGGTCGATGAAACCACGCTGATTGATGAATGGCGTCTTTTAGTCATCATATACGATTATGGATTTTTGCGCGTGCGGGTAAAAATATAATACCGTTTCGTTTTTAGATTCTGAATGCGGCGAAGAATTTATCGGTTTTACAATAATGTTTATTTCGTATTATTTTTTTTTTCTGTGAACAAATTTTCTTTTAGAAATTTTGCTCCGATTTACAATGATACAACAATTTTTCTGAAAGGATATCCGACTGGTGAGGTACTCTGAGGAGATCGTTTTTTGATTTTCCCAGGAGTTTTCCAAATAAATAGGAAAGGCCGGGAACAAACACCGAAAAACATTATGACATATATATATATATGCAAATTTGTTGACAGAGCAACACTATCAACCGAACTCCTCTCAAAACGTTTTTTTGCGTTTGCAATGGTTCGTTGTTGCGTACAGGTATACATTAAATATTTCTTCTACTACCTTCTCAACTTCTGACCTACAACAGTGGCGGCCTACCCCCGTGCGAATTATATCCGTCTTTTTAATATTTTGCCTGTGTCGGGATTCGCTTTTTTTTCTTCGTTTACGGTCAACCGAAGGCCCAGGTTATTTGGGCATGCAATTACAACAATAAGCTACCTACAGTTTTGCGCCATGCGATTTTTTTTTTTCCGAAATGTGTGTGTGTTTTTTTTTTTTTATCGCGAATCGTTTAGTGTATTTTTTTTAGTATTCGTTTAGTTAATTCTTATTTATTTTTTTCGGTAGAAAAAAACTTTTAAGTACATTGTTTAATTAACGAAAACCCGTTTTCTGAGAAGAATACACTATTAGTAAAAATAAATGATACCTAGCTTCTTCACCACACATATACGAATGTAGAAAAAGTGTATACTATATGAAACAATATTAGACATTTAACATTTAACAATACTAACATTATTAAACAATATAATTATTTTATAAATCATAAGTATACGCATTAGGTATTTTATTAGTAGTTCAAGATTATATATTTTAATACACTATTGTTGATGTATAATTGAGTTTAGTCTTAATTATCAGAGCGAGATGAATAGCACGATTCTGCACTATTCGCTCATCAAGCTAACCACCATATTGTCACACACATTTGCAGTCAAGGAAATTTAATAATAATATTATTGCATATTACGCACAATTATTATTGTATCACGTGAATTAGATTCGACAGTCAAATAATAACGTGAAAGTATACATTTTTCTGTTCCTTCTTTTTTTTTTTTTTTTTTTTTTTAGAATTATCGCGTAACACACAGCACATTGTTTATAATTGTCAAAAAGTAAGCAGGTATATGTCGGTACGTTTATGGTTATGCAATTTCTATTGTTCGGTCTTATATTCTGCTATTATTATTATTATTATTTTTTTTTTTAAATAAATCAAATTACATAGATACTTTATACGTACATTTAAGTGATTATATTTTGTATTTTTATAACCGCAACGTTATTGTGCCGTATATGATATAAGTAACCATTACGATGAGGGGGGAGGTTTGACCTTAAACTCCCTCTACCGTTTTTTTTTTTTTTTAAATATATTGTGCTCGAGAGCATGGTTATTATGTTAGCTGATAATAATTACTATCATCTTGCAAATTATTACAAAGTAATGCAATCGAGGATTTTTTTTAAATATTATTATGTATCTAATCATTTAATTATTAATTTTCTGTTATTATATAGTAATTATATTAACATTAGTCGAATATAGTTGCACGGGGAATGAAGGGAAAAATATGAGTAGTTACCTACCTCGTATCAAAAAAAAAATGAATATTCCAACGTACCTGCATCAATCTTCTATAGTTTTAGATTCTGCATTCGGAAGTTTTATAATTATTTTTTTCGAGGAAAACCATTTTAGAATTACGAACGACGGTTATGAATATCGAGGTCTAAGACGTGGTTTATTATGTATGTGTTCGTTATTGTTATCCAACGATTTTATTTCCCGAACAACAAAACAACTATATAGCTACCGAGAACATGCGTGGGGAAATGCTGCGCACTGTTGTAGTTTTAATTTTTTAATTATTTATTTGACGAAATATTAACATAAATTATTATATCTCGACAATTATTAGCTTATAAAACCCACAGATTTTTAAATTTTAAAATCAGTTTGAAGAACAAGACTGATTAATATTTCATTATTGGAAAAAAGGGCATCGGAAGTAGAAAGATTAACGTGAAACGAAGAACTGTTTTTTTAAACTAAGCCTATTGGTGTGGAGGGAAGCACGTGGAGGAGTGTGAAAAACATCGTAATATTCACCGCGCTGTTGAAGTTGCACACCAGTTTTTAACATCATTATAATATTTACTACTATTTTGGTTATTCTTCTAATATTCTGTCATGACTCGAAAACGCATAGAATAAAATATACTTATATATACTAAGGTTTGTCTAAGATTAATTTTTCGAATTCAATGATTAACCTACCTACCTATCGTGTTTCGTAATATTGCTTTATTAATATTTACACAAAAACCAGCCGGAGATTAATGTAATTCCCGATTTTTTTTTAATAATTCAATGTTGTGTAATACGCGTACAATAGTGTATGTGATGCACAATTATAATTACAATATAATATAATAATAATTACACGTACGCAATATTTATGCATAATCTAGCGTCGGTGAACACATCTGTATATATATAATATAACACGCCGCAGACTATATTTTCCCCTTTCTCGCGGTATCACGTCCATGACTTTTTAGAACGATCGTAAAACCAAAAGAAAAAAGACCTACATACTTTGCACGATGGGTGGGCCACTGTTGTAGGCGAGATGTTGGGAAGGTAGGAGTTTAATAAAGAGGTGTTTAATTTATATATGTATGCTACGATTGATCGTTGTTAACGAAAAAACGAATCTAAGCGGAGTTCGGTTACACATGTTTTAAAAGACCGTAATTTTCGTCAAAATTTGATTTTAAAATTCTTATATAAAAAAAAAATACTACATTATACTTAAATTTTTTTGTTGACTACTAAGTACAATTTACAATGAACCTCCTGTTAAATTTTTAAGCTTTTCTTTTTCCATAGAGTACCTTTCGAATAAATATTATGTAAAAAGCTCGCAAAATTAAAATGTCTAAATAAATAGCTAAAATATTTTGAAAATTTGTCGACGTCTAGAAAAGGCAAATATAGTTTTTCTATCAAAATGTCAAATCCATATGAATATTTTCAACAACAAAAAAACAACGTTTAAATTATTGAATATGCCATAAATTTGTCCATTTTCATTTCACGTCTTTTCTCGGATTTTCTCAATTATGAAAACTGCGTGTAAAATCATAAAATGATCTTCTTAAAGTACTATCCCAATAAAATTTAATTTCAGAAAAGATATTACACTTAAAACATCGGAGTAAGATTTCTGGTAGAAATTTATATACAGTATAGAAAAAATTAAAAAAAAAATTAAACATCATTATAAAATCAATACGTTTATCGCTACGCTCCGAATCGAAAACAAAATCTGGAAGGTATGATATAATACAATATTATAAAGCGATTCTATTTTTATCAGCACACAACGATAAATAATTGATAACAGTAAACGATTCTGAGCATATTTCGGTTATATTCCATAATTTATTAATGTTTTTGAAATGCTTCAGTTTTCACTATATTCATACAAATTTCAACTTTAATAAATGTTTATATACAAAAATTAATAAATTACATTAATGGTTTTTACATAAGTATAATAACTTATGGTTAAAATTGTATAAAATATTTGAGGACTTTAGTTGGAGCAAAACATTTGTATTCACTTAAACTGTCGTAATTATTACAATTTTCATCAAAATTTGAACTTATTTGTACGCTAATGAAAAACATTCGTGAACAGCAGAGCTCCGTAATAAAAGTCGAATTTTTCCCTAGCTGGTTCATTTTCGTTACAATATATCATTTTTAGAAATTTTAAGCGCAACTAGGACTTATTTATTTATGTGGATATTTTGTGGTGGGATACTTTGTCACGGACATCAGGAGTTCTATAGTTCTGTTACTGTATCTAGTGTTACCTCCCTGTAGTTTTCCATTCCTAACGTTATTAGATCCTTTGCGATTTAATCTCACCATCGTTGTTTAGGCCTTCCCAAGGGGCTCTTTCTTCGGGGTTTCCAATTTAATACTTCTTTTGGAATAGTATTGGACCTTATGGTACGTGACCCACAGCCAGCTTAGCCGTTTTGCTCTGACTTCCACCGTTATACTCGGTATAAAACCAGCGTTGTTATATGTATTATAATATCTGCGCAAAAGATCATCCAGTAGTATCCAGCAGATATTTTATAAATCTTGGGGCCTGGGGGCTCCCGGACACAAATGCGGCCGGAGGTCGGGCCAGGCCGACACTATAATGTAGGTGTAAGGTATTAAACTACAATAAGTATATTATTACGGTATCACCGTGTAGGCACATCATCAAGCACCTACGGTATAAACGATTTTTTTTTTGTTTTTTTTTTTTTATCTGCGCAGAGTCTTGGAGTAGAAGTGTTGTTGGTATGTATCGAAAATAAAGAGTGAAAAAAAAAATCACGACAAATAAAATAATAATATACGACGCGCATCGTAAAAAAAGAACAACATAAAAAAAAAAAAAATAAATAAAAAAAGACAAGGTAAATTCGAGCGCGCCCGGGCCGCCCGTCGGTATCAACGAAGACGATGACGGGGACCGGTCCCAGACGAACCGGCCGCGCGGCAGCGTGGCGTTACGGCGAGTCATGTGCCCGCGAGAAGACAGCGGTCCGTAGTAGTGGTGCAGTCGTCCGCCGCGAACCGCGTCGACCGGTCGTTTTGTCGGAGTGTCGTCGCCACGCGTTTTCCGTCGACCGGTTTCCCGCGCGAATTTGTGTGTGTTTTCCGCCGACCGCGTTTTCCTCTGTGCGCGGGTTTTTCGCGCGTTTCAGCCGTCGGGAACGGGTGCCTCCGTCGTCGGCCGCCGCCATGGAGGACTCGTGTCCCGCGAACAGCTGTTCGGCGCAACAGGCCGAGGCGCAGCGTTTCCGCAAACAGTCGAAGAAAATCGGCCGGAAACTGTCGCGCCGGCTGTCGCTTATCACCAAAGTGCCGAACATATTCAACGTGAAGTTTACGGGCGCGGAGGGTCACGCGAGCGGACCGCAGAAAATGGCCATGGCCTTCGCCGACGAAACGGTCGGTGTCCAGGCGCACGAGATCACCGTCATTGCGCCCGATAAGACTCAGCGATTGGTGAGTACCCGTTCATCAGTAATAAAGCGTATTATAGGTTTTATATCCAAGCGGGGGTGTCTAAATGACGACGATATATTATACTGTAACATCTCGAGGAAAAACGGATGGATCTCGGTCATGTTTTTTCAACAAAGTCATAACTAAAATTATTATTAAATTATATGTAACAATTATTCGCCTGTGTGCATTTTATGACGTATTAACGGGTCGTTTCATGTAAAGCAAATAATTATATTACTCGTATCAATTTTAATTTAAAATTGACCTTTTTGTTTTTTGACATTAAATCGGTGACGAGTGTTCGATTGTTTGAGTGTACGCGACACGTATTTGCAATATTTTTATAGTTTTAAATACTGCAGGTAGATCATATGTTTCTTTAATTGCTAAACGGCATAATTGCCGAATGTCTAAATCGCTATATATTATCATTAAATATGACTTGTGCGTTTTAGCCGAACAAAAAATATGCGATTTAAGGTATTTTAATTTTCGGTAAAACACCGCGTGTTAGACCCTATACATACCTACACGTAAGTTTAGACCAAAAGAAAAGAAAAACTCCTAACATAAACAACCAATTACATAATAGTAAAAAAAAAAAAGGTAAAAATTGACCCAAGTCCAGTGTTAGTATCTAGATAAATGGATAAATGATACATACCAATTTAATCATCTAAACATAAATAATCATGGACTTTTCTCTCGGGAATCTATTTAGATAGTCGAAAAAAGAATATTAATTACCTACCATAAAATCTAATGGTCAAAATAGTAAAAGTATATCAGATTTTGTACTTGTCTAGATTTCATAATGGTGGTGTAATTGATGTAACTTAATAATCAATTTATTAACCCTATATGGGTATCAAAATAAATTAAATATTAATACGTCTATTATAACTGCTATATTACTGTTAAAAAAGATTTATATCTACTTTATCGATTCAATTGTTTCTTTCAGATATCTTATTTCTCATTTTACCTGTGTAGATAAAGTTTTGTCTGGATAAAACACAACACTGCTCAAGCCCATCTTCCCCCGCACCAAAGATATAATACATTTTGATATTTGCAGGGGTGTACCCAACATGTCCCTATTAATAATGTTATGACATCGTCCGATGAACTGTTTTCATTTTACAAAACACGTCCGATAACATACGTACGTCTGATAGCTATGCATCGACAAAATAGATATGCACATATTGTCATAATACAATATAATAAAGTTCTGTTGTTAGACTATAATATTACGAAAATAAAATTGTTCGCATATTATCGTATAAAAGATAAACTGATCGAATTTAAATGTACATGTAAAACAAAAAAAATAAAATAAAAATAAATTCGAAATAAGTATAATTATTATAAGTATTTAAAAACAAATAATTGGAAATTATAATTAATTCGAGATTATTGATATACCTATATAATAGTATATACCTAAATCGAATTAAGTGCGTGTGTATAGTGTACGCAAACAATTAGCGATGGACTAATAATCGTATACTATATATCATAGTATAAGGATAATTTTTTTTTAAACTTTTTTTTTTTTTACCTCGTGCCATTCTGCAATAAGTATTGGAACCAATAATATGATACAATTAACAATAAAATCGAGATTGTGTAGTGACGGTTATTTAGTTTTAACGCTACGACAATAATAACGCGCGCACATCAGAAAATATTGGACGCCGTCGAACCGCCAAATTCGACGGTTTACAATATTGTTTTTATTTATTTATATTTTTTATGCTGGGCGTAGCTGCACGAAGTGTACCTGTAATATAGTAATAAAAAGTTTTTAACTGAATTATTTTTCGGTCGAGCCAAATGTATATATTCGTATAATTATATTATTATACGCTCGCGTCTTCCGTCTTCAGCCCCAAAGGCCGTCGATAGACTCATATTGCTGCGTTACATCAACCCTCCCCCTCCATTTTATTCTGCGTAGCACTGCATAATACCTCCTTGTCACTGCCCACGCCTAGTATTCTATCAGATCGTTTGCGTGCGATTGTACGCCTAAACGTTTTCGGAAAAAAGTAACAAGAGCGTTGTTTGTCCGTTAGAATTCCAATAATTTTATACTCGAAGCGTATACCGAGGAATGTATATTGGTTTAACAATGACGTTTATTCATATTTTATTTTACAATTTTTTTTTCTATTTATGTCTATAACGATTTGCTCAGATTTTCGAGTGTAGTGCGTTTTCCGAAAGGAAATTTCATCTGGGTGGTACTCTAGGGAGGTCGTTTTTTGGTTTTCAAAATAATTGGGAAACACCGAGAAAAATGGAACATTTACATAAATGCATAAAAGAAACTTCACTCCGAATCGTTTTTCATTGGCAATGGTTCGTCGTTGCGTATACAGATATAAATTAAATTCCCATTTATATCCTACCTCCCAACTTGTCACCTACAACAGCGGCCCATCGTACAAAGTATGTCCGTCTTTTTACTTATAGGACCAGGTCTATAGCCAGGGACGTATAGGACTTGTCGGTATACAGTGACGTTGGTTGGGAGTTTTTGAATGTTGTTACCCTTCTTCCTCCTATCCAATTTCTTTTTAGCTATAGGTGAAATTAAGAAGGTTATTGACCACTAAACACCCATAGTCGATAGTCCCCTCATAACCCTACTGCCGATATAATTAATAAAGCCTTGTTAAAAAAAAAAAAAATTGGTCAGTTTTAATTTAGTATAGGTATCTATACTCGTATATTGCAATATTGTAGGCGTCGTTACAATAATCATTATCAATCAGGTCCGTTATTGTATACATTTCTCAGGAGAGATAAATTGAAATAATATAACTGTTCTTTTTTGAAATTGTATTGGGCGAAATAATAATCGGAATTAAAGTGGTGATATTACACAGAAATTTCAGCTAATATTTTCTCTAATGGAATGCACCCATATTAAAATATCATTTTTTTTATTGCACTGTCGCATTCAATTGCACGATTAGTCTGTTAATAAGCTTACGTTTATAGTATATTTCAGGCAGTCTGTTTATATTTAACTAGCCTTTTGATTTATGTCATATAAAGTAGGGGTTAAGTTAGGTCTGTACGGATTCGGGCTGATTTATATTATGTAAAATCAAAACCGTCTCTTTAAGAATCGTTTAAAACTGTTCAAATATTATGTGTCATTCGTCTGACGTTATATTTATTATACAAGGTCTATTATTAATAATTTAATAAAATTATAGTTCCACGTGTTTCCAATTTAACGATTTACAAGAAAAGGAGATAGGTGTTGCATTCATACAAATTTGCACTCAACACAATCGTCTCGCTTCGCTCAAAAAACGATCCTAAAATTGTATTGTTTGTAAACAAAAATGACCTATAACGTAAAATATTACTAGATTATAGACAGGTGCGTATATATTATTAAAGATTTATTAAAATCTGTAAAAAAAGTATATTGAGTAAACTGCAAATACATCATAATAGCCTTATAAATATATAAAACGACTTATAATCTCCTATAATCTTGTCTAGTAATTTAATATCCAACAGTCTAAACATAGATTAAAAGTACTAATATAAAATTGATAGTTTAAGTTAAAATTTGTAATGTGATTTTAGATAATATTCAACCAAGTATTCAAAAAATAAATAAAATAATTAATTTTCAAAATTCCAAACACTCACGGTTTACTTATACATTCTATACATTCATAATATCTCCTGTGTCCAATTTTTTAGATGCCTTTTATTAGGTGTAATATGTATAAAGCATTATTGCTTTACTCAACATTTAAAAATCATGCTTTTGAACACTAAAGTTATTGATATACTAAATTTATTAAAATGTTCCATATAGATTTTTTTGGAACACAATCCTCACCAATCCTCTTAAGTAATAAATATTCATAGGTACACTTAATAGAATGTGTAATAGAACTAGCATCATAGGTGTAACTAGACCACCATCTTTGAGATATCAAAGACTCATGGGAGCTATGGTCCACAATTTCTATAACAAGATTCTTAAAATAAGCAACTACCCATTTTATTTACATTTTTATGTATAAAATGTTTTCATAACTGTATTTTACTACATTGTATTTCATACACACATGCATTGTCTGTAGGAATATTGTATTTTGTTCTGCTCATTAATTATGAATTACATAGATAAAAAATGTAGTCGTTTCTATAAAAATAGTTTATTTGGGTTATTTAGGAGTACAAATTTTAAAATTGAGGGTGGTAAAGATCCCTCTAGTGCTAGGGGAGCACTCCTCTTAGTTGTGCCTATAATCCGCATGTGCTGGCTTCGTCTTACTATCATGTGGAATAGCAAACGTTACTTGTAAAATAAACTTTAGGCTTTCATATTAAAATTAAAATTTAAACACAAATTTATAGAGAACAAAAATTTCAACCCTTGCAGCTTTTTTTCTAAAAAAAAAGTGTCATATGAACAATTTATTGCCAATTTATAGTTTTTGTATTTTTTAAATAGTTGAAACTTTTGTGTATGATAATTTTTTTAAAAAAAAAAATCTACTCACATTTCTTGGACATATTCTCTTTTCTATTTCAACCTGAATTTGAACGCCACAATATATGTTCTAAGTAACGTGATTTTGCTTTGTTATCCGTTCATTAGACTGAGGTTGTAAATACGGGTGTAACGTTTTTTTAATACGAAGGTTTGAAATGTTGAACACTATTTGGATCCACGTATCGCAATAGTTGAACCTCCATTTGATTTCTTATATCTATATAATATATAATATCCATTATCGTTATGAAAATATATGGCGATGGTCTCTTTTTTTTTATATCAGCTATACTTCATGCAATAATACAATTCTCCTATATATTATCGCCAAATAGGGTTTTGTCCAGTTCAACAATATATTAACAAGTGTGGAGCAATGATTACGCGACATTTGCGAAGATTTTCACACGCAAACTCGCCATCTTGTTGCGATTACAATTTGTGTCGATTGTCTTTGTTACATTGGTATTTTATAAGTATTTAGTAATAACCGTGGTTGTGCAGTATACAATGTATAGGTGACCGTGCAGGTAATAACCCACCGATAAATTGAGTTCATCAATTTTTCCATCTCGGCTCGCGGTGACGGATATTTTACAAACCACTTTGTGTAGAATACGTATTTTCAACGGCATGTAAACATACCGGGCATCAATGCCAGTTTCTTCCTAGTTCCTGCGTATTCATTACATTAAGGTTTCTTCAGTTTTCCTTGTAAAACGGTCCCGAATGACCGGATGGATGCGTATTATGCACGTAGGTGTTTTTTTTTGTTGTGTCAAGCAGAGTTCACAACTCGTCATGTTGTGGTGAAATTAAATTTGTTTGATTATAGCTTTTTGGGACGTGATTATAGTTTATTTTAATGTCGTATATGAAAAAGTTAACAAGGTATAATTTCACAGATTATTTTTTCCTCGGTTTTCTCGATGTTTCTTGCTTCTATTTTCTTATATTTTGACTTTAGAGTATAATTTTCATCGGCATTTTTTTTCTAGTTTTTCCGATGTGCAATATCATTTCGATTTTATTGTTGTAAACATTCAATACAGTATTAGATCTGATATTTTTATTTTTCAGGGTCTATCTATCGCCTGAAAATAATAATTATCAGAATTTTTTTAACACTTTCAGATGGTATTGGACAAATAAAAATATTTTTCACTCGATCAAAATGTTACTTATAAATTTGTTTTATTATAATAATAATAGTCGTAACATATATTGTCATCGTATATTTTGCAGGATACGAACGACTATAAATGAATACAATATAATCTATATAGTGTACGGCATAAATGTGCTGATAATGTTAATATATTATGCACAAAAGTATGGAGTCTCGTTATAATATATTTAAAAAAAAAAACAGTACACACACCTATATTTTTTAAATGGATTCATTAATATGCATGATTTTTGTGTTCGCTTTCTCCGAAAAAGAGAAAAATATCTGTAACATTGGCACAAGTTAAATTGTCAGGAATAAATATATATCAAGTAGGTAAGTAGGTATGTATATAGAACATAATAATGGTGATACAAATTTGAATTTTTAAGGTATAAATTGCTTAATTATAAATGTTTTAAGAGTAATTATAAACGAATAGAAGCATTTTAATACAGAATAATATGCAAGTAATAATAATATACTCGTATACGTGGGTTTCGTTTAATTTAATTTAAAAATTATTAAATTATAAATGCATTTAATATTATGTTTGTTTAATTATTGATTATTAATGTAATTATTTTGTTTAAATTAATTACAAACAATTTATTATATAGAGATATATGTGTACCTACACATTTACATTATATTAAATTATATATTCATCGTAAACATATTAATGGTTTATTAATTATATATAGTGTTGTTTTTTTTTCAATTTTTCAAATATATATTGTTATATGTATAAAAAAATGAAGAAAAATGTTTGCACTAGAACAATTTCATAACATTCCATTTAGACTTCGGATGAACAATTTTCATTATGATTTCGCCTATAAGGTTTTGTGATTAAAAAAAAATATATATATATATATATATCTTATTATCTATTTATCTTTTGTTCGGTCATGACTCATCATCTGTAGCTAACTAGGTGTTTGTGATCAAGCTCCTTCTTGAACGCTTAAACGATGAACGCTAAATCATACTGTGCTAGAAAATATTGTATTTTTTTCGAAGCGTTTTCATGCAAATTTCTGACGAAAATAAATCGCCCACCGTGCATGTCCTTATCCGAAACAAAACACAAGTAGATGACAGTATAATATTATTATACAAAAAATGAATTGCATTTAAACTTAACGTACCGAGCGCAGTGTAGGAGTATAAGCCGTTACATTCGGGTTGGCGGATTTTCAATGATCATTGACTGGTTGTGGAGCGTGGGTTCATATATGCCATTTCTTCGGCCTGTGACCGTCTTCTATGTTTAATTAAATTGCAAAAATTAAGGAAGTATAATATACATTTAATATTCGAATAAATGTCTCGTTGAATCTTTATTTAAATTTTTAAGAAAACACCTATTTAACTATAAAATCATTTATGCCAAGGTAATAACAATTATGTATGTCAGATTTATTCTTATCATTTTTATTTAAGTATATCAGTAGTAGGTATAATATTATTGTGTAACTTCTAATGCATATCATATGCATATTATACATATCGTTAAAAAATGTTAGCACATAAATTTTGTAACTATTCGCCGGGCCACAAAATACATCTGGATTTCGTTATATTTTTCAAGATTAATTTTTATCGTAAAATATTATACGTTTAAACGAGTATTTACATAGTAACTTTACTACAGTGGGTAAACCACCACTGTATTTTACCGCTAAAAAAATGGAAAAACGGTGGCGGTAGTCCACCATGGTGATTTGAACTTCAATTAAAATGTACAGGGACAGGAAATTGTAGGAATAATAATAAACGTACATATTGATTGAACTGATAGTTTTATGAATGTATATTATACTCCATTCATTCATCGTCGACCTACGCGCCCTACTACGTTTGTATTTTTCAATATCAAATGCGCGGATACAATCATATAGTACGTATTTAATACGTATATAACAATATAATATCGCATAATAATATACAGTCGACACGTGCACGTAAAAGTGAATTTCTAAAGTTGTTGTCCTTATTATTATGTATAGGTGCCTTCATCTTGCGGTAAACCTTAGGAATGAGTAGAGAATTTTAAATTATTACCTATATACTATAGAACGCCTATTGTTATGGTTTTCTAAGTGTTTTAGGTTAACTACATTGTTTACAATGATGTGTTGGTTTTATCACGTTTTTGATACAGGGAATCGTTTTAGCCTAAGGACCTGATTATAAACCATCAATGGTAATCTAGGCCGCATTGCCAGGCGTATATATAGGTACCTAGGTATATAAAAGAGGAATTGACGGATAAACTGGTCGATGTTATAGTTGTATTAATTTAGTTGTAATAAAAACTAGTGTGCCACGGGCTTATAAAAAAAAGTAACTTGGAAGGAAACGATTGGTAGGTAGGTTTAGCCGTAAAGATACTTTCGTTTATGATGCGATGTACCTATATTATTGTAGTTCATTGGAAACAGTTGTATAGAAATTATCGGTGTGATACGAATATTTATAATAACGTGGAGTCTAAATTAAGTGTCTGAAAAAAAAAATAAATATATTATAGTGAACACATGAATATGTGTTATACGGATTATAATAAAATTATAATTTAGTGTTAAATATTACCTAATAATGTTTAATAATACGATTCGTAGATTTATGGTTTTTACCGTATCATTTAATTTTATGATATTACGATTCAATTTATTTAAAACAATTTGTATAACAAATATACGCATTATTTTTACACTCAATTAGGAAAATAAAATTTAAAAAAAACAACTTATTTTTCTTTATTTTATATTATCTTTTCGTATACAAATATATAATATAATACGAAGAAAAAATACAGTTTTCGGTCTGCAGTCTTAATATTTATTAAAAGTATATTTATGAACAATCTTAAATAATTAATTTTTAGAAGCAGTAATCAATATATCAAATCATAAATTCCCCTCTTTGATACCAACATGGAATAATAATAAATCAAATTTAAGATTCAAAGATTTTATTTACATTTTAAATTAAACGGGTAAATAAAAAACCTATACAATTAAATATGATTTATTAATAAACATGTCGTTTAGGTCACTAATTTCTATTATATATTTTTTCTGTGTTTAAGTTATTAATTTAAGGTTCTGGTTTTGCTATGATAAGTGCGATTTTTTTAACTTTTCTAACAGACATTTTTCCTCGTTCAAAATACAATAAGAAAACTTTGAATTTAATTGGTGCGTTGAGGAAGCCTATTTTGATTTTCCTAGTAGTTTTCTCAATGATTGGGAAAAAAGTATGAAAAACGGAAAAGTTTACGGCATTGACGATTCCATTATTTTCCTATTGCTTTTTTTGTTTTACCTAATTCGGTTAAACATAACTGTAAACAGCTTAAATCTTCACAGAATACTTATATTAGCCTTTTTTAGACGTGATCAAATTTTTAAAACATTTTTAGCTATTTATAGACATATTATATTTGCGAGACTTTTTACTTAGTTTTTCTTTGGTAGGTACTATGTCTCACTGATATCTATAGAAATCCGAGTAGTTGTTTTTTAGTACTGTAATAATATATTGATAATTTTGTATACTATACTTTGTACCAGAAAAAAAAAGGTTAACATAAAAATTGAGTTCAAATGAAGTACGTATATAGTATAGTATAGTTAAATAACGGATTTTATTGATATTTTGTCTTCAACACAACAATGACGTGCCTATATACGAAGAAGAAAAGATTTATTGTCTTGTAATCAACTTTAAGTTTTTTGGAAGTCAATGCGCACGTTTTGGTGTATAAAAGAACGGTTGAGTGCCTTAGGGAATTTTTTGTGATTTTAGATACCTAGATGCTTTGTTTCTAGATTATTTTTGCGAAGATAAAAGTAAACTAATTAATGATAAATATAAAATTAAAATATCACATTAATTTCATTAATATTTGACGCTTGTAGTTTTTGTTAATATTATGTATTTTATTTTGGTCCTTCCTGTACATACCTGTATAGTTTTAAACTGTGGCTGAATTAAATTTCGTTTTATTCAGTAATGCACCAAATTAAATACATAACAAAATAATACAAAATACGGTACAGCTGATGAGAGGAAAAGCTGAGTTTGTTAGATTTTATTTCATATTTATAAAATACAACTCATGAATAATTTATATATTCTCGTAGAATAGGTATATCAGTTAGATAAATTTAATTAAATTAATAAACGAATAAAAAAGAAGATTCATTTTTGGAGTAATTCTACCGTAATAAATATAAAAAAAGCATATTAAAGATATGTTGAAGACACTTTCATTTTATTTAGAGATTCAAATAGACAAGCAGAAAATTTTTTTAACTACTTAGACAAGATAAATAAAAATATTCAATTTACACTTGAAATATAAATAAATAATAAATTAAAATTTTTAGATCTTACAGTTTCCATAATAAACAATAAGTTTGATTTTTTTATTTACAGGGAACCTACACAAACTGATTCTATAATACCATACGATTCTAATCACCATTATTCTAAAAAGATATCATTTTTTAATTCAATATTCTTTAGGCTTGAACGTATTCCATTAAAAAAATATAATAATCAATACGAGCTCAATATTATCTATAATATAGCACATAGAAATAATTTCAATTTAAATTCTATTAAAAAAATCATAAATGTATTGAAAAAAAAAATAAAACACAACTCACCAAATAATGTTGTTAACTATTATAGTATGAAATATCAAAATATGTCTTACTAATTCGCTAAAATTCTGAAAAATAATACAAATAATGTAAAAAATCGCTTTTAAGACTAATAATAATCTAATCAAACTTAATATAAACAATAGAACTAAAATCTTCACAAAAAATCCTTTTTTTTTGAAAATGGTAGTATATATAAACTTAAATGTAACTGTAATAAATTTTATGTAGGTAAGACAAATATAAATTTTAAAATAGGATTTAATGAACATATTTCTTAAAAAAAATTAAAAAAGACTGCCCCTAACTCAAATTTCGCTAAACATGTTTTAAGAAATAACCATAATATAAGTTTTGATATCAATACAGACTTGGAAATATTAAATAGGTACCTAAAATAACATTTACATTAATTCAGTTTTAGAAGAATTACATAAATACAATTAAATAAAGAAAATTAATCTTAATAATATTTTAAATTTTCGAACCAATTTTAAAAATAATATTTTTTATCAATACATTTTAGATAATAAATAATAACCAAATAGTTTATATTTCTTAACATATATCTATGTCTAATAATAACCCATTTCAAAAAATCTGTCTATTAAAATAAATTATTTCTATGTAAAACGTCCAATTTGTATAATTTTTTTCTGTGTATTTCTTCATTTAGTTTTTTATATTCAGTCGTGTTTTACATTTTGACTGTGATATTATATATCTGATGATGAATTTTAAATTCGAAATCGGTCGTATAATACACCTATTAAAATATTCCAGGTGGCGCATTTATTCATTTTTTTAATTTTTATATATACTTTTTTTTACTTATTTATTTATTTACTATATTTTAAAAAAATTAAATAATATAGAACTATTTATAATTAGTTTACAATTATTAACACATATTATGTTTATGGTTACTTCAAGTACACTGCTATCGGTAAACCTGAAAAGTATTGATCTGATATGGTTATTGCGTTTAAACTATTTTATTGTTTAGGTACAATATTATAAAAATAAAAATATTCTAAATATTAATAGTATGATCGATAAGTAGTTTTTAGATATTTTATTTTTAAAACGGTTTTTGTATGTCGTTATGCTTTTTGAGAAAATAACTATACCCATACATACTTAATAATAATATAATATATTGTGAAATGTCTAGGAGCGGATAGGTAAGGTTTATTATTCAAGTAGGCAATAATATACTTTGCCGTTGCGAATACTTTAAATTTCCTATGTAAAAGAAAAGTATTATTGCGCACGTTTTTTCTCCAAAAGGTTTTACTCTATTTGATTTAAATCTTGTATGTGTGAATTTTTTGTTAAATGGACCTTCTACATATTATAGATATAAATAATATTTTTATCTGAAAGTTTGTCAGTGCACTTTATAAATCTACAATTTTCTTCCGATCTTATTGAAATTTTGCATACTTGAAATTCAAAACAAAAGGCAGGTCCGCGCTGTCTTTTTTATCTCGAAATTGAATCCCTCAAAGGTGGTTCGTGCTTTGTTTTTGATAATACGAATACATTTAATTGTGTTGGTTTATTTTTGGTTTATCTTTAAGTAGTAAATGAAACAAAATAGTTAGTAGTAATTATTATCATTTAATTTCTCTATCGCAGGCAATGAAGTACCATTTTTTTAAAGATACATTACTGGACAACAACGATTAACTGTGACAGATATAAGGGTCTCTTAGGGTTTCTAAGGAAGACACATTGAACAGACAATTTAATTTTATATGGAAGGTGTATTATACTTTTTTTTTTCAAATTAGTCCGGAAAATACTGGATAATAATTCAGATATATAATATTACATAGTATATTATTTATATTACAAATAATGCGTTTAATACAGCATAATCAAGTACATAATCTGCAGTTATAGTCACTGCAGACTGCTATAGTTGAATAAAACTGTTCAGTTGTGTAAAGTGTAGATAGGTAATATTTACTATGAGAATAGCCTCGGGTACACCTGTACTCATCCGATGTGCACAGGCAAAACTCGTTTAATTTTAACCGATATTGGATAGTGCGGTTATATATTAATATATTTGAATTATTCGTACTTTCGCTTCCGTACGTTGAGAAAAAAAAATCAAATAGGTATATACTATAAAACTGTTTACCGAGATTTTTTTTATTATTATTCTTTAACCGAATGAATTTAACAATTTAATGTAATTGTTAATTCAATGTTGATTTAATTTTATGGTACCAGTATTATAATCAATGATGATAACTTCGATTCAAATCTATATAGACATGCACCGTGGTTATATAGCAGGCATGTGATGTCCCGTACAGTGTATTATGAAGGGTATTTATACAAGGCTGTGGGGAGGGAGCACAACATTTTGACAAACTATTTGGTGATTTTTTTTTTCTCATAATGGTAATATGATAATATTATGCTGCCATTTTTTTACTTTTGAAAAAATTTCAATTTGCGGGGAGTCCAATATATTTTTTTCTTTTATTTTTTCACATTATAACTAAATAACAATACAATAAAATAATACAATTTTTTTTTTTTAAACATTTTATTATAATGTATGCTGCAACCTATAGAAATATGTTTTACAATAAGCATATTATAATATGCGTATTATATGTGATCGATGTAAATAAAAAATATAGCGTGAAAAATGCCGTGATTAGACGAGCTCGTGGTGACACTTTTGTCGTTGTAAAAATATTAAAAAATGTACCTATATAGCAACAATTTAAAAATAGTAATCTAATTGAACATTATAATATAGTTAATAACAAAAAAAAAAGTAAGTACTATATTTTTTCCTATTATTGTTGTCTCGCATAACAAAAATAAATGAATGCTATTATAATAGCGATTATTTATCAAGGATAATATTTTACGGATAGGAGAGTAAAAAAAATGTACGAACATTTTTTTCCATCATATTTTATTATATACTTTTGAATTGATATAAAATATCGGGTGATATCCTCTAAAACACATTGTATACGGAAATTTAAATGATATAATATTTGTAGGAACGAAATTGCACATAACTAAACAGAGTAATTATTATATCAGTACAAATTTATTCTCTGCAAGCAATATGAACTTCAAACCGGACTGGGGATAATTTCTATCGTGGTAGGTAAAGGTAAACTAGGTATATATTATAGGTTAGGTTAGAGTATATACATATAATATATAGTATATAGTATGTACCCTAACCTAAAAATGTAGTGTACATACACTACATTGTCGGTTATAAGTATAGTGAAATCAGACCTGTTGAAATGAGAACAGTTAAAAAATGGTTAAAAGAAAGGATAGGTACATATGCATTATTTCGTCCTCTATTTAACATGAATAGCTTAAAATTCCTGTATAGATATTGATAATATAGGTTAGATACCTATATAGTTAATACAAAAGCCGCTTTATAATCATTACGCACGTGTAAGCATCTTGCATACTATTATTTACAATACAAATTGTTTAGTAAAATTTCTTTAGAAAAGTCGGTTTTTCATACCTATATAATATGTTTCAGGAAATTACTTAATGTTTTATAAATACAAAATATCAACATATAGTATACCCTATAAATTAAAATTGTTTAGAATATTTGTTTGTAAATTTTAATTTTAGGTAGGTTATCTACACACCAAATTTTTGTCTGGGACAGTCGTCCCAAAAAATCTCGGTCGTGCAGCCACTGCTTCATACTCCGCGATTATCAACTTTCAGGTGTTGTTTCTGGTAGAATATTTCGTTTAGGTTAATGATTTTATTAATTTTCTTATTATTTTTCTTTAATAACAGTGAAAATTGAGAGCAAAAGTAATATTTTAACAAAAGCAGTTTCTGTTATTTTTTATTATGATTCGGTTAAAAATAATTTTAATGACCTGAAATTTATATTAAACACCTAGTTATATATTAGGAAAAATATATTTTAGATTTGCAATTGTCAATATATTTCAACGTTTTTTAATTTGTATAGTTATTAAAAATTGTCTAGTTAATTTTTTATTTGGTTTTATGTGGATAAAACTATTTAGGATTCTTCAAAAATATTCGAAAATCTAATAATCGAAATTTAGAACTTGAAAGTTACCAGCAACCACCCACTCTTTGAATACTTAAAATACTATAAATTTAAATTTGTTTTCACTTTTGATATTTTATTTTATTTAGTTTGTGTAAGTGTCTAAATTGTATTGAAAACTTGATTATTTTATGTTACACAAATATATACGAGTATATAGTCAACATTTATGTTAAAATGCGTTAAAAATTCTTACGAATAACGAAAAACAATTTTATTTTTACACTATTTAGTTTTATGCAACAAATATTAATTAATCTTTATTGACATCATTTGAATGATGTATTCTTCGTTATATTACTATAATACATGCAAACATTTATCCTTACCTGAGGCTAATTATTATTACTGCGCTTTACCGTATTTTGCATGACATGCGATTTTTTTTAATTAGAAAAAAAATTTTAAAAAATGGGTGACCCAATGTGTTTTAGGTGATTGACCTTAATGAAGAAGAACTTAATAATCAAATGATTCAAGGAGTGGCTTGGGTGTATAAACACTTTGTATAAACAAACATGGTATAATGTCTGTGGGTTTTGTACTTTTTATAAATAATATTGTACCTATTCATTGTTAACTATTTATATTCTTAAACCAAATAAGTATTTTTGCAACTGTATTGCATTGTAGCCGAGATTGTATAGCTTGTAGTGTATAGGTATAATCTATATAATTTCTGTAAACTTTTTTTTTAGATTTAATTATAGGCGAAATTTCGATTAGTTTAACTTGGGCGGGCTATTTTCATATCACGCCCAATGCTTACGAATAAAATGAACAAAAGATCAATGCGACGAGTTGTAAGTAAAATTTTCAAACAAAAAATGTTGGTCGTTCCCCTATTTTTTAAACATTTCAAACATAGTTCAAAATTTGAAGTCGTGATGATGAGTAGTTCGTAATTTTTAATCAACTGTAGTTAGAATAATAATTGTTCAAAAATTTTAAGCTCATATTCATTGGTAAATATTTTTTTTTAGCCAGATAAGTGGTTTTCTATCGTTATTTATCCGATTAATAGTTTTGTAGTTATTTACTTACATTTAAAAAATAAAAAAAATAAGGATTTGTTTCTTAATATATTATTCTAATTCAATTCTCATAAATTTTTATAAAACTGTCATTTTATAGGTAGGCCATTATTTTATCGTTATTAAAATACTCTATACAGTCTAGACACTGAACTGTTAATTGAAATACTGTCTTTACCTATTTACTATTATTTTTTTTTTCCCTGAATTTTTGTATTTCAACTTACACGTGAAATTACTACTGAACGTTATCGAAGTAGTTTAAAAGTAAATTATACATTTTATAACGAAACGTATACGTATAGTGAATCGGGGTAAAATATAAATATTTGTATGATAAAATATAGAAATTTCGTTTTTATTCGATTGGATTTGTATTTGTTTTTCCCTCACAAATATACACATCCTATATCCAGTTGACATTGACTTGGAGAGTATATTTTCACTTTGATCACTATCTGGTGCTAAAACCCGTTTAGGTATAAATATATGCACAACGACCGCAGGTTTTACTAGGCATATACCTAATATAATATTGAACGACGATGGCCTGTGACCACACTGCAGCAGACCATTGCAGCGGCAACTGCGGCGACGTGACAAAAACTTTAAAGATTTATGATTTTTAAATTTATATTGAGTCTTGAAAAAATACACATATTCATATTATTAAGTTGTATATGCATTTGAAAAATCATAAAAAAAAAGAACCAGAAAATATATACATATTTTTTTTTTTCGATGCTCATATCATGTTGATTGGCACGAAACCCAGACAATTAAGTAAATTGAAAATATCAGGCTTATTTCACGCGAGATTTTAACGACAATAAATTCAAACTATATGTTTAGCCATAAAGGTACCTACTAATAATTAATAAATACAATAATTTATACTTAAAGTTTTCATTCTGAATAAATAGTTCTAAATCTACATAACTGGCTGTGGTATAATATCACACGTGATGAGATAACACTACGCGATGCACTGGCGTGCAATGAAATGTTTATAAATCTTTTAAAATGTAGTGTCTCGGGAAAATATTTAAGATATCCTGGATTGAGAGGGTTACAAACAATTATGTATTTGTTAGGATATAGGAAAAACGATAGTTATGGAAATATATTCACGCAGAGCACATAATTAAGGCATGAAAGCTTACTGAAGACAATAATTAAAGATGTTGAATATATTGGATACATTGGGAAAAAAATACCATTGGCAGAGTACATAAAATATATAAATAAAGGAAAATACAACGGTCTAAAAGAATTAAGCTACAATAGGAGAACCCGAGATTATTTTTTGTAATTTTTCGTACTACACATTATTATGCAGTACACACTACTGTACTACATATAGTTCCTTCCACAACCCCTTGGGTCCCAAAATATATGGCTTACTACCAAAACTATAGTAATATAATATGTATTGTATATAGTGTACATACACTATTCTTTTATTAAATTAAGCAGTAAATATGGAACTTGAAATTTAGTATTAAAAAAATATAAAAATATTAAAGTAAAATGTTCATATTTTATTTATATTCTAAATTAGTAAATAATCATTAATGATTATCGTATTAGGTTTATTAGATTAGTTTTATAAAGACAATTTTTTTTTTTAATTTTGAGAAATGAATTGATTGCTATAAAGTGTTATAAAATCTGTAATTCTTACACACTTTATCATTTCGATCTACACACTGATTAAAATATTGGATTTCGTGTTACACACGAAATAAACCTCAAAGAGGGCGACAACAAACTGTTTCTAAGGATTAATAACTAAAATAAATATGTTCATTGGGAAATATGATTAGATTTTTTCAGTTATAATATCATTTTTACTGCAATATAATAATAATATACAGATATACAGGTATACAGATATTATTATTAAGTATCATATTATATTATACAAGGGGGGTGTCCCGATCGTTGACTCCTTCGAGGGCATGCAAATTACGCTTCGTATATAAACTCACGAGCTCGTTTCCGCGCATGTGTGAGTTTGCAAGTTATGCGTGTGAGTATACGTGCGTATGTGTGTGTGTTCAACAGGCGTCATTGTGCTATGGAAAATAGGCAAAATGTATTGTTTGACCAGTGGCGACAAAAGAGCGGCGGTGGCGTGCACAATGTCCATGAAGGCCGAATAAAAAGCGCTGACGAGAGCGCGATGTACCGGTCGGCGCGATGATGAGGTGAGGAGTTCGGTTGATGGAACGAGGGATAGGTGAAACTATTGCGTGTCTAGTGGTGGATGAAAAATGAAAAAAATAAAATAAAATCCAAGTACGAGTTATCGCGATAATAATACATACAGAGTGTTTATTTGTTTTATCATCGCGAACCTATATAAAATCTATGTATACGAATATTTCAAGATTTAAATTTGATCAATAAGGATTTATTATTATTATATTTGTGTGCCGATTATTTATTGAAAACTCCTTATCAACAACGTGGTTAGAGTCTGATCGTTAATATATTAGGTCTGAGCCTGTTATTTGATTTCACAGCTCATAAGTTTATTATGAAATTTAGACCTTTACTTTTGAATGTTTCTTAGTATGATCACAATGTAACGGTTTACCTACTTTATATTTTTTTTTCTGTTATCATAATTAATATTATAGTATTATTAATTATCTATGTAAAAAATGAAGAGCAAATATTTATAAATAAAATAAAATTACGGGGGTTTTTTTTTTTTTATAGTAGAACGCGCCATTTACAAAATTTAATTATTTATTTGAAACGTTATCGAAATTTTATCAAAAACAAATTTACTTAATCAAAATTGCGGGTTAAAATATAATCATCCTGTATGACACGTTTAGAATATACGGTTATGTATTTTTAATATTAACCGCAATTGAACTCGCCGAGAATAATTTCGGCGTTTGAAAATCAGAATTATATAATGTATTATAAATGTTTTATGTAAATATTATAACCTAACATCGTAGTTTATACAGCATGCCGTTTCAAGTGTAGTATTTTTGACATGAGATGATTATTACTTTACAATTAGATGTTACTTTCTCGTTTATAGTTTGTGTGCGTATATGACGTATATTGTGTTTTCATTAATAAAAATAATAGTTTGAATAATTTGCTCAACATTTATTAGTTAGTTTTTTTTTTTACATTTTATAATTCTTTTTGTTTTACAACAAAGTGTTATTACATACTTCATAAACACTATTATTTTTTTCGAATTTACAGTTCAGTATAAATTATGAATAAATTTAATGAAAACTTATTCGATCAAAATGTATTTGATGAGTATAAATAGGTATTAGGTTAGGTTTTCGAATATCCATTTTGTAAATTTACTATGATTTAGAAGATATATAGTATTAGTATTATATAGTTACGATAAATATACAATCGATTTCTAAACAGCTCTGCACGACATACTATATGCTCGCGATATTGTTATTGTTATTATACTAACTTGCATTTAAAATCTAGATTATCTACCGAAACCGGTTATTAAACTCACGTATATATTGTACAGCAGAAAGAATACATTTGCCATCTAAACCCATAACAGGGTGTTTTATTTTATGTTCTATGTTTTATAATACATATAGTTGATAGTATAAACGCGTTTGTCTTATTTCCTCAGTTAATTTTTGCATTTTTATTTCCCCGTTCAAAATTTGGGGTTATAGTACATTTTTGTTAACTTCAAAATCATAAAATGTTGTCAACTTATAGATATCAAATTAGGATAAATTGTATACTTATAGTTAGTAAGTTATTATTTATCAGTTTTAAATAGACATAAAAAAATAAATAGTTTTTAAACATATATCAATATTATATATACGATAGTATGCATTTATATTTCAGTATTATTGTATTATTTACTCAAATATTTATTAAATTTGCTATGCTACTCTACATTTATTCTATATTAAGTACGATGTACATTATATAATAATACTTCGGTTTTTCTTTTTTTATATTAAGCACATTATAGGAAAAAAATATAAAAAAATGTGTTATTCTACAATAATTTATTAAGAATTATTATTGGCTTATTCCTTACTTTCCAGTCTACTGGAAAAATAAAACCAACAGTACTCACAATATTATTTGTTCTAAATGTTCTTAAAATGCGAAAAAGAAAGTAAATATATGACTAATTCTAATAAAGGTTTTAGCTGATATTCCAGAATAAAATTATAACTCAGTAGCCACTTTATATAATAATATGCGGGTATAAATCGCGTAGTTTATTTTACGAATAATATTTGAAAATTATGCGTCTTTGTTGAAAAGCGTATAGCTACTTATCATAATAATATTATTAGGGTAAATATATTAAGTATACAAAGCTTAACGTACACACTACACATAGTTAACATTCTTTTTATTATCTATGCAGTTCTTTGGACGTGTAATAATATCATGATTAAAATATGTTAATTATTTAGTTGGCCTAATAATTTACAATATTCTATAGTGTAGTCCGTAGTGGCGATTATTTTTCCCCTCATATGAAAAGCTTTCAAAAGATTTCAACTAACAATTGACTCGAAAATAACCTAGTTTTCAGTATACCTCATTTTCATAGTTATAGGCAATATTAATAATAATTATGGCATAAATAATAATATTGTATTAATTATTACAGTTATTATAGTTAAAAAATAAAAATAAAATAAAATCATTGGAAAAAGGAGAATATTGATTTTGTTAATCTATTTTGTTTTTGCTGTAATTTAATTTTAGAAAAAACTTTGAAGACTTGAAGTTTTTACCGAACACTTAAAATATTAGGATTTATAATGTTGTGGTATAATTTAAAAATTCTATTTTTTCGATTTTGAGTTATTAGTAGTTATTTAAAGTATATATTCTTTTTTTTTTTACGTTTTATACATCTACAAATACTTGAAAAATTGTAGACACAAGCTTCATCATAATTCTTTTATGTTTTTATAAAAAAAAATGAGTAAGGATTTTCGATGTTTGTACATGTTTGGAAATAAACAAATATTGAACATCCTTAGTCGTACTTTTTTTCTACAAGTTTAAAGTTCAGATTACGACTAAAATTATCATGTACTATTTTTCGATTTATATTAATTAAGTTTTTATATTAACAGGCGAAAAACTGTTTTTTTCAAAATTAGTTCTCATGTTCGATACATCCAATTCCGAACTCCTAACAAATCTAAATATTACTATTCTAGACTGGGGTAAATTAATGTCTCACCCCAAAATGACTGCACCGTCACTTTGTTTGGTTTCATATTATAATACAAAACAAGTATTGTCGATAACAAACATCGTTAGTATTACTGTATCGAAATCACGAATAAAATATTAATATCCTATACCTATATATTAGCAATATATTCAACATTATTTTGGTTTTTTTACCGAAAACTGAGTGCGCGTATTATTATTATTGTTTGCAATCGTGTGTATAATCGGTGGTTCCGGGGACATGGTTCGTCCTTGTGCCACAACTAACGTCTCATAATAATCAAATACCGTATAATGACACATTACAGTGATTGACCCCCCCACGTGTACGACCTCCATTCACCGGTGGAACACTGTAGTATTATTATTATAGGTTTATCTATCTGCTATAGGCATCTGTAGCCGATGTACAAAACCGAAGATACTAAGATCAAAGTTTTTCGTGTCGATGTTACTTAACTATAATACTTAGGTACCTATACGTATAGTATATATATATATATATTTTTGATTTGTATTCATTTAATATGTTAATGCGAAACGAAAACAAACTTATTTATACACGTATATACACAATGTATACATAGTTAGATAATATTACAAAATTATCGTTATTTTTTAATATTTTTATGTAACCGACTAATATTCAGAGGTTCTCTGGTATCCTTTAATAATAATATAATTATTATTCATTTAGTATAGGTACACGCCCGTGTAACTAAAACTACTAATTTCTTAGTTTTATTTATTTATTTATGCGTTTTAGTTTCTGAGTTCATCGATGGATTTATTGGTTTTACTATATATTATAATGTGTGGTATTGTTATTTTTTCTTTTTTTCATTTTTTTATTGTGCCTATAAACAAATGTTCTTGAATGTTCTATTGTTTTTTGAAAGATTTTTCATGAAATTTTCTTATACTAGTTGGGAAATACATAGAAAAAACGGGAAAGTTTACGGAAATAAGGCATTCATTATTATTGATTTTGTATATTAGTAATCAGTTTCCAAAAAATTCTGGTGATTTTCGAGCTATTCATAGGCATTTGACATTTTGTTTGTAGAAATCACAACATTTTAAAACTCGTTTAATCGGACTTCGTTCAGAATCGTTTTTCGTTAACAGTGATTTATTGTTGCGTATACAGCTATATATTTAATAATTTCATGTATCCTACATTTTTAACTTTTTTTATACTTAAGGTTTATCATAAAAAGTGAGCTGAGCTCGTTTCTGAGCATTGAAACTGTTAAAGACTCGCGGGTTATGTTGTGTGTGTGTGTTCCCATTGTTCTCGAACACGATACATAGGTACTACCGGGTATTACAATAATATAATAGGATGTGTCAATACTGTTCGGAAGAGGATCGGCTCTATTATGCTACAATATAATATTATAATGTAAATAAAAATGCATTTAAAAAAAAAAAAAAAAAAAAAAAAATTAAACCTAGTATACCTACCTAATAATAATAATAATCGGTTGACCTCAAATAACCCATTATGTTCATTAAACCCATCCCGTTTGTTCGCGCGTCTCTTGTTTGGGTTATACGGTATCCCAATACTATACGTGCAGGCCGGGAGGTACCGCCATCGGGTGCACACTCGAAAACTATGTTTTACAAATAATTATGTTTAGTTTTACTTACCGAAATACGTGGATACTATGTTTAAGGTGAAAAATTTGTTTTGTAAATATTATTATAGAGAATACTTATTTAATTATACGCCATTTTGGTAAAGAATCATGTTAAATACATTCAAATTTGAAATGCGAATATATATAATTTTTACTGTTACTTTAGTGTTTGTCACAATTCACACAATTGTTTAATTTCAATTAGTAATCACGATTTTGTACCATTCTTAAGTACCCAATCAGACCTAAACTGATGTTTTTAATTGCTCAATATATACCTAATAATGCGTATTTATGGGACATTAATTAACTTTTGGGATATAGTGGTTTCAAATAAAAGCAAGACGGGTGCTAGGATCCCGGAACGGTGGTATATATGGATAGAAAAAGAAAATGTTTTCATTCCTATCCCTAAGAAAAAATTTCTTTTACTCACCTGTGTTACACAAAAAAATAGCTTAAAAATCACTAAAATCTAAAGTTGTACCAAAACTATATTATCATGACAAATTACCATATCATTGGGATAATGATTCCTGTGTAAATTATATTTTATACACTAGAAAACAAATATCGACTTAAGAAAGGAATATAAGTACTTAACAATTAAATCGTATTTAAAAAATTTATATTACAAATTTATATAAATAATTCTGATGTTTAAGAATATTTAATTTTTTTTTTTGTAATGATATTTAATTAAAATTTCATATTTAGTATGAAGAAAACGACGTACAAACATTGATTTGGATGCAATTAGTGACGAAATAGACAATCACCACACTGCAGCTATAATAGGTATAAGAGTGAAAATATTTATTTTTACATTCGCTGAGTATGTGACAAGATTATAAGACTAATATTATGATATTTTGCTTTCTGAATCGTTTAGGTATTTGAGTTTAGACATAGTCTTGTGAACTTAATTGATGGTTTTCAATTCATAACAATCCTGCACGATAAAAATAATAACGACATATAAGTATGTAGTTAGTTGATAGTTTAAGTACAATGTACATATAATAATTGTATAGGGCATTTTCGGACAGAAATTATAATAATACATTTTCTATAATTGAATCGTTTAATTCGCCTTATATAGACGTCTAACTTGAAATTATATAAGTATTCAATATTTTGTATAATTATGACATAGAGTTGATTTATTTATTTTGAGTAAGTATAATTTAAATTTTAAAATAGGAATACGTTTGTATATCTATGAACTATTGAAAATTACCATCACACATTATATTATAATTTATTATATATTATTGTATTTAGACCAAGAACCTTTGTATAGGTATACCAACAAAAAACTACCTACGTAATATATATTCGTACTATCTATAGAACAGTGCCATGTTTTCCATAATGTTTTTTTATTAATTTTTTTTTAGGACAAAATTTAAATAGGGAGAAAAAACAAGGATTCACTTTCTATTTTTGTAAGTTTTGCTATAGTCGTTTTCCGACGTCAAGGTCTGTGAATCTTATTGTACATCTCTACCCGCGAACCTTTTGCCATAATAATAATATGATTATTGTAACAAAAAGATGATATCATCACGGTTTCAAGGTCGTTACCTCTGAGAATCGTGCTACATGTGCCGCACGCATTGTTCGACTGTTCGACGTTTATTTCCTCAGCGAGTTTTCCAGTAAGCCTAGATGTGCATCGGGAAAAATGTATCTATTTGTATGTTTCTTTTACAGTAGTGCATTTGAATGTTTATCTTTGGGTTGGGACGATATAATTCACGCACATACATATATTATATATATCTACCAAGGTTGTATCTGAGGGATGCGGACTCTAGACCCTCTAACCAAATTTATTTTAAAAAAATTGAAAGATACAGTTAGTATAATCTAACAAACGAAAAAAATTGTTTATATGATTATTGTTTACGTTAGATCATTGAAAAAAAGGCACTGCTCGTGACTAGTCCACTGTTGTAAGTGAGAAAAAAGGTAGAATAATTTTTAATTGGTCATTAGGACCATCCGTCATCCAGTGTTGTCTCCGGTTTTCCATATTTGATGTATGCATCTTCCAGTCCACACCTCCTCCTAACATTTTCACATCTTTCCCAAGTCCACCTATCTTAAACGGGTAACTTTTTATTAAGACCATATAAGTTAGTTCTTTAAGGCGGTATCGTAGGTAGTATTTTAATTATTAATGTATACATATAAAAATAGTTAAAAGTGCAATAATGTATCATTGCATTTGAAATTATAGCAAAACAAAATAAACAATATAATGTGCAGTCGGAATAATTACAATGTGATTATTTTTAACATTAATAATTTAGTTAACGCTAATGAAATAGGTTTTGCTGCTTTTTCCAAATTAATTTTTTATGATATATAGGTTCCTATATTGTGCGCAGATGCAGTGGCGGTCCTTGAGTAATTCCAACGGGGGCAAGGGTGGGCAGGCCGAAATATTTTTCACATGAAATAAAATCATTAAAAATAGTAGTCGTAAAATAAAATTGTTTGTTTATTTAAAAATTTATTTCATGTAATATTACAAAATAAAAGTCCTTTTTCGGTTTTTTTGTTTTGCAAATCGGTCTATAATATTTTAGTTGGTGGTGCATGCCGTCCCACGGTTCCCGTCACATTATTATGGCCATATTACAGAAGGTGAAATCTAATGTTGCCAAAAATTATTAAAATCATTGATTTTTTCTCACTTTGTTACCACATTTATTAATCGTAAAATAATATAAAATATAAACATATTATCAGGTTTTTGTTGTAATATAATATAGGCCAAGGGGGCGATCCGCCCATCATTCCCGCAGGACAGCCACTGCGTAGATGATAGGTAATTCAGACTTTTTTTTTAAATTTCTCATCGATTTAATTAGGAAAATACGTTATTCAATTTCTTGTAGTGGTATTTCCATTGTAGGTTAAATCAAAAATTATTTCAGCTATAATATTTTTTATTAATTTAAAAAACTAGAATTAACTGATTAAAAAATATTTCTTAGCAATTAATTTATGTATGTGTGTTATAATATAATACCTAGGAAATGTCGAATTTATTATTAAATTGAGCTTTGAATGTGTGGATGACATGTATCATGTTTTTGAAATAAAACATTTTTCTTCTTTTAAAGTTTTATTGTTTTATTTTTTAATGATAGAAATTTAATGATAAGTTGTATTATTTCGATAAAAATATATATTTTTCTATGTTTTACACCGCTGCTGCACGCTGTTTACTGCACGGTGTGTGCATGATAATATATATATATATATATAGGGAGATACGTTTCATGATGCTATTATTATTGCCCTGGAAATCCATTGAACTATCATAGTGAACTCCGCTACACGTATATAAACTAAATATATTTCTTACTAATGATTGTACCTAAGTTTAGAATAGGTAGGAAATGACTATCATTACACGAAACTGGAGAACGACGTCGATGACTGTATCGCGGAACGAAATTAACCGGCGAACTGCAATATAATAACGAGTAGCGGCGGTTTTTTTTCTGCAGATCGTCGTGAAACGAATCATATTGTTGTTTGTGTTTGATTTACATTCCATTTATATATTATTAATATGACCTATCGTCGCACCGAACTAAAAAAAAAAAAAAAATATATATGTATAATATGATCTCGTTAATTTTTCTTTCACTGCCTACGCCTATACGCCTATACGACCAGTGGCGTGGCGAAGTGAAATATTTTATCGGGCAATTCATTTTTTTTTTAATGACCTACCACCACCCCTCGACTCTTAGGCATTGATCATTATCATTACCCATGAATAAACTAAAATGATAGTGCTTTAAATTGCCATATTCCTTGTTGTTTTTTACAGTATTCTGGGCTGATGGCTTTTCCTAGAATACTTATAATTAATTTTATTATTCTTATTTAATATCATATGACATATTCTGATGAAGTTAATCTTGTACTACAATTTCTCCACAGACTCAACCACCAGGCACCCACCCACCCATCACTTAAAATTATCGGGCAATTGCCCCTTAAAATCACGGCCAACACGCCACTGTATACGACTATAGTATACAGAGTGAATCAACAACTATCTACCAAAATTTCGACTGAATAGAGATTTTAGGTACTTAAAGAACGAGAGGGTAAAATCGATTACATTATATAATGTTTGAAAAAAACAAAATACAAAATCAACTTCACTCAAAAACTTCGCATAGACACATAGATATTTGGTGATTCTCGACAGAAATAATTATCCTGTAGGTATACAGCTCTAGCGGTATTATATTACTATTATTATTATTATGTATCGTATGCGGTCTACTGGTCGTCGTTGTCGTCGTCATCGTTGTCGTTTGTGCGCGAGAATTCGTCTGCCGCATTAATTCGTAGTTTTCATTTCCAAACGTTCAACCCGCAAATGTATATAATAATAGCTACGTGCTCAACGTGCTAAATGTGACCCGTGAAATTGATTTTCTCTCTAATGCAAACTGACATTAGCCTATAGAAACGTTTGAAACGGCAGTGGATGTGTTTTATGCCGCGCGTGCGATTGTGTTTAATGAGCTCGTTCGTTATAGGCACCGAAAACTGCGAATCTCGCTGATTATGAGATACGGTTTAATAGACACAGTGGTTGATTTGCCGAGGGACTTAGTACCCCAATTGATTTGCATACATTTCAATGTAGGTAAACTTATTTGGTTTTTGGATTCCGAACGGATGAGAAGTGAAGAATGTATCGGTTTTACTATGATGTAAGTTTATTTTTTCTGTCTGTTAACGACTTCTCAACCAGAAATCTTGCTCCGATTATCAAATTCAGCAGTAGTTTCTGGCAGCAAGTTTCGTCTAGTTAAAACATTACAGAGATTATTTTCTGATTTTTCCAGTATGGTTTTCTTTATAATAGAGAAAACGAAAATATTTATGAGGATTAACGGGTTTTGTTTTTCACCGAATACTTGTGTTAGCACTTTGTAGACGTAATATAATTTTCAAAAGATTCTGGAATTATTTGAATTGCAAGGTTTGAAATTATCGATTTTTTTTTATGTTTAAGTTGGATACAAATTTTCTAATTTATATTTTTTATCAATATTTTAATTTAAAATTTTTACCAATTACAACATTGACAAGTACAATTTATTTTTAGTTACAATTTAATACAATTTTCAGTTCAAATTTCAAAACACCAAAACATGTTTACCCGAACATTGCTCAGAATCGTTTCCGGTTAACAGTGATTCATTGTTGGAACAGAAATATAAATTAATCTTAATACCTATATCTTCCCAACTTCCTATCAATAATCCTTGGTGCGAATTATATAAGATTTTTTTTATTTCTGCGACAACTTTTTGACTATAAATCAGCTTGCTTCAATCAAACTAAACTTGTAATGAATCTATCTAGTATAATGTTGGATCTTTTATAATGTTCTCTATTCTTTTTCAAATGATTGAAAAAAATCGATAAAAACTTGATGGAAAAACCCGAATATTTATGCAACGCTGCACTTGTTTTGTTAAAACCGATTTCGTTGCAATTCAATAATAATTATAAACGATATTTTGACGAAATTCATAAAAATCATAAAACACTGTAAATTTCTTTGTATTTAATACCTAATACAATTTTCGATTAGAATTTAGCTAAAAATATTTAACAAAACTCCTCTTTGAATCATATTTTTAATAGTAATTTGATTTTATTAAATTTTGATAAGCACTTATAATAAACCCGTTTTGTGATCTCGTATACATGAGAGAATCTTTATATTGTTTAATCTTAACATTTATGTGTCATAAATGAAATAAATCAACGAATAGTATTCAAATGAAAAACGTATAGTAGATTTCGTTAATGGTTCAATAGAAATTTATTATTAAAACATGAATGGCATATCCATTAAACGCTTCGTTGACTACTACTGTACTCTTTTATTCTTTGCCAAAAATCCATTTAGATGAACAATACCAATATATAATATAAGTATTTAATTTATTATTATGAACACATTTATGTATGTGTTAGCCATAGCTATTTTTTTTCCTTCTTCGGGTGTAGTATTAAAATTTTGTAATCATTAAGTACACAAAATTATTATACTTTCGTGTCCGAATGCATGAATTATTAGGAATGATAAGTCTTATTTGATAAAAAAAAGAAAACAGTTCTCCCTTTATCACGGTAAAGATATTTTATTAGAACACTGCTTCTAATATAGATAGACATTTTTTTTTAAAAAAAATTAAAAATAGATCATTAAGAGGAGGTCTAAAAATGCAAATTTATCGACTTAATAATCTATTAATATTCACATACTAATGAATTTATAAAAACTCATTGCCATTATAAATAAGATTCGGAACTTATTGCACAAAAAAACACTTAAAAAATGTTTAAAATAGCAAAGACGATAGAAGGGTTTAAATGTTACCCTTATAATGATTCCAACTTATTAAATATAATTTTTTAACGCTATATAAATTATTAATACAAAGTTATTTTTTATGATACGACTAATTTTATTTAAACAAAATTACCTTTTGATAATAATTTATGTAGTGTTAGAAAATTGTATTTAATAATAATTCGAGTCGATAAACAGGGGATATTTAAATTCATCTACCCTTTGTTTTTATAATATATTTTTGAAGTGTTTTTTTCTAGGTTTTTGACGTTTTAAGCGCTTTTTTGTGAATTTTAAGTGTAATAAGTCCTGAGCCCTAATCATAAGTGTTAATTTATTATTGTGCAACAATGCGATTTTTCAAATATATATATTTTACCTAAACTTATTTGTTCGAATGATATTAAAAAAAAATGCTCATCGAAATATTTTTATAACGGATATTTTTTATACATTTTCTAATACACTCGTTTAAAAATACACTTTTAGTAGTTTTGTCTGTTTTTGTAAAATATTGTAAATATTTTTTTTAATTCATTAGTTTACGATTTTAAGGTCATATTATACAATTAATGAAGATGATAATCTTTATTTTTCTTAGTGTTTTGTTACAAATTTAGTGGCGAAGACTTCCAAATAGTTTACAGTATAAGTTTTCGATAGTTTTCATTCGAATATTTTTTTCAACACCAAATAGTTTTATTCGACAAATTTATCGAATATTTTGAAAAACTATTCGGTCGAGCCTATCACTAATTACGACGATTGCCCAGGAATTTTCAATGGGAGGGAATATAGTAAACGATAACCATGATTCACGAATAAACCATAGAATTATCTTTTGTTTTACTCAACTTAATAATAAGGATTTAAAAGCCGGATCAAAAAAAGCCAATTTGTAATCAATAAATCAAGCTTTTTCCATTTAAATTGGCCGAAATTTATTTTCAAGATAAAATTTCTAAATAAATACTCAAATTTGTTGTAACTTTGAGTTAATGTAGGTTACTCCCCCCCCTCCTATAATAGACAAATATTGTTGAGAAATGTGGTATAGTTACACTTAAAGGATTTAGAGGACGTCGTCGCAGTCATTAATAAAGTATTGCTTTCTTTCTTCATCGGTGTATAAATCATCTGCGTGTAAATTAACAGACGAAGTGAAAGCTTTGCGCGACTTGTCTTCCGTGTGTGCATTGCTGCACAATGTGTTCGCGCATAACGTTTTTGTAACCACATGTCGTCCTTATCCCTCCCTTTTTGCATATAATATGTATACGAGTATCTCTGCACAACCAGAACTTATATACGCACATCAGCTATTTCACGATCATAGTACATAAGATATAAATATAGCTAGATGTTTTAACACGTCATAGACAATGTATATAATCGTTATATTATATCATATTACATATTAATGGCAGATAAAACACCTAGTACACACACAATCCCCAGGAGTTTGTCAACCTGCAATACGAGAATTCAATTTGTCATTTGATAGACATACATTATAATAGTACTCGTATAATATTCTAGCTGTTAATTCGTATATATTTTAAGTTTTGCTGTTAAAATTATTAATTTTAATATATCCGTGCGTTACAAAATGCATAAATAATAATCATATTAATATTAAATTTTGTCGTGATTAGTTATCAGCTGAAATATTATAATATTTGTCATTTTTCATTTGTGGACAGATTTTATTGAATGTTCATTATTTCTATATACATAATTAAACGTAAGTAGTACATTTATCTTCATAAATGCATTATTACAGTGAACGCGTTAAAACCAGAATTTTAGAACATACCTTTATGTAAGGTAATTTAGTTTTTAATTGTATGCGATATAACCAATTCTGAGTGAAGATTTTTCGATCAATTTAAATTGAAAATAGTATTAATTTAAAACTCTCCAAAATAAATTACAATTGGTCACTTGGAATCTAAAAGTTCTAGTATTTATACCATTTGTAAATTTTATTATATTTGAAAAAAAAAATGAGAAATGTTATTTTCAGCATTTGTATAATGTTTGATCAGCTTGAAATATATAATATATATAAATACACGTTTGACACTATTTATCATTTATACCTATTCATTATTTTATCGTCGTGGATCGGGGCCAATTTTTATTTAGAAACTATATACATCACGGGGATTACGATCCGATAACGATAACTAAATTGTTCAATTGAAATGTATCGTCGTGTATCGTAAAGTATTTCGCTAAATAAAAACTTGGCAGTTTTACAATGGTGATAGGGTATTATACTTACCAGAGTAATATATACAATACCGTGGCCCTACTTTGCATTATGTCGAAATCTCTGTGTGCAGTTTTCGATAATGAAAGTATCTCGAACTGACTTATACGAGTATAAATGACCAGTAATGGGCTATAATATAATAATATTATTATAACGCGGGTATACCATGTAACTTATACTAGACTGCCGACTTTGATATAAAAAAAAAAAATCATATCATTTACCTATACTCGCGTGTGCGTTACTTTATTATAACATGGGCATTGAAAAAAAAAAAATAAATCTCCCGTATATTTTATAATATGAGTACGTGAAATGTGTGTACGATTCGATGTGCTGCAACTCTGTGGCAGCGTTATTATCTTCCCACACATTCGCCGACATATCGGAAAACTGACGTAACTCTAACGCGCAATTAAATATTATATTATCATTATAATATTATATATATGTGCTCGCGTGAGTGCAGAAGTACCTGCGAAAGATTTATTTATGTTTTATTGGACACACATTGGCTTACCCGGTAGAATAAAGGAGATGTGAAGGTATTTACTGCACTATAACAGAGCTTTTAGCTTTTAGCTTAAAACTAAAGACGGTAAAGACGGTATAGTAAAAACCTGCAATATTTAAAATATCGATAAAAACTGTGACAATAATTAACCGCTACGGATATTTCTTATTTGTGAAATATTACGTATTATGAATATCTATTCAAAATATGTAAACTTTTCTTAATTTTTACACAGTTTGAAATATTTTTCTACATGTTCAGGTTTATTTTTCTTATAAAAATAGATAAATCAACTGTAAATAATAATAATATTAGGGTATCTTTCGAAAAAATTCAATAGGAAAATATTTTATTGTTGAATGTTGTTTCGAAATTCACAGTTATATCAACTAAATGGCCATTGGATCCAAGTGATCCAACGTTAATTTTACCGTTTTTCTGATTCTTATATTTCTTATTAGTTTGTATTCACTACGGTTAAACGTATGCCAGCAATCAGGTCACCTTGTAATACTGCCTATCATATTTTTTGATAATATAAAAATAATGTTGCAAGAATCGCGTACGATCAATGTCAATTATTCAACGCAATCTAAATATTTTGGTATGCAACAACTTTCCAACAGATCCGCTGTTTAGTTGAGTTTTAGAAGTTACTGTTGGCTATTCATATTGTATATCTACAAGTTTACAAATCAGTAGTTATTTTATATCAAAAATGTATAAAATCGTGTTTGATCTCTTATTGTTGCTTAATGCAGTACCTAATAACAACTAAATCACACCTTTCCGGCTAAATTAGTGATTTATTACTTTGCGTAATATGACGATGGCTTTTTGTGTTTAAAATAATAATTGTCTTGTTTCCTATTCCAGAACAATATCTATTGTTGTCAATGTGTTTCGTCTCTACAGATTGCACAGGATCAAACGCTTAAACGCTAAACGCTCTGGTGTGTGAATCCCATTTGAGACGCTTCTGCAAGGAGGTCGTCACGTCACGAGAGTCTTGTCATTTTGTTGTCATTATTATTATTTTTATTATTATTATTTATAACTGTCATTGGATTGCGCAACCGGTGGCGGCGCCACGGAGTCTCCTGTGAACCGTTTGCGTGCGAATCCGCTATGCAGACGAGACGATATTCATTAGGTACCTACGCTGCTGTAATAAACGACCGACAGTGGAAATAATAATAACAACAATATTCGTATTCTTACGCGTCATTATAACGCGAAATTATTTATTACGATAACCGCGCAGATGGCCGTGAGAATAAATGTACCGAGGCGAAAGACACAGACACACACTTAAAAAAAAAAAAAAAAAATAATAATACTAATAATTTATACCTATTTGTCAATTTTCATAGCAAAATACGAAAATCAGTTGCATTTTTTTTTTTTATGACAACAATGATATTATATAACTTATGAGTTATTGACAGTAATAGTTATATAGTGATGCACACAATCTAAATAGTTATTATTGAACTATTATAGTCCTCCAAAATATTCGATAGTTTTTCCGAATACAATTGCTCGGTCATGGAAAAAAATATTCTAATATTTAATGATAATTCATCTAAACTATCGGAAATGCTCATCATTATAGTATAATTACCTGATTTTATTTATATTTTTTTTTACAATTTTTCATAATTTATTAAAATTTTAAGTTTTTGTAAAACAAGAAAGTTACATTCATAAAGCTTTTAAATCCATAAGACGCATATTGTATTTAAATCCATAAGACGCATATTGTATTTAAATCATATTTTATAATATATAACAAAAACAGCCCCTGTAGAACCAGTAAATAAATAAAATTGTGGGCTGCCGATAGCCATTGTACAAAACTTTAAAAAAAAAACTTAAATTTTTTTAAAATTTGCGTTGATCGGTCTAATAGTTCGAAATACCCTTTTACCTACATTTAAAAGAATACAATTATACTCATCGGTTATACTGTACTGGATTTATATCATCAAAACAACACTGTTTTTTTTATTTTAGATTCTGAGTGGAGCGAAGAAGTTTGTGGTTTTACAATGATGTTTATTTTTATAATATTTTTATCTATGAACAACTTTTCTACCAAAAATATTGCTCCGATTTACAAGTGTAGCACTTTTTATGAAATGAAATCTGATCGGCGTGGTACTCTAAAGAGGTCATTTTTTTGATTTTCCCAGAAGAATCCTTCTGCCATTACTTATTGTCAATTTCTACTCTTGTCTCATTATATCTGTATGTATATATAGATTTTTTTCACACGATACAATAATAATATTGTCTCAATCACCGATCGTGATACCTACTATACACATCGCACTAACATGTTTGTCTCGTGCCCGTACGCGGCCGTTGGCGTATGCCTGTAGCCATGCCCGTCATCTAACTGCCCGTGTCCGTCGAGTTGTCCAATGGAGTAGACTGAATCAAACGCCGACGAACGCGGATACCGGCCAAAGACGCCGCCAGGACGATTGCGCGGAGTACTCAGACGATTGCGTACAATGGACGTAGACGAAAACGATACGGACGCTGATGACTGCGACGTGGATGCTGATGATAGCGACATGGACGCGGAATGCTGCGGCACGGACGCGGACGTCAATCGCGTACGACCGCGCTGTAAATAACGGGCGAGACGTTGTAAACTTCCTAGTCGACTTCAACATAAACGCGGATGCCCTCACAGACGGACGACAATGCGTACTATTGCGCGGAAACAAACGCCGCACGCCGGTGTCCGCAGGACCGCGTGTCGCTTAAACATTAAGAGGATTGCAGCAGCATGAATTCCGACATACTGCCGCCAGAATTCAGGCTGGGACGCAGCGCCCGACGCTACGAACCGTTCCTACAATTTCTGTTTGTTTGTTTGTTTGTTTTTTACCTATATGGAAGTGTTAATTTGTTCTGTTAAATTTGTATTTTTTTTTCAAATGCTAATCAATGCATTAATTTCTATTTCTATTTTTATTTCATGTTTTATATTTATTATAAATGGGCAACAGTAAATCCGTCTGTTACGTTGTCACGCCTGAACCACTGAACATAATCGGTGTTAATCAAAAGGTTAGGTGAGATTAGATTAGTGGGGAAAGTGGGATACATAAAATTATTTGATTTATACCTGTAACCAATGATGAACCATCATTGACAAAGAAAAACAAAAAGCATGCACGTTAATACGTATTATCAAACCACACATTTTGAACCAAGGTTTTAATATCTTAACATTAAAATATAATTTACAACTTTATTTACAAACGATTCTATAAAATTATGCCGTTTAATTTAAATAGTCACGGTGGTTTTTTTTTATATAATTATATCGTATATTAATAAAATGTTGATTTATATTTGTTTGACAAATACAATTTGCGGAACTTATAGTTTTGTAGAATTACATAACGTTATGTAAAGTTCTCAACACAGAGCTAAAAACTGAGGTGGTCAAAGTAAACACATAAACACGTATTTTTAGATAATACACTTACGAGAATTCGCAAAAATATTTGTTTTATAACTTTATTTTGTTTTCGATAAATGTGGTCTTTTTTATTGTTACAAAAATAATACATTCTATAAAACCCGCATTTTTTATATTTTTGTAAGGTATGGTGTAAACACATTTTAGTATAATTTATAACTTCTTCGTTTCAAATCAATAAATTACCTTGTCGACGTACCAACTAGACAAAATTGTCGAAAAGATGCTAAACACCAGTTGATATCTAGTAGAAAAGTTATTTTCAGACAGAAAAAAAAGATAATAAAACACACACATCATAGCCATTATAATTAGAATCTAATATATTTCGAAACAAATTAATGAATTGATTTATTGTATAAGTACCTATATTACATATATAGGCAATCTATGCAAATATTAAAAAGGTACGAACTATTTAATATAACGTTATTTATTTTTGCAATAGATAGGTAATGAATTTTAATTGGATCATAATTCACACCTACTGTCATATTGCAGTATGATTAAAATACGAGAAATGTCAGATAATATATTAATATATACTATGGATAAAAATTTTAGACCAAACAGAAATGCTTAAAAATTTAACAAGAGGTATATGATAAGTTGTACTTAGTGGTAAAAAAAAAACAAACAACGTACAAACACATGGCCTTTAACTTTGAAAATTGGCTAATTCATTCTAATATTAAAAAGACGGACATACTTCGCACGCGGATGCAGCCATTGTTGTAGGTTGGAAGTTAGGAAGGTAGGATGCAGAAGGGAATTTAATGTTTATCTGTAAGCAAGGATAAACCATTGATAACGAAAAAACGATCCCGATCGGAGTTCAGTTGATATTGATGCTTTGTCAACAATATACAGAGTGATTTCTTTATCATGAACCAGCAATTATCTCAGAGGATTTTAAGTAAATTTGATTTCTGTTTTTTCTAATCATTATGGAATTATTTAAGCATTAAAGCCATTTTGAATTTTTTACCCTTAATCCATGTACCTTAAATAAGTACATACTTTTGATTCTTAAACAAGAACAGATAGGCAATTTATCATTCTCCCCTACTCCTCTGGTCTAAACTTTAAACTGTTATAACTCATGTACGGTAAATCTGATATAAATGTTATGCATATCAAAATGTCTAGAAAAATATTCTCTATTTTAATATTTGTTCAAAAGGAAGGGTTTCTATTTGAAAATATAAAGTAAGTACTTATTTAAGGTATATGAAATAGAGTAAAAAATTAAAAATCACTTTAAAATAAAGCTTAAATAATTCTATAATAATTAGAAAAAACAGCCTGCATATGTCATATTATGGTAAAATAATTAAATAGACATTATATATTTTCTTCAATAAAATTTGTTTAATGCGTACCTATTTTCCCGTTTTTCCTGGTTTCCTTGTGTTTTTTCCCGGTTTTCCAAATGAAAAAAAAAATAATAATAATAAACATCTTTGCAAAATTATCGTTCCAATCAGAATCTAAAACTAATAACATAAAATCAGTGGTACCGAACGAAAAGTTGACATTATATCCAATTTTTAACATAAGCTAGTATTTAATTTTGGAATTTGTAGAACAATAATATAATAATAATAATAACGTCCGTAATACCTAGCAGTTCGAAGAGAGAGCCGTTTGAAAAAATAAAAACTATCACACTTCCAGTTTTATTATACTATTATTATTATTATTATTATTATTATTATAGTGTATTATATGTAATACGTTTCTCGCAGTTGCCGCAGAAGAATATAACAACTGGACGAGCGCTTAAAGCTATCGCGGTTTCTCTGCTGTCGCTGAAATTATAGAACGTATTAATTCCCCCCCCCCCACAGTTTTGTCCATCGTATAGATTAGGTGTACGCCGATCTTAAATTATACGTTTATTTTGACATTTCACATTTTACGAGTGTTTGAAATAATAAACTAATCTTTTATTATACATAGGTACACAGTCAAATATTATAATAATTGTATTAAGAACCGTTTAAATATTTTAATGTAGCGCATCCGATTTGTTGCGTTGCAGTCTGCGTATCATTATACGTTTGTATATAGGTTGTGGTAATTGGATTTTTAATTTTATTTTTTCGTCTTTGTAACACACGATCATCGAATAGTTAATAACTATTAACGTTATTAATTAAACGAAAAATTATATTATTACTGGATAAACGTTTATATAGATAGTAATACGTATGTCTGGATGAGCGTATATATGTATATTATATAATTTATAATATTAATATTATTACGAAACCCGAAGATGAGAATATATAATGTAGCGCGGTTTAAATTATAGTCAGGGTCAGGTATCCGCCGGCTGCCGCGGAATAATAATAAGGGTCAGTAATGATCCTGTCTGATATTATATAATTTATGCGAAGGTGTATAATTATTTATTTATAATATTATAATGTTCCGTTTACGTGATGGTTTTTTTTTTTTTTTTTAAGTTTTTATTAGACAGCCCTAAGATTTTTGATTTTTTTTTTCTGTAGACCGTTTTATATTATAGATAAATAATTATTATTAAAAAAAAAAATGCCTCAATCTTTCGATAATAATAATGGGTTTCGCTGTTTTGAATTTGGAACGCAGGGTGGTCTCATTTATAATATTTAGCTTCATATAGATATATGCAATATTACATAGCAGGACATACTCGCATAGAGTTTTTATAAATTACTTTTTTTGTTTTTTTTTTTTTTATTAAGAATACTTTTAAAATGTACATAATATTTTAGTTTCGATAACTTTAAATACTGATTGTAACACATCGCTTATAATAGTTACTATATAAAATGCATTATATAATATACATATATACAGTTATACTATAAAAGTGTTAATAATCACCATTCGATAACCTTCGACTGGCATATAAAAATGCAATAAGACTTTAATGATGCGCGCGTATTTAACGGTATAATGATGTCGTCTACATAGGTATCTAAGTATCAATTCATAAAAATATTAAAAAAAAACCAATTGATTCGTCGAATTATTACATTGTAGATTCATATTGAGCTGATGCTATATACGAGTAGTACTACTATCGTAGTATAGTTTTCTAATGTTGGGTTTTTTTTTCCAAATGACATTTTTTTCAATAGTTTATTATGTATAGAATTATAGACGTATTCTGAAAAAAGGGGAAATTTTTTTTTTTATACTGGGGCGATCAGTCATTTGTCATGAACCTGCGATTTTCTCGGTAAATTTTAAGTAAATTTGATTTCTGTTTTTCCGACCATTATGGAATTTTTTATGATTTATTTTTTAACTTTCGACACCTAGTCATTCAAATCTTAACTGAATACAATATTTCTAAAAGTATATTTTCATTGTAAATATTGAAAAATAGTGAGAGTTATAATAAATTGATACGTGCACATGTAAATGTCAAAATGTATTTTACAATACGAAATATTAGACAGACTCAGTCGAAGTCGAGTTTTTGGAATCCAAAATATATTTTCTACTTATATACTAAATTTATTATATATGTAAGACTGTAAGAAGGATAAACAGATTGAAATTTTCATTAGAAATTTCACAACTTGTTGTGAGAATTTTTTTCTGTTTGTTCCATTCAAAAGATCAAATAACGTCTATAACTTTAAAAGGAATAAGGCCTTATTGTGGCTGTTAAATATATTTATCTTTTTCCCACTAGTTTTGGACACTTTTATCGGTTCCTTTTGGACCAAATGAGCTCAAACTCTGGAATTAGAGTTGTTTTATTGATGGTAAAAGTTGGGTTGAATTTCAATATAGACATTTTCCCATTTTCGCGGTAGGAGAGTGTTATTTTAGTTTGTATTACCTCTATAAACCGGCCCCTTTCGCAAATTATGCGAGGGGGGTTCAATTTCGTATATGCATTGCGTTGTAGTTTCAAAAACGTGCATTTTCAGGGGGTTTTTATTTTCGACCGCGGTTACTATACCATATATTTATCATATATCATATATTTTCCAATATATATATATATAAATTTCTCAAATTGATTGGAATTAGCATAGCTGTAATTATATATCGTGCACAGTGTTATATCATTCAGTTGTGTATTGTTTTACAAATGGTACATAAATTATAATAAAAAATATACTGGAAGGGAAATTCGAATGTAGTGGCGATACGAAGCGCCGCTGCTCACGGGTGTTTTATTTAATGATTTATAGGATTGTATATTATAATACAGGTCGGCGGTATATATAATAATAATAAACTGTTTAAAAAAAAAGTTGTTCAATAGCATATACATATTGTGTTTAAGATAATTGCTTTCGGACTATAGGCGGCACGCACACACGTACAACATATATCTATCTATATCTATATCATATACGTTCGAAAATATAATTTGACGATTGCATGACACCCAAAAAAAACACAAGTATATACGTTATGAAAATAATAAAAAAATAAAAAAATATCGTAGGCGCCAGTACCTAAAAAATATCTCGTCCTATAATCATTTCACACACCGACTGCAGCCGCGTCTTGCATACTTACACGTACGCTGCAAGTAGGTATATAATAATAATATTATCCCAAGAAAATTTATCACAATATATTGAGAATCTTTCGGTATTTTTTTTTCTTTCATTCGTTCGTTTCTTTCGTAACACGGTCAGGGATACCACGACTAAGTATTATAGGTAGTTGAACACTGCGCACGTCGTTATAATAATATTATGCATTCGCGCATTCATATTATTAACAAAATGCATCTATACATACAAAATTATCGCGGATATAAAGAAATAATAATGTCACTATAATATGTATAATGTTCGTTGTACAGATTTCGAGTTAAATTATTCGTGAATCCTCTATGGAATCGATTTTGATTACCAAATTTGATAACGACGACGGTTGTTCTCATTTGTCGAGAGAACCGCACAGTGGTCTGTGTGACACAGTAACATTTATATACATTATGTGTGTGTTTTTTTTTATTTACCGAACTTTCACTTTATCTAGAATTCAATGTAAAACACCAAAAAAATTTTTTAAAAAAATGTAGATTAACATAATATTTTATCGTCTATATATATAAAAAACGATATATACCCACGTATTATAATATATTTGCGACAATAATATAATATCGCGTATACCTTGTGCATTTATATTATTTGTCTAACCGGTCAGAGTGACTCGTCAGCTGCAGTTTCAGTACACCCGCGACATACAATTACAATTAGAATACGTTTAATGGAAAGTTACTCTTTAGTTGATGTAGTATGATTTATTTCATATCCGCTTTTTTTTTTTTTTTTTAACTATTTTTTCAAACGTGTGATAAATTCCGTGATTACCGAACTTTTTATACATTCATTTCATATATTGGTTATCCATTTTGGTCGAAACAAACGACATACGATAGTATGAGTAATATTCAAAAAATGTATTCTTAGAATTGATTTAATTGTTTTTTTACTCCGTTTAATTTTATGGATCATATGCTTTTTAAAAAGTGTTTTTCGTATCTATTTTGGTATTATTTTACTACCGGAGGTTTATTCATAGTTACCCGCGATGACCGTTAAATTAGATTTTTTTTAAAAAAAAAACCAAAGCTCAATAAATAAAATAAAAAAATCAAATATCAATAAAAAATCCGCATGTGGAAATTACAATTTAAAATTCCGACTTTTTGAGGTAACCATTATAGGTGTTGTACTATTCTCTGTCTACCGGTGTTAAATTTCAAGTTCTCTGGGCAGTGCAGATTTGGCTGTAAGCTGTAAACGTTACATTTTATTAATTTAAAATAGTCGAGACTGCTGTAAATATACTTTTGCAAAAATGTGTAAATTCGATTGGTTGCACAGTATGGTAATTGGAAAGTCAGTATATCTAACCATATTAGTTCACGTGATGTAGTACGAATATTTTAGTGCAGGCTGATTATATGTATGTAATATCATATTGTTAAAATAATGGCTTCCTTTTTAAGACGACTTAAAATTGAAAAAAAAACTTCCAAAATAGACATTTTACAGAGTTACTTATTGATTTCTTAATATTGCCACTTTTTTTTTTGAAATTAATCGAATAAGAAACAATTTATTCATTTATTTCAAAATTAGTTCATTTAGTTAATATCGTTATTTTTTGTATTTATCTATAACTGGATTTGCATTATAACCGGTAAATTTGAACGAAATTTTACAGTATTTTTTCTAAAATTATGAATGTCTCTTATTCAATTTCTCTCCTCACTCCCCCCAAAATTTTTTTTTGTTTTTAAGGTTTTCGACTTTTTTTTGGAGAAAACCTAAACTTATTTGTTTTGAAAAATCAAATATAAGTCATAGATTCTCTATTAATTATAAATATCTTATTATTATGAAAAAAAAACCTTCTCTACGGTATGAATTTATGATAACCACCGCAGTTATCACCGCCATGACTGACACTCCGATTATTCAATGTTTTATTTTTTACAGCAGTTTGTCTTACTTTTTACAAAAAACAAAAAAAAACAAAACTAAAACCATCACATAAGTTTAGTCAAACAATTTGTTATTCAGGACCTACACGACTATTTATATACGAATTGGACGTATCTATAAACGCGTAAAATAAGTTTATAGAGTTTTTTTTTTTTTGTATATCCTTATGGTATATACTAGTGGTTCCTAACAATGGTCTGTGAGCCTGTTATCGGTGATCAATGGCGTTAAAAATGTTTCCATTTTTTTACTCCAAAAATTAGAAACAATAAATTCAATATAACGAAAGATCACACACTGAGCAATATCAAGTATTTAACTCCATGACATTGCCTTATGTTGTCTTGTATTTTCTACAATACATATATAGATGTGTATAAAGTTTTGTGTTTGCTCATAATAGAAAATACCCAGAGAATTATGTTAGACTACAAATAACAACATATATTGTATGAGTAACTATAGTACGTATCCATCCTAGAATTTTTAACGAAAGTCGAGCTCAATAGTCGCATTAGAGTGTTATGAACCGTGATAATAAACTAGAAATATTGAAAGAATATTTGAAAAAAATGTTCCTTGTTTATTAAAAAAAAAATCAAGAGGGTCCACGAACGGTCTAAAGTTTTTTAAGTGCTGGTCCGTACTGTTCTAATAGTTAGGGAACACTGCTATGTATCATTTATATTTATATTGGATTTCATGGTATACCAATACCTATAATACAACCGATGCTGTATAGGTTACGAGTGATTAAAATAATAGACCCCCTGAAATGTCGAATCAAACAAATCTCCCAGAGATTGAGCATAACATCGCGTATGTTAGGTCCGCCATATTATATATACATACTATATACATGTTCATTTTTATAGAATTTTACGTACGGAAATTAATTAATATTTTTTTCCATTGTTAATTGAAATACACCGCGAGTACATCTGTCATTGATTTTTGTTTAACATCCTTAGGTACCTATATACTCTGAAAAATCAATAATAACTATATGCTTCTTTATATTATTATTCCACACAAATACATAATATTATGTGCAATGTCATATTATTGTATGTGTGCATAACATACATAACTATATATTTTATTTTCTTCTTATATTATACATTACATATTATTATTACGTAGTACGTATATTTCATAATAAATTTGTACAAGGAAATCAATCAGAAATCAAACAATAATGTTAATGAATTATTTATTTATAATATCAAAAGTTCCATAGAAGATTTAATTTCTTATATTTTCGTCGTTTTAAAAATTAGGAATGTTTTTTGAGAATAAATCTGAAGTTTTTAGACTTTTTGACACATATTATTATTCTAGTACATCAATACATAATATTTTTAGTGCAATTGATCGCGGAAAGCATATTTTGAACCTTAAGCAATAAGTATTAAAAAATGATCAAAAATGATTCACTCACTTTAATAACTCTCTCCTTATTACATATTTTCAGGGTTAAACAATTGTATTAGGGGAAAAACGTCGTTAAACACATTACTAGAGTTTTGTTTCTGACCTGAAAAACCTACATTTATAAACATTTTATAAATAAATGTTGGTTGGCAAAATTAAAACAGTACACCTGTTTATATTATTCGTATATTAGTATATCTACCGTCAATGTAGCGCAAAAAGTGACTTAATTATTAAAACAAATTCGATTTAAATTGTATTCTATTTTGATTTTAATCAAGAATTACGTGTTAAATGATCTATAAACTATTTATGATATCACTTTGACACTTTTTTTGTACACATATAAGAATGAAAGAATAAGGTATTTAAACGTGGTTTTTCACTTGGTCACTTATTGTAAGACGGCGATAGTATATTATTATATTGAAATCTAAATTTGTAAACAATTTCTCAACTGGGAAAAAGACTTTCCGATTTAATATATCAATTCGATTTTGTAATACATCCTTCAAGGGCGTTTTTTACTGCTTTTAGTAGTGATATTTATAAAAAAAAAAATTGTCCGTTTAAATAATGTTCCTGGTGATCCTCTTAATAAAGTCTGAAACGTGACCTACTAACGTGACCATAATGAAAAAAAAAATAAAAATATATATATAAGATTAGGTTTAGCCATTAAATGTATAATTTGTAAAACTCACGTCAAAGTTCATCCAACGGGATGTTTCTTTCTAATCCGTCTATTTATAACAACAATATACTAAATTATAATCGTAAATCCATTTATTGTTCGAAATAATATATTATGTAACAGATTATGGAAATAAAAATTAAAGTTTTTAAAAAAAATCGTGTCCGCCGTAAAATATTCTACTTAATTCAACATCAAATAAATAGGTATCTGGTATAATTTTTTTTAAACTATACAATAAATATCTTGTGAGAATAGTTTTTTATTAGATTATCGGTGTAATGTACCTAACCTAATCTACTCGTACGCTACTCTATAACGTCATACTTACTGTCTTTATTTTACAATCATAGTGCATTGCACGCAGATCAGTTTATTATGACGTGTATAATACTGCAGGTACCTACACTTTTACAATATAATAATATGAGTCACGTAGGTATAATCGATTTTTAAAACACATTATATACTCGTATTGGTATATTGTAATAATATATGCAACAGTATATGAGAATAGTCGTATCTCCTGCACAGGAGATTAATGATGTCGGCGATTTTATGAATAGTTCTCGTTATCACCTGCACAATCCCGTGGTTTATTTAAAAAATTTCCTCATTATCTCTCGTGTTACCGATAAAACGATTACTGGGTACGGATTATAGCAGTTCATTAAAGTCCGCAATATTCCACTTATACACCAGTTTAATCGACTTTAAGTCTTTCATCACTATTGGTGATACAGATCACACGATTATCCGGAAGTGAAATAATAATTATACAGGTAGTATTTCTTGACAATAACCGTACGTTCGGTTGAATTATATACATTTTGTAGCGCTTATTATTATCGTTAATATTAGAGATGTAAAAAGTTTGAAAGAACTGCATTAGTTGAAAGCAACGATTTTACTTTTAATTTTTCAAATTATCAATTTTTTTTAGGCACCCCTAATTTCGCGTGAAACCGTTCACAATAAATGAAAAAAATTGTTAAAAAGAATTAACTATAAGTGTTAATTTTTATTTTTGAAATAATGTGTCGACGTTTTTGAATTTATAAATAATATAATCTCTTGGTATAACAATATAGACGTACGTATAACTATGCAAATATAATGCATTATTCTTTTATAGGCAATTTTACATTTAAATAATATGTCGCGGTGTTTTAAAAATATGCCCGTTCTAAGAACAGTAAGTATACATATACTCGTATATTAGGACAACAATACGTCCTATACCGCTAAGTCTGAAACAAAAAAATGTACAAGTTTGTGTTATCGTATCTATATTTAAATTTAAGTACCTGTATATATATATATGTATATATGCATTGTTTTAAAATCACATGGCTGATAACGCTGGATTTTTTATTTTTTTGTTTTAATGAAATAATCACTTTTTAAACGGGTCACACAATTAGATTAAACAGTAACAATATGAACACTAATGTTTAGTCACGGATACTAAAAAATATTAAAATATTGCTACATAGCTAATTTCAGAGATTTTAAGAGGCTGGCTGGTGATAGAGAAAAGCGGAGAAATTATGGGAAACTACGAAACCAACCGTAGGGTTATTGGTATACCGAGTGAGAGGAATTTATTGCCAACTAGTGACAAGAGTTAAAGGCATCCTAGTTCCTTATTTTTGAAAGAATTATGAGTGATAACTGATAAGTCACTTTCTTTGTTATCATCATTTTACTATCCTTTAATAATGTCTGATATAACAATGTATCCACCGCAAAGAATGCAAGAATAAATCATAATTTATGATAATTAGAAAATCAGTATATTATTGCCTACTTACTTACATAATATTTCTGAGCATTTAGTTTATAATTTATATTCTGTGTGAAGTGATGAATATATTCGTTTTTATATAATGTGTGCTTTTTTTTTCTGTCTGTGAAGAACAACTGTTTTACCAGAAATCTAGTTCCATTCATCAACTTCAGGGATTTTTTTCTTGTTGGACATCTTGTTAATTTGTGCATTGGAGAATTCACGTTTTAATTTTCCTAGTACTTTTCTTAATAATAACGTAAAAATATCGAAAAATGGAAAAAGTTCTCAATAACGGCATGTCTTTTTCAATTTTGTTTTCTTCAGTGAAAAACAATCGAAGAGATTTAAACTCTCCACTTGTTTAAATCCACTTGTATAATCACTTTTAAAATACGGCACAATTTTAAAAATATTTTGGAATCTTTGAGGTTTTTATATCTATTTTGAATTTATTTATTTGTTTGGTTTGTTTAATATGGATACATTTTTTTTATTTTTGTGTATACAATATACAATATCGATAGTTTGATATGAGTTTTTTAACAAGTTGTAATAATGATGGTAATAAAAAAACCTCAAATCTACATTCACGTTTTTTTTTTTTTGTTTTAAGCGTTTTGTTACAAACATTTTGCATTCTATTTTTTGATAGCACTGGAAAATGCTTAAAAATTACACACGATAAAATTGCACACAAGATTTGATATACCGGTCATTGCAATGATCTATGCAATATCTATCTATAAACCAATTCATTGGTAGATGACAAATAGTATAAAATAGTACAATTAAAACGACACCTAAGTAGGTATTTTAATATATATATATATTATATATATGCATACGAAAATATCGTTTGACCGGTAGACATGATAATATTAATTACCTTTGAAGAACTTGTTCAATTTTAATTTGCGTACACCATTATTGTATTAGAACGCGTATACCTAAACCTAACCCGATTGCGGTTACAAAATCTATCAAATGATTTATTTCTATCGCTACTTTCGATTCGTGTATATGAAATTTGTCATATCAGTGATAGACTATTATTGTACGGTATAATAACATAATATCGAGTGTATAGTATATACGATACTTAATTTATAATGACACGGTATATAAGAACAATAATTGTCCGAGTCCGCGTATACCAGTCACCGTGTTCATGGTGTAAGTTGTTAATATGTGCAATCGTTGCTGTTTTACGCTATCACCTAAATAACAATATATTACAATGTTAAATAATGACAAATTGAAATTCTGAGTGTAGCGGTATTGTTTATAGTTGAAAGATTGAAATATACGATACGAATAATTGATTTTCAAAATTATAATACACAACCGTGTATATTTCACGGGTATATAGCGACACACTCGTAAATTACTAGCGTCTGCAATTTTATTTTCATACGAAACTGCTAACATTATCAAAAATGTACTTACAGAATAGTGTAGTAAAATTATTTAACTGCTCGTAAACATATCTAGCGAAACCACAATCAAGGGTACCGGCTAGGATTAATTTCTGGGTCGGTTCTCGGTGGTTTCCTAGATCGCCTGAGATGACTCCCCCCCCCCGAACCTTTTAGATGGTACAGGCCTCTTCGTGGCGCTGGATATTAGTAGCGCCGTGGATTTATCCCGGTGCAAAGTCAACATGTACAAATTCTCGTTGGGCGGGCGAGTGTCGAAACTTTTCCACCGAGGTTGTATCCGTCGAGAGATCGAGACTACGAGCTCGTCCCTCCGCGCGGTCGTTCGGGGATCTCGCGTTCTGACCGTTGGATGTTCTCTGACAGCCCTCTTATTTCTGGAAACGGAGATTGTGTTATCACGTGGCCTTTCGGTAGACTCTCGACTGCCTCCGGTGCGTCGGTGGCTGGGTGTCGGGACATGTCCAACTTTTGATTTTTATGAAAAGTAGTTCGGGTGGTCTTCGAAGCTCCGGCGTCGACCCATTCTCGGCGCCGAATGGAGACCCGGGTTTCGGCCGTGTTTTCGTGCCGTGGTCGGTGCCTTGCAGTCGGATTCGAACGGGCTTATAAGTTTCTTTAGGTAGTGGTTAAATAGCCCGGAGCTGTGAATTGGGTAGTGGTTGGTGGGACCACGCTCTGATGCGTTGATACGCATCCGGGGCTTACCCTGATCCCTCCGGGTCTTTTGAATAGTTACCCTTAGCTAATGTAAGGCACCCGGTTGTCCTGTGCTTTAGGCACGGATTAAAAATCGGGTCCGCTGCTCGTAAACGTATAGATAGACCATAATAAGGTGGCACTCGCTTATACGAGTAGATACTTATGTAATTATTATATTTTTTTTTTTACGTCTCGTCTTCTAATTTTATTCGATTTGATTAAAAAAAAGGTTTCATTGAAAGTTTAGTAATCTACATATTGGTTGATATTTTAAGGTCACTTAAGGCAGTTGCATTTTGAATAGTATATAATAAGGTTATTTTTATACTGTATGCTCGTCTCTAGTATATATAGAGATTACACACGATTTTATCTATGACATTATTATACTTGCCGATATAGTTTCTTAAAAGTTCAAGTTTTCAGTGTTCAATCAATTCCCTTTTTTCGGAATTTTTAAATTCACGATGGCTCAATATTGATCTCAAAGCCTTTGCAAATGATTCAACGGACACGTTTCTATCGCCAAAACCGATTCGTATTAGAAATGATATAACAAAATTTATTTTCGATCAGTTACCTGAGTTTCAACTTCGAGACGATTATAAGAAGATTTAACAATTGAGTTTGTATTATTTTAGAAAAGTGGTTCCAGAAAAGAATCGTTAGATAAATGTAGTTATGATAATTTATTGTATACACATAATATTTCTGTTTCGGTGTTCGGTTACAATTTGAATTATTAACAAAAAATAATAAAACAATAGTATTATCATCAAATTTAGAACATTTTCTTTTAGACGTAGAAGTGTATAAATAAAGTTTTTTTACGGAGGTCTGGCAGATGTATAAATTTCATTTTGTTGAATACTTAAAATTTGTTTTTCTTACAATAATATCTTAAGTCCTGCATCATATCTTTTTTTCCAAAATGATCAATTTGTCAATAACTGTAGAAAATTTTTAGAAAATGTTTGCTGTGAAGAAAAAATCCTTGATCTCTTGATATTCAACTTAATCGGTTATAATTGTTAAAAACATGACGTAATTTGTTTTTTTTAATTAGTTATTAGGGAGTTTTTAATTATTATTATTATATTTTAGCCGATTTAGTTTAGAGTTTCACACACATACAAAAATATCTCGCGGAGAAACTAACCGTGTTTATCATACTTTCGTCATGTTATACAGAGCGATTATCTATGGAGATATCGAGTCCATATCCATATTCGATTTTGCCGGTTTACTTTGATATTATAAATAGAATCATTTATACCGTATCTTGATTAGAATACTTACAAAGTTATCAATAGTATGTGTGTAATGTTTACGGTACATATATGGATTCAATGGTAAGCGCAGTTCTATATTGTCTGGAAAAAATCGTACTGAATCAAAATCTCTCAAAATCTATAATCGTCGGACAAAAGAACCACCCTGTATATAATACGTAGAATGTATATTAAATCGATGAGAGTGGGACAAAATCACTCTATGTATATAAATGGTGATAGTTTTTGATTTTCGAATCCAGCAGTTATTAATTTTCGCTACCGTTTAATAATACGCGACTATGAGTATAGTTGATCGGTACGACGGAATTAACGTCGCGCACACGAATCCCCAAAAGTGAATATTTCCACAAGGGGGGGGAGGAACCCCTTAGTACCTAAACACTACTTCCGGAATAAAATGCTTTCTTTTAGATTACTATTAAAACACTATACCCGATATTATAGTACGCGTGACTTCGCTATATCGACACGATACGTGTTGTTTTTTTTTGTAATAACACATACACACGTCGAGTTATAGTGTATCATATCTTCCGGTTTTCGCGAAACTGGTTTATATATGTATGAAGTGTATAATAATAACGATAATATTATTTTAGTGTAGAGTTAAACGTTAGAGATAAACGTCTATAACGGTTTACGGTCGGCGGTCTGCCCCGGTCTGCTGCCGCTGCCGTTTAGTCGACGACGACGACGACAACGACCAGACGCGAGAGACCGGTCGCGGTCAGTCGTAATTCGCGTTTACCCCCGGGCTGTTTTTTTTTTTTCTACAAATATACGACCGTATTATACGCGATCTCTATTTTACGACCTTAAACGCGCAATAATACGATTTTTATTATTATTACTATTGACGGCCGGCCGCGTGAAAATTTCACCCACGGCCTTACGCAAGGTCAGAAACACCGCCGCCGCCGTCTTCGTCCCGTTATTATACCGTACACCATGTATTACACCCGGTGTAATACACCTATAATATACGACGCACTGGAGTGTTTTTTTTTTTTTATTATTTCCCCCCTCCCCTTCCCCTCCCGTTGGTTTCGCGACCGAAACCGTTTAACGAGTCGTACGCGTACGAGACGCACCGTACGAGAGAGAAGCCGCGGAGTATCGTACGAGATAATTCGATTGTAATGTGCGCGCCCGGTCGTTTGGAGGTCCGAGCGCGCGCGCGTTATTTAAACGGCGACAATAATAAAAATATGTTATTGTAACGCAATTGAGCGCGCATCCGAGCGCTGTCGCAACACACGAGATACACAATGGTAATGTACTCGTGTACGTACGAAAATTTGCCGACGAGCGCGTCATCGCGCGCGGTTCCGAACGGGTAACGTGCGGCGGCGACACTATGCGCGACGGTGACGGCGACGGCGTTATACACGCGCGCGCGCGATTTCTTTTTGCGCGTAAACTATCACCGCAGTACCCGGACGGGGCAGGCGGGCAATGCATTTATTATAATGGCGTTCGTATTGTACACGTATTGTGTTTACCGGCGCAGCCGTTGACCTACACACGCGCGAGACGGCGGCGACGACGACGCGCCGTTTTTCTTCCCGTGTTGTCCGTCCGACTCTTTTCCGTATTCGTTATTCGGCGGCGGATTCTGAATTCTAACCGGCCCCGGGCGGGTGAATTTCGTTTCGCCGGCCCTGCGGTTATTTGGTTCACGCGTTTGCGGACGCGACGCAATATTAACAACCGCCTTATCGCAATAGTTCGTCGGGCGATCACATCATCATCTTAAATCGTGACCGTTTCTCTCCTAATTATCAAACACATATTACGCACAATACGTCATAATACATAGGCAACGAAAAATATTCTTATCGAAAAATAATATTAAAAAAAAAAAAAAAAAAGTTTTAAGCATAAAATGAGTTTTATGATGATAGGGCCGGCCATAGAATCATGACCGGGCTCAAATTTTCCGGCTTCCCGATAGCACAACCCACCATTGTATTCATTTTTATGTATTATTTTTTTTCATTTCGCGACCCGGCATTTCGAGTGAAATTGATATTGTCCTTTTTTGTTTTATTTCCGACCGTTACAACAGCTGTACGGAATTGGATATTTGTCGGATATAACATTTTCAAAAATATTTGTCCGTACACACCGTAAACACGTCGATTCGAAAAGATGAATACTTTTGTTTCTACAAAATTTCGATATGCGTTAATCTATATTATAATGTATCGAATGTATCGGTAATGACTATACTATGAGCATAAGCGTGCGCAGGTCTTGATTCGGGACGACTCGGGAGGCAACGATCTTTGAAATCAAACCTGACACGAAAATCACAGGCACAAATAGTCTAAATATTTAAGTTATAGGGGGGGGGGGTTGGGTTTAAACCACCATTTTATTGATTATGTATACTTAGTATTTACTGCAGGATATGGTCATTTTGTTTTAAGGGATTTGGTTGAGTTTTCGGGGGATGGAGGATCGATATCTTCCAAAGGCCCTCCCCTGTTCTTTATACATGTTTTTTAAAAATATTTTGGTGGAAAATCTCGCAGGGGAGTCATCCGCCTCTCTTGTTCCCCACCCCCTTTCCCGTGCAAACGCCTATGGTTATGAGTTATATTAGATTAAAACACAGACCAGAGGCGTGTATTTAGTTATTAGTTAAACATATAGGTAAATATACTAGATGAGCAATTACGTCTTGCATACCCTTCATACCCTACATACCCTTCCATACTCTTCTGGTATAAATTCACGATAAAAAACCCTTTAATTTAATACCCGGCTTTCCATCATGGTTGTGGAGGTATTATTCTTCGATTACTATACTCGTCAGTGTTCGATTTTTGTGCCTCGGTCGCACGTCTTTCTTAAAAAAATGTCGACCGTCTCTCGTCGGATTGGGAAAACACCGCATTAATGATTTAAACGCACGATTATGAATTTTCGTTGACAATGAATGTGTACACATCATTTTTATTTTTTTTATCACTGACAGTTTCTTGCGCAATACATATTATGAGTGTTTTAATTTCTCCGACGCAAAATAGTGTTATTACACTGTTTTGGCTCCGGAGGCGTTGCCCTGTCAGCAACATTCATAAAACAATATAATAAATGATAATTCGGACGATGACAGACTACAGTAACAGGTATTATTGCACTGCAATAATTACGTTTTATGATTATAGTTATTTGTTAAAATTAATATGAACAAAAAAAAACAATACTGATATTGCTGACGTATCTAACAGAGCGTTATATATAGGTGGGAAGCCGAGAATGTAAGATATATGCAGAGTTATTTGATTTACGTCCGTATACGACGATAAATCGTTGATAACGAAAAACGATTCCGATGTCCGGTGTCCGGTTAAACGTATTTTAGAAAAATGTCGCGATTTACACAATTTTTGGTAAAATTTGAATGCAAAAAACTTGAAAAAAAAATCCACTGACTACTCTGTACTCAATACTTGTATTTAAAAAAAAAATAAACTTGACGACGATTAGGATATTCTTGTGTATATTATGTTTACAAATCGTATTCCGTTCGTTTCTGTCGTGTGAAGTAAATTGTATTTAGGCACGGCGATACAGGTACGTGATCTCGTTACGTAACTTCAGTTACACGTGGTAAATATAATAATAGTCGTGCCGTATTATATTTCGTATTTGTACGTTGGAAATGTTTACGCTTGGCGTGTATACAAATTGCGTTTAAAAACATATTTGTCTTTAAAAATAATAAATCATTAAACTATGACGACTATTTATATATTTAGGTCGAATATTATTCTAGGCTCCGGACAGACGAGCGAGGATGCTATTAGTTTTACGAGCGAGTAAGATGTGTGCTTTTTTTTTTTAATATTCGTTTTTACACGATCTCGACCGGAAACTCGTTCCAGTCGAATATTTCACAAGAGCTTTATATTGCGGCGTTTTAGGTCTTTATAGATCGACGCGTCGAGGATGTCGTCGTTTTTATCGTTGTACCGTTCCGAGTTATTGGGGAAAAACGTTAGAAATTACTGGAGTAAGATTTCTGGTCGAAAAAATAAGATGTTTACTGACTGCAGCAAAAAGAAAAAGAAAAAAAGCGCACATAATTGTAAATATAATAAATTCATCGTTTGTTATTAAGAATCTGAAACAGTTTTTTTTTTTATATATAATAAACTACTACTACTATTTATTATGATTTTTAATATTATTTTTTCGAAAATAGAGACTTTGCAACTGTTAAGGTTATGATTCTTATTTTGTAGACGAAGGAAAAAATTGGATAATTTTGATCGAACATCCATCTCCTCTCATTTTGTTAGTCTATATAATTAAGATAGTTATGAAATTTGGTGATAATAGTTCAACCCCTTCACGTACCATAAATGGTTGAAAAACGACTAAAAGATAGTTTGATAGTTTCATGAATTTAATTAAAAAGCTGTATCATTTACATAAAAATTTACCTGACCTTAAATATAGAACATATAATTAGGTATTTATAAAACATATTTTCAGCAAATTTCTCGTAAATTAAAACAAACGATTGTTTAAAATTATTTCGTTAAGTAACTTATCTAGTTTTGCAGAAAATTAGAAATTTAAGAGAAAATATCATTTTCTTAAAGTATCTCTCCAGGAAAATTTGTTTTCAAAAAAAGTGCTACACTTCTGAACAAAATTTCTGGTAGAAAAGTTGTTCACAGAAGAAAAAAATAAACATCATTGAAAAACCAATATATTCCTCGCTCCGTTCTGCAAAATCTAAACAAATGTTGTGTTCTTATATATTTTAGAACATTATTTTATGGCTTATATTGTATATTGAAATATCTGCTGCAGGATATATTCAATGTCGGGTGAAATCCCAGGGAAATAATTTTCCGTCATATCTATTTTTTTGATTTTTGGAACAGTGATGATATTGAGAAAAATCTAACTCGTTTGTGTTTATGATGCGCATAAATATACGAACACGTTTGTTTTCGTGTTATAATATTTTTTGTTTATAACGATGAATAATGTTTTGCAGTACGTTTCTTTAGCGAAAAAAAGTGAACGCTGTTCTTTCCCCTCGATACCGGCAATTAACCGCAGTCGAAAACACACTATTATACTGACATCGTCATTAATAATTTTTAGGTATCGTTATTATGGTGGCTCACTAAAAATAAAAAAAAACAAAAATTGTACATTATATTATAGTATATTATTCGTCTCAACTTGAAACGAACATATAAACACCCATACGATGTATAATTTTTTTATGATGCCAATAAAAAGCAATTTACGTTCGTTACAATAAGCAGAGCATCTAAATCGTATTTCAAAACGAATGGTTCTCCATATATTATTATTATAATGATTCAGAGCCTCAATTGTTACCAGTAAAAGAAAAAAAAAACACATCGTTTCTTCGTCCTATAACAGAACGGAATTATAATTAATCAATTTTTAAATTAAAGAATAAGGTTAGGCTAGGTTATAAGTTCCAGGTTCCTATTTATTCGTTTTAATGTTTGCGGTATGTTTATTAAATTCGTCTGTCTCGTCTGTCGCGTATTCGTCGTATATACCCACGATTATTCAATGTATTACGAGCATATATTGTATATTATTAACATTGACCTTGTTATTATTATTTAAAATGCATACATTTTTTTTTTTCGATACAATAATTGTTAGTTTTGATGCGCAGTATTTAATACTGTTGGATTTGTCATCGTTCATTGTCTTCTCATAATCTATTCAGACACGTTTGTTTCGAATATGATTACAATTCCCAATGTCCCTGTGGACATTGGGAATTATGTATTTTGTTACAATATACGTGATAATACCACAGTGGAAATATTATACACAATAATCTGGTATATTAATAAATTATAATTATTATTTCGTTTTTTTTGTTCATTCAAATGTTGATATTTGAAACATAAACTTCTGATTATAACAAATAAATTAAAAGTATTATGTATTTCCGTGGGAATGAAGGATATTATTATTATTATTTGTCATAAATTATGTATTAAAAAAACAAAAACCGATTTTTAGTATCAGTGTCAAAAACACGTAAAAACTGCAATTATATATATGCATATTATATTCTCTTAGTTAAATTTGCTTGGAATACTGATTAATAAGCGAATGGTGAATATTAATTTAGATATACACGTTTCGTTATATTACTTTATACTTAAATGTCATCGCGCAAAAAGTAATAATATCGCGAGTATTTTACACACTGATCAATAATTTTAATATTTAATGTTAACGTCGAGTTTACGTACTTGTTTGAGGACAATAAATACCATAAAAATATTACAAAATCGTGTTTTTTTACACTCATAACGGTTAACATATTTACCTATTTTATTTACTTTTAGGAAAGTCATGTCCTAATTCAACTTTATGGTATATTGGATATTATTGTATAATAATATTATTATTTTTTCCTTTTCAAATCAGAACTTATATTTTAATAGGTACATTTGAACTTTTCTTGTACTATTATAGTTAAAAAAAAAAAATTATCTATAATTACTTTGTATGTAATCATAATAAGTTACTATAATCTTATCTGTATTTTGTTAAATTTTAATGGAATTATCGTTTATAAAGTCTATAAAGTAGATTATTTTTTTTATCCGGCGTAAACAATTATAATCTATACTTAATTTTATTTTTACTTTTTTGATTAAAACATATTCAATTTTCATTTTATCATTAATCTGTTTCCTGCCGTTGCTAAAAATTATGGTTTGTTATGTTTTACAGGTAACTGGATCTAGTGATCAGACAATTAAACAATTACTAGCTGGTTTGGTATTCGAATTCAGCTTGGAACAGCCTGGATACTATTTGGGCGGATCGCTTGCCGAAATCGATGAAAACTCGACTATCGGTTTTTTGGTCGGGGACATTGTAATCGTCCAAGAAGATCTATTTCATTCTGACCAAAAACACGGTAAATCCAGCACGTTCACCTGTTTTATTCTCGTATAGGTAGCTCTATTGTTTGCCACGTTACATTAGTTGCCTACACACAGCGCCTGTTGTTTCAGTTTAAAATCCAAATAATATAATTGTATCGAAGAATATAGAAGATTAAGAATTCCAACTGATTGTTTTTATCATAAAGGGTTCAATATAGACAACATTAATTACAACCGATGTCGAGCTTAATTATTTCGAATAAAATATAATACTGTGTACTGAATTATCATATAATTTTGTTTACTCTATAATAGATAAGTATTAAAAATGGGCGTTATCAAAAGTTAAATAATAATAATTAAAAAAAAAATGTAATGTATTACAATTTATTTAACAGCGATCACATGATTATTATAATTACGCGATTGCTTATCATTTTAACATAATAAAATATCGAACTCTTAATTCAAAAGAATTATCTCGATTTCGATATTTGATTCTTAAGTAAGTATTGAACATTAATAATTTCTTTATTTTCAAATAGCTTTTTATTGATTATGTTAAATTGATACGCGCTATGGGTAATTATTAAAATTTTGAATCATAAATAATTATATGTTATTTTCATTGAGGATTTTGATGATGATAAACTTGATTTTTCTAAATATACCAATTTTGATTGTAGAAAACGATGGGAGATATTGTCTGACTGAAAAATTCATTCACGAAGAATCTGCGTATGTAACATGTTTAAAATCCGCCAAGGAATTGTACGGAGAGCCGATGAGGAGAATGGACATTTTGTCAGGCGTAGAATATGACTTGATATTTGAAAAATTATTAATAGTAGCGGAAGAATGCAGTATAATTGTCAAAGAAGTGAGTACAATTTTGACCCTTTATAAATTCGTTATATTTAAGAAAAATTAAAGAAAATTATTTAACCTATCCAATTTATAACAATGGTAGGCTTACCCATGTTACGAAGTATGTCTTATCTGGCTATTTTATCATAACTCAAAATTTGTGTAGCTTATGACAAAGGCTCGGAATTTATTGCACTTAAAATTCACAAAACACTACTTAAAACATCAAAAAAACTCTAAAAAAGTACTTGAAAAATATTTAAAAAACAAAAACAGTAGAAGGGTTTAAATGTTTCTCTCTAATTGATTTAACTTATCTAATATAATTTTCTAATATTATAAAACTAAAGTTGACTCAAAGATAGTTTTTTTTAAATACGTACAATTTTATTGATTCCTTCTACTATTTGATCGAATAATATTGGTTTAAAGTACTTTTTTTCAAGGCTTTTTAATATTTTTAAGCGCTTTTTTGTGAATTTTAAGGAAAAAAAGTCCAGAACCCTATTTATGACCATACTAAATATTATATACATACAAATATACAATATTAATTTATATTTATTCTTGCGGTATTAATTTTCAGTGCCAATATTAACTGCATATTATAGTCGCATCCAGTCGTTTTTCAACTGTAATAAATTAAAATGTATTATTATTATTTAATATTAGAATGATGTAATTTTATCATATAGACGTCCAACTGTAGGTAAAACTTCTATGTGAATAAATAAAAATTCAAAATTAAATTCAAAACCCAAGTTTAATTAGTTTTTTTTAAATTTCATATTTTTTTTGTGTATCGAACGAATTAATTAAAAAATAAATAAATAACGCTTGTCATTTTACCAATTTTAAATTTATTATATTTCGTTTTGCTATTTTACACTTGCAGTAATGGTTTTTCAGGTGTATATTACAAATAATACTCGTTCTGCTCAGAATCTAAAATATAACATATCTGGTATTCGGTTATTGGGTTAGGATGGTTGTTGAATTGAAATTCATAAAGTTAAAAACGACAAATATCGCATTGAAAAAAAAAAAATGTTCACTTAAAATAAAGCTTAAAACGTATATATTAAAACTATTTCTTACGATTTTTTTTACGTTTTAATTTCCTATCAAATGACCAATTAAGTGTTAAAATGTATTTGCCGTCTAAATGTTATCACTCACAATATTGTTGTTGTTATTTTTATTCAAACTTCGAAGTTAGATTAGACAAAATATTATCAATGTTATTATATTATAATCATAATACACAGTACTAAACCACCTATGTTATATGTAGCATGTATATAATTATCAACAATTAACTTAAAATAATTAACAACTATAAATATATGATTGATATGAATTTTCGGGTTATCCTTGTACGGTTTTTTTCGCTATTACGCAGTAAGGTTTTTTATTTGTATGTTTAGTGGCCTACACGTTGCCCCTTGGGCAGAAAGTCCCGTCATTGCATTATTGTCGGTCGTTTTTATTAATTACAGCTGTATATAACGAAAATGCTAAAAGTGAACGCAAGTATAATATTTTTGTGTAGATGAGTTTTGTTGTTTTCTGGATCACCTTGACCTTTTTCGTGTTTCCCACGAACTGTGTTCCGAATATTACAGATTGATCGTATATGGACGATTTTTATCTCGATAATACTGTGCGAACAGCGAAGACATTTTCAAAACAAAAATGCCTAAGTAATCCGAATTTTTTGAATCGCTCGAACGGGATATGTCAAAATGACCAATATTTTGAATTTGATACATTTCCGGATTTTTGACGCCCAAATTATTTCGTTAAAATGCCTACACGCGGCTCCTTAAATTCTATTATTGACATAAAAACGTTCAATTAAAATATTATAATATTAATAGCTGGACTGTTATTATCATGACGTGTTTTAACAAAAATTATAAATCGTTAAAATAGCTAGAACTATATTTTAAATTTATTGAAAAAAAAAACTTCACATCTTCCTAAATATAATTTCCTCGTTCCGCTCAGATTCTAAAATAATATTCATAGTAGTCAAATAGGTGAAAAAAAATCACTTATTGATGACGAGAAATAAAATAACTAGTACTATAGATGAATGATGACAAGCAGATCCTGCGCGGTTTCGCGTTGTGTACAAGTTCTTGCGCTTGAATGAAAAAAAAAAAAAAACGTTGTTCGTAAATGCCTTTAAGTCATTTAGGTGAAAGTACGTCGGTGTTGGATCACACGTATTATAATATATACTTACACAAGTCTAATGTATGTAGTAATATTTCACGGGGATTGGAGGGGAGATACACCCTCTAGCAGTCGGATTCTATCGTTATCCCAAAATGTTATCCATGTCCTACGGCGACTTGTGACAGACCAGTCTTTTTTCTTTTTCTAATAAGTAATTATAAAAATCAAATTCTCGGTCTGTTTATTATAAAACGCTCTTCTTTAATTATAATACATACCCACCTATTATTATACCTACTCACACAATACGCCTGTCTCAACGAAAAAGTTCGTATATTCAAAGACGTATCTTATTGTAGCACTGGAAAAAGGTCGTGTCTCAAGCCTTTCAAAAAGATTGGAATAAAATTCGAAAAAAAAGAACAACGATTTTTTTTAGACGAGTAATATATTATGTAATACATATATATATTTTTTTTCGAAAGCCGAGTTACGAAATGTTCTGAAAATTATTCGATGATTGAAAGATAATAATATATACCCACGTAGATTTAAATTATTAACTCTGTTATTAAAGTACTTAGAATGATAATTATTATCAAACGTTTGTTTATGTATAATATATTTTATATTTCAGTTGAAATCGGCTGTGGAAAATTGGGATCCAAGTGTCGCGCAGATAGGTAAGTGAAACAATGATATTAAGATATTAAAATTTTAGCTAAATATAAAAATCTTGTTTATTTAAAATCATGGTTGGTTTAAAATCAAATGAAGTACCTAATTAAATAGTTCTTAAAAAAAAAAAAAAAAAAAAAAAATGAAAAGATATAATAAGATACTACATTTTATTTATATTTAACGAAATAGAAATATATGCATATAAATATTTAAAAGAAAGTATTTAATAGAAATATTTATTGCATATGATCCCCTGCTGAGTAATATAAATTAAAATTAATATTATTATATTTGAATATTGAAAAAAAAGAAACTAGTTTACATAAGTATAACGGCTGTTGACCATATATAGTATCACAGATAAATTTCAATACATGATTAAGCCATAAAACATAATATTATTATTACAAGTGTAGTTTTAGATTAAATTATATAGTAAAATATTAGTATAACGTTTGACTGTCTCGTATAGAAACGTTATAAATATCTATAATTCGTTTCGTGTATCGGTACATTAATATTGAAATTTTATAAAAGCTCGACACGTAAATAATGATTAAACCAAATTTCACGGTACACGAATAAAAATAAAAATTTGTCTATTGAAATACCTATTTGGTTAAGATCACGGTTTGGGGCTTAAGTACTTAAAATCAAAAAAAAAAAAACACTTAAAAACTTTATTAGAAGCCCTTAAAAATCCGAATAAGCTGTTTAAGTGCTGAGATAAAGACTTAAAAAATAAAAGAAAACAAATTTAACAACTGAGTTTACAATACGACATTAATTTGAACAACAGTTTGGTAGATTTAATGTCAATTAAAAAAAAAAAAAAAAAAATTAATATTTAGGTACTATATGTCCCGAACCCTGCAGCTTATGATGGTATACTACAACGGTTTACCATTACATAATGATAGTAATGTGGTTTAAGTAATGTGAATACTATTAGTCATATAGTTGACTTAATATTACTTTAGAGCCCGGATCTATTTGATGAATTTGCATTTTTTTTCTTTATTTTGCTCTGCGTAATACATTGCTCATCATTTCTATAGAAATTTGATTTATACGGAATGTATGGGTAATGGTTAGATTGTAGCAGATATTTTTAATTTTTATCTACTTTATGTAATTTAATTACCTAATATTTATTAGTTGTACGAGTTTGAAAAATTCTGACAAGTGAAAAGTCCGGTCATTCGAAAAATCTATATCCAGTAATTTGTGATTTGTTACAATACTCGTTTACATAAAAAACGTGACTATTATTTTCCATTTTTTCAAAAGGAATAACTGCGTTCAAAATGTTATGAATATCGTATCATCACGAAACAGGGTTTTTGAACAAAACGATTTGTTATTAAAATTACCCGAAAATTACATTATTTATTATTTTGTTAAAAATTAAAAAAATAACTTTTTTATAGTTTTGCACACGTTTAATAATATTCTGAAAAATTATATTTCTCTATATTGTGGCTATTGAACGAATAGTTTTTCTGAATATCCGATAGTTTTATCCCGAATAAAACTATTCGGTCATCGGGTCACGGAAAGAAATATCCTAATGAAACATTCGGGATATGCATCCAAATTATCGAAAATTTTAAATAGTTTAACTATTCGTGGTTATACGAATAATACTAATATTATTGTTATGTATATATTGTATTACTCATCATATTATTGGGTTATGACAAATTCAAAAATTAGCCAACTATAAAATACTTTCTTCCAATATAGGTAATGTTAAACGGAACAGTAACTTAAATATTATTTATACTTTTACTTTTTTTTTTTTTTTTTGAAAGGGCATTCATATGTCTCGTTCTAATACTCATGATAATGGAATGTTTTTTTTTTTTTTTATATGTATTCTATGAAAGAGGAGTTAACCGCGGTAGAGAATAAATATCTTTTCGATTCGCGATGAATCATCCGTACACACACCTTTGAACACGTTCATTATAGAATTTCGTATTTAGCACTACGATGGATATATCTAGGTAGGTAGGTAGTTTTATTCGTGACCATACACGTGAAAAACCGCGTAATTACCTGCAGACATACGTATACAGCGTGATTATTTTATGACGTATATTATAATTTTATCAGGGTGATTTTAAATTTCTTTTAATTTGAACGCAATATATTATTAAACATTCCATATATTTAATACCATCCTATAAATAATAAAGCTTTTTCTTGGTTTTTTCTCTTTTTTTGGTAGAGGAGAGGGGTTTAATATAATAATAATTTAATTTAATTTTTTAACTTTTTTTAACTTTTAAATTTTTAAATTTTTTAGTCGTTCATTTTTTTTCAATCAATTTAACTGCGTTAACATATTATTTATTATTTTAACAAGCTTTTCATTGTCAAATATAGAAATCAATAAGTATTTAAATTTTCACGTTCGGTATATTTCTAAAATGCATATTAATGTGAGTAATATTACTTTAACATTACATTTTATAGTGATGTCTAGAAAAAATACCTTTCAAAATAAAAGTTTACACAGAAATATTCATAAGTATTGCCGATGTGGTTCGTGATAAATCAGGGGGTATTATCGCTTATGACAATTTCCTATAAAAAAGGAATTAGAACTCTATGAAATTGTATGGTAAAATAAGTCATTTTGGGGGAAGGGAGTTCTGATCTCCAAACCACTACCCTGTGTGTGTCACAAGATAAAAGAATAACTCTATATTTATGTATGGTAGTATAATATATACTCGAGTAAGGTCAAACTGTACTCAGGTTAATAAAAATGTTAGAAAAAATAAATATAATTTTAAAGTTTTTAAAACGTTTGTTTTACTTGATGTTTTAACACAATTACAATAATGGGGATGGTCAACATTTTCCCCTAATTCTATAGTTTGATTTAAAAAATAGTTGTTTTTTTTTCAGTATTTTAGGACTCATGATTTTTTTTAAATTTACCTAGTTTATCTAAGTCAGTTTTGGTGCAAATTCTCATGTCTCTTACCAAATATGAGGTACACTAAAGTTACCATACTGATAAGGACGTGTTAATAACGTTATCAATCAGAAATACATAATAAAGCGTGATTTCAGTCACAGTGGTAACTCTCTAAATCAGAAACCGGGTAAGACGCATTTAATTTCCGCCATATCGATTGTTTTGAATACTTTTCAATTTATTGTTTTTTAAACTCAATTTGTAAAGAATTAAAAAGTTAGAATAAAAAACTAATTTCATTTCTGAACTTAACGTGTTCATTAAAATAAAAATCGTGGATTTAATCAAACAATTTTTTTTTTTTTTTTTTGACAACTCCCACTTTCAGTCCTAATAATAAGCCTGTAAGAGAGAAAAGAAACGAGTTGTTTCAAACCTTTTTTCATCTGAGTATAATATAATCGACCATTACCTGTTTTTAACATTAGTGCAGTACGACTATTTAATTTTTGGAGTAAATAAGTACAATTCGTCAGCCTGATTGATATACCTAATACATTAAAATATTTCTCGGATTTAATAATACAATGACACGGCCATATAAACGTGCAGATATGTTCGACACGAGTACACTGCGGTTGGTTATAAACTTATAACAAAAATACCGTACTAATAATAATTATAGTCGACATAATTACGTTTCTATCATCGAATTACTATAATAATATTATTATGACGTGTTTGTATGAGTACTGTACACCTACTCACACTATCACACACACACCACGTCTGTGTGTGTAAGGCAGTGGTTCACAAACTTCCAGACAGTAAGGACCGCTTAGGGCCTGTTTCACCATGTTACTGTTAAAGTGAAGATTAGTTAACCCCGAGTGACTCGGTAACTCAGAGGTATACCATCGTTTCAGTTTTGCCTCGTATTCTTGGATGAAATCCAGTTAATCCTAGGTCTAAGGTTAGTTTCCGTTTGTGATCCGAGATTGACGTCTCGGAAGCCCGTTTATTCCAGATTCCAACGGTATTGTATTCGCCTTTTTCGATGATAACATTGATAAAAAATGTCAATATTGACGAATTACTTTTTTTTTCCGCTTCCGAATTATCGGCATCCCGCACTTTTGTTTGATGGACAACTGGATCACCGGGATTCGCTGATCAATTTTTTTTCGCTCATTACTTTTGCTTACTGCAAATAATAATCTCTTTTGATAACAAATGCAACATATAGCATATAACAAGACGTGATTATCGGCAATAGTTTATTATTCCAACCACTGTTATTTGTCAACTCTTTATTTTTTTTTTTTTCGGGGAACAAAATAGTTCCGTGGACCCCCGGTTGGCAACCACTAGTACAAGTATACGCGAATGATTATGAAACATACGTGTAACCCGTGTAACCCGTGACCCTTTTGTAGAAAGGCAAACACTATCTACATATTAGCTACCGGCCATTCGCACACCGCCTCGTAGATATATTTCCAGTTATTCTCGTTCAAAATATATATACGTATTTTTATTTATTTTTTTTTCATTACTTATTTTTTAGATTTTTTTTTTTATTTTTATTATTTATTATCAGTTTTTACGATTCCTATACGCGAGCGTATATATAATAATAATAATGCAATCGGATAGGGAAAAATATGCACACACACACACACACACACACACACACACACACACACACACATTATTGCGGTACAAAACGACCGCCGGGAACTTTCGCTGCCTTCCTCATTATCTAGCTATAGGCAGAAACAATGGGTTTCAGGAGCCCCAGGGCTGCGCAGCGACGCGGCGGATGGAAAGTGAAATCATCGTGGCGCGGTTGGGCCAATAATATATAATATTATATCGTATCGTGAACACGGTAAAAAAAAAAAAAAAACCAGTTGTGCATTCGTCGGATCAATAATATTATTATCCTTTTTTTTTTCGACTAGGTCTAAGTATGTAACGGGACCGTGGATAGGTACATCACATCCGATCCGCCGATGCCGCCGAAGCCATTCCTTCCATCACAAGTCCCGCACGTTGTTATTATATACAAATTCCGGCCCCGTGATTGTTTTTTTTTTTTAGTTTATATTATTATTACAACACGACGAAATGATTGTAAATCGGTACGATTTAATGATACGTTATTTCCGAAAAACAAAATATAGACGTAGGTGGATACCTATACTATTGTTTTTTTTTTACCATTATCTCGAGTGAAAGCTTCAAAATATATATACATACAGGGTGAGTATTTTATCGCAAACCAGCTGATATAGATTTTAGACAAATTTATCATTCCGCATTGACGTCGATCTTATTTGAAATATTTCAATTCTATAGTTTGGTCCTAATGAAAAAGGGCTCAAGTCGCGCAGAACTGAAGGGTTCTTTTTTTTTTTTTATTGAACTTTTTTGCAATTTGTTTTCCCTTGATATTTTGGTTTTTAAAGTCCTAGAGGTGTATGTATAGTCTAATATACGTTATACTGAAAGTTAAAATGTCTTAAGTGACTTTGATGTACTTTTTGTTTTTCAAAAAATTCATAAATCATAGAATTCCCTAATTTAAGCCATTTAGGGCACTGAATTAAGCTTAGGCCGTTTAGTAACTTAGCCGTTTAACAATATTGTGTCGTTACATAGTTTAGTCATTTTTCAAAATTTATTTTGTTTGTTTTGAAAACTTATAATATAATATCCGAGTGAAAAATCCAATTCACTCAAAAAACGTCTTATAATATACAATATTATTGTAGTGCAGGCCGGTTAATAAAAAAATAATCACCCTGTATATAATAGCATAGTCGCCGGGGGACGAAGAAACATTGTTTGAAAATTATTATAATATTATAATCTCGTATATATTTTTTCCATCGTTATATGATATTATACCTATCAGTTTATTAAGTTTTCAAAAAAAAAAAAAAAAACCACTATTTTATTTCTTTGATAATATTTCATTATAAGCGCCATAAATTTTGTACGCGGTGTCTGCCTATCGGATTCTCGTGTCCAGCTGTTGCAGTATACGACGCTTATTGGCGGACCCCGAGGACACGAAAACGCGTTTACTTGTAATTTTTTCGGAACGAATTCGCTTTCTTTCTTTCTTTCGGGCCGCGGCGTATAACATGTTTTTTACCTTACGACTATCGTAATAATAATATGATAATATTACGACGTCGACCGTTATGATAACAATAATTGACCGCCGATGGTCGCCGCTGCGGCTTCATTATATACGAGTATCTATAATAATATATGTACTCGCGCCGCCACTGCAGTACTGCTCCGCAACAGTCATGATGATGTGCGGCTGCGGCTCGGGTGAACGCGTGGAAAGTGCTTTCCAACGAGAGTGTATATATAAAAAAAAAAAAAATAACAACATTGTAATATATGTAATTTCGCATAACGTACCCGCGCGAGGATCAAACGTCCTAATCATATGCTATAGTATAATTTACACGCGCGTATTATACACCTACAAGAATCTACAAAAAAAAAAAAAAATCGTATAGAAAACGCGCGTAATATAGTGACCGGATAGGTATAGGTGTATATAATAAAATATAGCTCGAATTATTAACCTCGACCCGGTGCGGCTGCGATTTGAAATTCGGCCACGAACGGTCACGATAATCTCGCAGACACCTCACGTCGCGGTATTGGTCTACCGCGAGCATGGTGCCTGGTAAATATTGCAGAAAGTGAGAAACGAGCAAAATCCTAGACGAATGAATTTTGAAAATCCTAAATCCGATTTTTACTTCCCCGCCTACGGTTCACAAATTATAATCTAAAATAGATACTAAATACATTTTGATGAATCGCGATAATTTTATAATAAATTACGGTAGTATTGTGTTTTTTTCAACGAGAAGTTTGAAAATCCGTGTCAAAAATGCTCGTATAAAATACTATGATTATATTAGACTGCTATATTGCAGTTTTGTTTATGAACTGATTTAATTTGAAATTTGTTGAAACTTATTATTGACTGAAAATTCAATTTTCAAATTAAATTAACTTTTTAAATTAAGTTAAGGTTTTTTTTTTTTGTAAACTTGTTATTGCGATACGACCTAGACTATCTAGCCGGGGTGTGTTTTGGATTTTAAATTTAACAGTGGCTTATTGATAAGAGAGGTAGTCTCTTTATATTAGTTTTACTAGAAAATTTTATTTTATTTTTCTCTGAAAATTGCAACATTTTTTCGATTAATAACGCCAACTAAACTATTTCACTATTACTATAAATACCATTAAAGTAACACATTTTCCACTCAGTTATAGGTACCTACTATTATTTCATTCTTTGATCCCTTATCTCTTAAATATGTCACTAATGGGACGTTCACTTTCTTTCGTTTTCACATTTTTATACGAGTTCCTGTACGAAATCGAAATGCAACCTCGACGACCGATTAAATAATAACGGTTTTACTTCAGGAAGTTGCGTGTACTTGTGCGTGTGTGTGCGTTCTTGACACTGTTTCGTTATTTTTTTCTAGTACAAAACTTTTTAATCTCGAAACGTATTTATTAGATTATAGGTTCAACTATTGCGTATTGTAAACACCTCCGTATAATATTATTTAATCCGACGAACTTAACGCTTTTGTTTTTCAATACTATTACTAAATGTATTTACGGTGTAAATCAAATTCGTATATTTTATCTTAGATTTTAAATCAATTGTATTATTCCAATCAAAGACAAATAATGTCTGTATAGATATATGTAAAATATTGTAAATTATTTTTAATCTCTCGGTTAAAAATTTAGGAATCCAAAAATAAATTATCTTATACGTTTAAGTATTGCCTTGCCGAACAGAAAACTGTCCGAACAAGTTTTGGAGCATATTTTATTGCTGTAGTATGCTTGGAGCCGAAAAAAATTCATTAGTAAGACCTATTTAGAGGATGAGTGGCCTAAAAGGTGATCACCCAATAAACTGATAAACGTAATTGCTTCGAGTGGCGTTTTTTCAGAGACCGCCCTTTTTAAACATATTCGTATGTATCTAACGGTAACACCATGCGAGTTTTTTATCTCATCACCTCTCAATTCTGGTTGATAATATATTATTAATGTTCTTTTATTAAAGGTTATTCAGTTCCTTGTAATTTCCCTTATTCATACCCTTCATTGTGTGGATTCATCATGTGTTCTGTCTTGGTTCTTCCTTTTCCATCAACGTGTCCTACAATCACCATCTTTAATTGTTGTTTTTAGTAAACTGATGCGCCGTAATTTACCATGACTGTCGTTTTTATTTCGTCTCGTTCGGCGCCTCTACATTTGTCAACCTCCCGGTCCCCGGGTATCTTAAACACACTATCCCAAAGCGCCGCATATATGCAGAGGCTTCCGGTCTATTTCTCCCCCCCCCCAGTGGAATCGATTGTACGATAATTGACAAATAGTATATATATATATATATATATAAAAAAAAAGATAATAAATAATATATAATATAATAATAATAATAAATAATGAAACCCCGAGCTCCGATAACGGTATATACGATCGTTTTCAAAAACGGTTCGGTTATGACGCACGCGCGCGTGAGCGACCGCCGGCCAATATATTATTATTATTATTATTATTACAATATTATCGTCGTCGTCGCGCGCGATAATATCATCTCAATCTATATTACAGTATTGTGTTCTTTCACTTTTTCTCGCGCCCTCCGGCCGACCGGGTCGCCCGCCGTTGGTATCGGAAACGACCGCCGCGCGCGCGCGCTCGCGCCCACAACTTACCCATGCCGCCGCGGCCGTTTCTTTTGCGCGCGTCCATGTCGTCTTTGGCAAGGTTAATGTCGCCGCCACCGTAACACACAAAACCGCCGCTGCAGCTTTCACTGGGCGCGGTCGTTCAACTCGGAGGTCGGACGTGTTTTTTTTTTTTTCGTTTTAAAATTTTTTTTTTTTTTAACGCACATTTACGGCCGCGCGCGTGTAGCGCAATTTTCCCGCCGCCGTCAATGAGTATGTGTATGTATGTGCGTGTGTGTGTGTGTGTGCGTGTGTGTGTGTGTGTGTGTGTGTGTGTGTGTATAGAGTCCCGTGTGCCGTTTCG